>JACSYO010002072.1:0-132500 GCA_016806645.1 Ophiodon elongatus | reverse complement strand
CTGGATATCCAGAGTCACTTTGGGGTCCTGACCAGCACCACCACATGGATCACCTCCACTACCATCGCCATGTTTCACCTATCAGGTAAACGCCTGGTTTCTGTAGCTTGAAGTCATCAGTGGTTTTCAAACTCAAGATTCTTTCTTTGATGGTGTTTCTATTTTTCCTCTCAGCTCCAGTGGCCAGTGCGCTGACCGTACAGTTTTCTCAGAGAGTGGTCATCATAGTCGGGGGTCTGCTATCGGCCTCCAGCATGTTTCTGGCATCTCTGGGCCTCAGTCTGCCCTGGCTCTACCTCACCATGGGCATCCTGCAAGGTAGCACACTCAGCACATACTGTGCCCCCCCCCTCAACCTTGATATCTGACGACAGGTTTCTGATCAATCAAATGAAGACCTGAAATTGTTATATTGTTGCATTAGCGAACCTTAATCTTGCTTGTTTTCACCTAATAATCCGTTCACATGAATCTGATTTTTCTTAGTGTTTTATACACATTTGGCACAAAATAATATCTTAGGAGGTCGGTTGTTTTGAAGGTGACCACGTTAAGTAAAACCATGATCAGAGGACCCCAATCTTCCAAAAGGAAACATGCTGGTTAAAGGTTTCCATCTTCTGTTTCCAGGAATGGGCATTTCCTTCGCGTGGATCCCTGCCAACAGCATGGTGAGCCACTACTTTGTACGGTGGCGTCCCATCGCCTACGCCATCGCCAGCTCCGGGGAGTGCGTCTTCGCCATCATCTTCAGCCCCTTCTTCCAGTGGCTGATTGAGATGTACAGCTGGCAGGGTGCCTTGCTCATCATCGGAGGCCTTCAGCTCAACCTGTGTGTCTGCGGCGCTGTCATGAGACCCCTGGAGGAAGTCCAGGTCCCGATGCAGGAAAACAAAGACAATCCAGAAGACCACGCCACTGTGGTCCCACCAAAGAGGAAGGTAATCTTCCAGTTCTCCCTGATGAGAAAACCTGAACTACTCCTCTACATCCTGTTTGCCATCTTTGCGGCGGCAGGATTTTTCATCCCATCACTCTTCCTAGTGCCCTTCGCCAAAAGTTTGGGGACGGATAGCTACTGGCCTGCCTTCCTCCTCTCTGCCCTGGCATTAGCGGACCTGGTGGGCAGGCTGCTCTGCGGGTGGATCGCCAACATGAGGCTGGTGAGGAACCTGCAGTTGCTCACCATGGTGGTCACTCTGCTCGGGGTGGTGCTCCTGCTGCTGCCCATCAGCCACAACTACTGGGCCATCCTGGTCTTTGCCTCGCTCTACGGCTTCCTGTTCGGCTGCTTGGTGGCCATTCACGTCACCGCTATCGTGGACATTGTAACCCTGGAGGGATTCGACAGTGGACTGGGGCTCTTCATGCTCTTCCGGAGCGTCGGCGGATTCATCGGTCCACCTACTGCAGGTGAGCAGATTTAGATTGGCAGGTATAACGAGCAGCCGCGGGTGAATGAGGAAACGTTGTCATGCGAGACAGACCTGCCGGAGTGCGTAGTTAGTCAGGTTTTTTTCTTTTTTCTTTTTCTTTTAGCTCCCAGGGAAGTCCTGTCAGTTGGTACACATTCATTTCCCCCACAGGATGAATATTAATAACTTTGGTGGATCATTTGAACACTTTGTTTTGTGATCAAAATACCTGCAAAAGTAATGACATTCACACGATAAACGAAGACATGGTAAATATTATACCTTCTAAACCTCGGCATGTTAGTATTATCTTTTCTAGCAGCACGCCGCTGTTAGCATTTCGCTCAAAACACCACTGTACCTAACCACAGCCTGACAAGGCTATTTATTTATTTATTTATGAACCCTGGGAAAACTGACCTTCTGTTTCTTGTTCCTCTGTGCTCCTCGTGCAGGCTGGCTGGTGGACCAGACAGACGACTACAGCGCTGCCTTCTACCTCTCGGGTGTCTGCCTCATCTCATCAACAGTGTTTGTCGCCCTGGTCGACTGGCTAGTTCAGAGGAGAAATTCCGTGGACGCCAAAGTCCATCAAGAGATTATCCAGGACGACTCAGAAGCAGGATAAGTCAAGTGAGACTTGATCACATGCCAAATACTGGGTGGTTTGACTTGTGAGGCAGGTTCAAGTCATGAACTCATCAGTCCCAGCAGAATCTCGATGTCAATCAACCAATCCTTTGTGTGTGTGTGTGTGTGTGTGTGTGTGTGTGTGTGTGTGTGTGCGTGTGCGTGTGTGTGTGTGTGTGTGTTCCATCATAAATTATGAATACATCTATCAAACCAGCAATTTTTTTATTTCCTAAGAAATAAGTGCAATATATCCTTATTTGAAGCCGATGATAAACTTTAAGAGGTTAACAAATGGAAGTAGCACAAAAACATATTTGTCCTTGTCCTTAAAAGGAGGCAGACAGGTTTATTTTACCTCTGAGTGACTATTAATTGCAGGTTAACACCCTTTAGGTATTTTTTAAAATTGTTGTGTTTTAATCGGCAGAAAATAGAAAAAGGTTTTAACCAAAGAAATACTCTGCTGAGGAATGATTTACCTTTTTTTTAGTCAGTCATGGTAAGTATAACACCAGACATTTTACTTTTTTTTCTGGGGAAACTTTTCAAATGCTGTCGAGCTCCGTAAACAGACCCTAAATCACAGGCTGCTTTCTCCATTTTCTTTAGTCATAGTTTCTGTTCGGTTTGAAATGAATCTACTTCACTGTTGTGTGTTACCCCAGAGAAGGTTGAGTTTCTGCACGCTCATCTCAGCCATTACAACCACTATACCTTGGTAGACATATTAAAGAACACGTCTGTCAGAAAGACACTTCAAGCTCAAACAGAAATAGTTCCTGTACAGTTTCAAAAGCTTGCAATATAGTTTCTTATGAGGAAAAATGTTCATGAACATACATTCAAGTTGCAGTTGCAAGCTGTTGGCAGTCTGCAGGCTCAACATGTTTCTTTTTGCCCCGGAGGACCACAGTGTCGACATAGATCTGACTGGCAGCCAAACCTCAGAGCCTTTACTCTGAAATAATAAAGATATGCTCGCTCACAATACTGTCCCACCCACTTACTGACTGTTACTGTTACTGTTACTGTTATGCAAAAAGGAGGAAATGGTGTGTTTGTTGGGGACTATTTTCATAAACTGTTTTGATGTGTTTTGAGTATTTACAGCAGCAGCACAGTGTTTATGGGATAGAATATGAATGTTAAATTAGAACGTCAAGTCACCCAGCGCAACAGTGTGGCTTGTTGATGTGTTTTTGATAATGTTTGGATAACCATGTAACACTACGGCACTGAACAATAACATGTATCAGTTAATACTTGATATAGAATTGTTGGTTTTGGTCTTTACATGGGATTTGTTGACAATATGAAACCTATTGAATATCAACAGACTGATCCTGCCACAGTGGGGAGCCACCGTAACTCTTCTGCTGTAAATAACTCTGACGCGATGACTCAAGTGTTGGCTTTCCATGTTACTGGTGTGTTGGGACTCTGACTCTGCTCTTAAAGGGCATATTTTATCACAGGTCATGGTGTAGGTTGTATGACTTTAATGTACATATATCGTGTCCAATGAAATCGGTTCTTCCTGTGCAATAGCGACTAAAGATGAATTTCTAAAAGGAAATGAGGTTTGGTAACTTTTAACAACTTAAAAGAACTTAAGGTCCAGATAACTTTTGTTCTTCCTGGAGTACTGTAATACTACTTTTCATACGCACAGTTCGACGCACCATTTTCCTGCTTGAAAAACAAACCTTTTAAAGCCATTTCATCAAGGAAATAGTTTTAACAGATTATATCCAAGAAGAATAAATGGCTTCATCTTCCTTTTGTACCTTTTTTGTTTGAAAGTTTTGTCTCAATATATGTGATTTGTTAACGTCACCAGTTCTTGTCGGAGTTAAAAATGTAGCATTTTAATCTATATAATTTGTCTTATCTGCTTTTAACTTTTCCAATGTTTGGCATGTTAGTATTATCTTTACTAGCAGCATGCTGCAGTTACTATTTAGCTCAAAACACCACTGTACCTAACTGCACCCTCAGAGCTGGGAACAAGACTGTATAGCAGCGTTTTTCAAAGTATGGCCCTCAGAAACATTTTGTACGACCCCAGAGCTTAACATGAAATGCCTTTTATATTTTAAAAACTACAGCCTCACAGAGCTGCTATGTAATCATATACTGTCACAAAAAAATCATTTTAGTAAAGTGTCATGACAAATAGTGTAGTATGCCATTGAAAATGTCATAAAAAGGATAGTACAGATTGTAATAGTCAGACTGACATTTTATGAATGTCAAAGTATGTCAAGGAAAAATAAGTCATAGTATATTGCATGTCAAAGTCTTCATTTAGTATTTCATAAAAAAATCAAAACAAGTCCTAGTATGCCGTAAAAAGTCACAAGAAATGTCACAGCATGTCAAAACAAATTGACATAGTACAGTGTCGTTAAAAGTCAGTATGTCATGAAAAACTAAGTCACATAGCATGTCAGTGTGTCCTAAAAACAAGTCATAACTTGGCATGTCACAAGAGTTTAGAACAGTGATTCTCAACTGGTGGGTCGCGGACCCGTTTTCACGGGCCTTTGCAAAAAAATAATTGGATTAAAATGTTTTTTTTTTTGTTTTTTTTTAATCCTGGGGTTTTATTTTGAAGGGGATTTTTTATGCAGCGGAGTGTCGTCTATTCACACTTTTTTGCCGGCTCTGGTTTCGACCTATTTTGCACTTGTCCTCCATGTTTTCAGCAGCATTGCTGCTATGTTTCAGCCACTCATTGAGTTTTTCAAGGCGGCAGTGATTGACAGGTGGCGTGTGCCAGGTTGGGTCAAACCATCCTGATATGGGGGGGAGACTCTGGGTTTTTAGGATAATGAAATTGAATAGCCTACTGAATATAAAATTCAGCTTATGAACTTACTTATATTTTATTGAAAATGTATTAAATAAATATTTTAAGGATGTTTGAATCGATGCTAATTTTAAATATATATATTTTTTAAATCTTTACGTACCCCCGCCATTTTACAACATAGAAGACCGTGACCCGCGAAATTAGTTTTCTAATCAAACATGGCGAAACTTAAGTACGAAAATGTTCCTCGATCAGACCAGTTGAGAACCACTGGTTTAGAAGACACAAAATTACTTAAAATTTCAATTCATAATGAAGTCCTTGTCGGAAAATGTCATTTGACAATGTTCCGTCTTTTCAAATATTAGTTTCAACTTAATTCATTAGAAAGGAAATATCTACGAAAGGATTTTTTTTCATAAGGTCCAATAGAGTTGAGATAAAAGACTTGATGAAGACAAGTCTCAGAGCTTCCCAGATTCCCTGAAGTGCTTTTCTACGTCTTGTGATCCACTTTGTCACCACTAGGTGGGAGTGTTGACAAATGAGAATTTAAATCAGTCTTGCAGTTTCCCTTTAATGCATCTTACCCGTCTTCACACAAACACACTTAAAGAGAAAAATGTTTAATAGTTTTTTTCTTTATTCTGACAACAGTTTAGATTAGAAAAAAAAAATGCATTTAAAGTTTAGATAACCCTCATCTACTTGAACAAAAAACACATTGAAACATTTTATACAACAAATGAATATTAACAAAAGCCTACAATTAAAAATCTGTTTTGTCAGACTATTTGAAGAAAAAGGGGAATGTCAAGGCAACTATTTTACACAACAGAACTGAGGCACCAAGGGCATTTTTTTTTTATAGATGTTGGGAGTCTAGAAATTGAAAAATGTACTCAACATAAAATACAGTATTTCAGAGTTTTTTTTACATAGCGGACTATGTGAGGAGGGTGCACTTATTTTGCAACCTGGAAAGCAAAACTTGCACCTTTGGTCCATTGGAACAGGTTGAGTTGGGGAAAAAAAAAAAACAGTGACCCCTGTAAAATAGGTGAGATCAGAGACAGAGCCGCATCCCAATGTCCACCTCACTGACTTTGACCCTCATTTGAAAGGAGTTTGCTCAGGGCCATCACATTGTGAAACGGTCGAGTGCTTGAGAGCCCTCTTGCAGACTTTTTGCACCCCAACTTTACACACTTCTGGCTCTGCTTGAGGGAATTAACTACAATTCTTCGGGCACTAATGTTAACAGGGACGACAAGGGTAAGTCTGGAATCAGAGCTGGAAGAAAACAATAGTGGCAAAGAATATCTTGTTTTTTTCCCCCAATGAGAGTCTGACAGTATTGATTTGTTATTTTACCTAATTTAATTTAACACCCTATAATAATAATAATAATAATAATAATAATAGAGGCCAATTATTCTGTGATTGTGTATCCTCCTCACATTTTCACTGAGCAAACAAGAAAAGTCTAAGATTTTAGAGCTCAAGCTGGACATTGGGACTGGACCACAAGGAGCATCTATGAGGAGGCTCTGTTCTCCTCGTACGGAGACTCGTAGGCCTCCATGGGCGGGCAGGTGCACACGAGGTGCTGGTCACCGTAGATGTCGTCGATCCTGGAGATGCTTGGCCAGAATTTGCTCTCGGGTTTAATGAAGGGCTGTAAAGGGAGGATAAATGTGACAGTCATTTAATGAGACTTCAATTAGGTTTCATCAGAAATGACGAAATACGCTGTGAAATTAATGAATTTAAAATAATTATTTAATCGGATTTTAAAAAGGGTCTTGTTTATCCATATTGCCACCTCGTGGTTGAATGCCTCTGCCAACCAGACCAGTTGCTGTTTACCTCCATGTCTGTTCAAAGTCACCTCACCATTTTCAACTTCATCGCCCAAGGCATTGGTGTGTCCCTCCAAAACACCACATTGAGACTGGCAAGAGCTTCTGTTCTGGAAACTGCTCAGAATCCCCCTCATTATCAGTATAACTAGGAAAGCAATACATCCTCCGAATGCCCTATATTTCTAGTTTGTGGTTGAAAAGTTTCATGAGGCTTTGATTATCCTAGGAGGTCACAACAGGTCATTTTATACATTATGGGGACCATTATAAACACATGAATACAATTGGGCTCATTGGAGCCACAAGAGTCTCAGCTTTAGTCATACAGGCAATTCCAAGACTGTTTATGGAACCAGTAATCGAGGTCTACCGATTTTTACAGACCGAACAATCGGCTGATAACCCCCTCTGCCCTCCAGACTGAGTTTGATGTTCAGTTCAACAGTTATCCAAAGTAATAAATATAGTAATTAAAGTAAGTCATTAAATCTAAAACTGAATATCTAACTAATAACATTTATTATTTGTTCGGAAACGAATACTTTTCAGCTTGCCGCAAAAATCAGCTGTTCATCTGGACTGCAAAGATTTATTTAACCTACATTTTCGAAACCTAAATCGACAAAGAAAAATCCAATCTCTTTTTTTTTTTTTTTTTAAGTGGGGTGGACAAAAAAATTGTCTGAGTTACGTTTTTCAATGTAGGCTACATCAAAGTGTGTATGCATTTCTGTCTGGAGCACACAGAGTGTGTGCATTGTATTTGCCTCTGTTGTGGGGGGGAGGGGGGGGGGAGGCAGAAATCTCATGGACATTTCAAAAACCTGTGCAAAAAATAAAGTGTCTGCATGACCACATAACGGTGTTAATCGTTGAGATGCAATTGCTGCAGTTACAGATGTTATTGTACATCAACTGAATAAAACTAGAGTTAGAGTTGCACCGGTCATTGAAGGCATTTCTTAAATAATAAAAAAAAAAAAAAAAAAAAAAAAAAAAAAAAAACTTTTGCTGCTCTTTTGAGGAATAAAAATAAATTCTTACTTCTGACCACTAGATGGCAATACAGACTGGGACTGTCTCATCTCGAACACCTTTAGCGCTACAGAAAAGTTGTAGTCGGGATTGTGTAATGAAGTCAGAGAGATGAGGACGCTCACCAAGGGGAAAGCAGCGTGCTCCCTGGAGTAGGGTCTGTCCCAGTTGGAGGATGAGATGCAGGCCAGAGAGTGAGGAGCCATCTGCAAACACACATGAGGAGCTTCACATTAGCTGCTGTAGGGAGTATTTCCATCTCGTACAAATGGACTAAATCAAGCCATTCGCGTACCTTGAGCGGGTTGACGCGGGAGTCCATCCTTCCCTCCTCGATGTCTGCGATCTCCTGTCGGATACCAAGCAGGGCGTCGCAGTACCGGTCCATCTCAGCCTTGTCCTCCGACTCGGTGGGTTCGATCATGAGGGTACCAGTCACCGGCCACGACATGGTGGGTGCATGGAAACCTGGACACCAGCACAAAAACACAAAAATCAGAAACAGCTTCTATTGGTTATAATAAAATCAATAAAATATTACTCCAAGTTTTTGTACAATATTTGTTTAAGAAAATGTAGGATCCTGTATATTCAATGTGTAGAAAAAAAAGGCACCAAACACTGCAGCATATTTTGTATTACAATTAAGGAGGAATGTACTGTATATAATTTAGCGTACCATAATCTTGCAGCCTCTTGGCCACGTCGACAGCTTCAATATTAGCAGTCTTCTTGAATGGCCTCACATCCAGAATGAACTCGTGGGCTACAAAACCTGTTCAGAACAACACAAGAACATCAAGCAGAGCATTTAAAAAAAAAAAAAAAAAAAATGGAGAGAGTACATCAACATACAGTGAAAGAAATGAATGCTTTCACAGCCGTACCTTTCCTGCCTCTGAACAGGACCTTGTAGTGACTTTCCAGCCTCTTGGCCATGTAGTTGGCATTGAGGATGGCCACCTCTGTAGCGTGAAGAAGTCCTTTGGCTCCCATCATCTAAAAACACAGGAATGATATTAGCAGTAATATTGGAAAAATTCCATTGGACATATTGATGATAATTTGTATTATTTATGCATGTAACATTCAGAAAAAAACTGTCTCTTAAAAAAAGGCCAAAAAGTGCACCGTGTGTCGCTTAGCAACACTTCTTGCTAATAAACACGTCAGCTCATGAAACTCAAATGACTAACACTTGTGAGAAGAAAATGTGAAGGAATAAGGTTTACATGCCTGAATGTCTGTTACAATAAACGTCAAGAACATTAGTGGCAAAATATTTTTTACAAATTGAGATGCGTTGTAGGCTACAAGTAAAAAATATTTCATTTTCTAACCTGATTCAACTGCATTGAATTTAGACTACAGGTTGACTGATTTATTCATTTATGTTTAATTTCTTCCTGCTTCCAAATATTTCTCAGTCCTCTACTTTTGCTTCAGAATTTTACTAAATACTTTGCTACGCCTCGTGTCATCCATGCTCTCTGGTATTAAAATTCTGTGAAACATTTCATGCCCGTTCTCAAGAGAACACAAAAGCACAAAAATAATGAATTATCTGCGCTGACCTTGATGTAGGCCCAGGAGATTGGCAGGATGGCGCTGGAGCCCCAGGGGGCGGCGCTGATGGTGCCCAGCGAGCTGCTGGCGTTGACTGAATGCATGGGAACCACAGGGTGGCTCGGCAGGAAGGGGGCGAGGTGGGCCTTCCTGATGAAGACGAGAGTAGAATAATGTCACGAGGACAGACGGCGCTTCTCCGAGTGATAAAAATCTTCCTCTTCATCTTATTGCTTTTACAGAATAAACATGCAGCTGTGTGCACGAACTCTAAACTGACTTTGATAATGTCTCCCTCAGCGTTACAGTACATTTGGCACGTTTTTTTCACTTCAACCAGTGAGCTCCGTTCTGACTTACACTCCAATTGGCCCCATGCCGGGTCCTCCTCCGCCATGAGGAATACAGAAGGTTTTGTGCAGGTTGAGATGAGAAACGTCTGAGCCATAATCTCCAGGACGACACAGGCCAACCTGGAAAACAGGAAGAAAAAAAAATTGTCACCATTTCTACTTTGACTAAAATGTGCCAACATTTAGCTAATGGTAATTTCACACCAGAAACTGATAATTTGCAGTAAAGAATGCCTAATCTAGACTTTACTGATACTGTATAGGCCAACACGTCAAATCCAAGTTCTTACAGGAAAACAGATGACAATCTAAACTAGATAAGGGCATTACCTACATGTATAGCATGAGTATTAAGGGACCTAGAACAATGAGTTATGCAAGATATACACTTGAGTTAATAATAACACAAAACCCCATGCAAACATCTTAAGTAACCTTATTGATAGTCATTTGAATATCTTAAGTAACCCCAGATTCCTCCTTAATTTTATCTGCCCAGTTATTCACGTGACTGGGTATTATCAATAAAAGAGAACAATGCATTATAAAGTCAGTGGGGACAGGGTCTGTAAGTCTGTCAGTGATTTGTGGAGGCGTTCTCGGCGTAAAAAACATCTGGATATCATAGAGACCAAAGGTTAACTATTTACAGCATGATAACACACATCTATAAACCTTTATCCTATTAAGCCTTCAGTTTCCACAAGTAACCGTTCACTTAACATTTTTACGTCGCAGAGCAGAAACATTACGTTTTCATGTTACGCTGGAGTTCCCTCTCTCACCTGGGCGTTCATGTTGGCTCCATCCAGGTACACCTGGCCTCCGTTCTGGTGAATAAGATCACATACGTCTCTGATCTGCTCCTCAAACACACCAAAGGTGGAAGGGTAGGTGACCATCATGGCTGCCAGACTCGCCTTGTGTTTATCCACCTGGAAGAGAATTCACGAGACAACATAATTATTACTAAAATTGGGTTTTGGGGGAACCGACCAAAATTGACCCGGGACTTCTGAGCTGTGATAAATATAAAAATCACATCAACAACTCTTGGTTATTTGTATTTTTTTTTTTACGAGGGGTGACCCTTATTGCTTTACAAAAAAGATTTTTCATAGTGCATCTCTCTACTCATAAAAAGGTTCTCCAGCTATTTAGCATTCCACTAGTAAAGTTAAGTTGTGCAACTCAAAACAATTTATTGTTGGAAAAAAAAAAAAAAAAAGGATCAGTGCCTGGGATATCCAGACTGTGTCACTTATATGGGTCAGCTCCAAAAACAAAATCACATTATGAAACTCATTAGCATCCACGTCTGTCAAACATAGCTTCTTTCTTTTTGTTGAAGATTGAAAGTCTCGACCTGAGATAACTTTGGTGATATCGTCACGCTTATGACGTTCTCAGACTTGTCACTGGTCCTTATACAACATTACACAGCAGCTTTGATCCTCATGTGTGAAACCGGTGGAATGAAAACGGTGCGGCTCTCACCAGCGCCTTGAGGTGTGCCAGGTCGATGTTGCCGTCCTTGTCCACCTCCACCACCTGAACCTTCATGCCGGCCATCTGAGCGCTCGCTGGGTTGGTGCCGTGGGCCGACTTGGGGATCAGACAAACCTGGAGGGGAAAGGAAAAATATCAATGTAGCAGGACAAGAGAGCTGCGACACATTTGAAGCCTGGAGGCAAATTGGCCTTTTATTAAGTGTGTGTATAAAAAAAAAAAAAAAAAAGAAATTTAAAAAAAAAGTTTGAATAATAATATTTCAGTATCTCTCATTATCCAAGATCAGCAGAACATAACACCTTCATATTAAGACTACAAGAGATGATTACAATTCATCTCCTTGAGTGAGCTTGAGTCCAACAATGCTAAAAGAAGACCTAAAGAAGTCATGAAGTGACATTTTAAAGCCAAAATATATATAAGTTAAAAATCCAAAAAACAGTTAGGAAGTGGTGGTTTGACCTTAATAAGTATGGATACCGTTATACAGTAGAATAAATATGAAGAACAGGACTATTAAGGGTTTGGTCTGTGTTGGTAGAGGCTGTAGCTCTATAACTGGCACGAATGTGTAACCTGCCTGCAGGTCACTAATTGATTTTATACCTTATTAGGGCGACACTTTTGCAACTCATACAAGGAAACTGGGTCACTAAGACCTGTGGGTTGGGCAAAACAGACTGGGAACTGCAAGTCACTAGTGTGACATGCAGTTCCCAAAGTCTTAAAAACTCCAAATATGGAACCTTGAAAGCAGATAGCCTATAGGGGGATCACAATGTTTTCAGCCCCTTTGTTTGCACACTGTTGTTAGTTTGGACCTTGACTGTTGTTTCAAGGGAACAGGCCACTATCTAAGATGTATTCCGGAGGGAGTCTTTAAAAAAAAAAGAAAAAAAAAAAAGAACGATTTACAGTACAGGAAAAATACTCAAGTCAGCCATTCTTTAATCTGTGAGGGTGTCTTATCTCGCCTTGTCTTCGAGCTACCGCCAATCAGTGTTATGGTACTTAAGGAATTCTTAACCAGAATACCTGAAACATGTTAATCTGAGCTGTCAAAATGACCCGTTGTAACCTTGGAGCAATAAAACTGTCAGTAATTCAGATTGATAGGATTTACACTCGGTGGCTTATGTACTCATGCACTTTATTGACCAATGTCAGCATTATCAATGTCCGCAGAATCAAAAGGAACTACTAGAGATAAACCACTCTTAGATATCCGCACTGTTGATATGGTAAGGATTACAGCACTTACATCCAAGAATAGCAATGACTTTGTTTTTAGTACTTCAATCTTATTGAAAAACAGGCACGTTTTATTTGGAATAAAAAGGTTAGTGTACCAACTGAGGCTTCATATATTTTGATTTCTCTTTCAAGATGCTTTGGCCCCTTTAATCCTCTCTATAGGCAAATTGTAATGCAAATGATGAAGTTAAAGTGTAAAAAAAAGCTAATATTTCCCAAAATGCTCGAATATCAAAAGAGTTGGATGATTAGATTGACTGTGCATTAAAAGTGACGCTACAGTCAGCAGATGCTTGGCTTATTTTAGGATAAAGACCGTTCAATGGTAAGAAAACCCTTCCACTTGTTAATTAGTGAGCTTTAGACCTCTAAAGCTCACTAATTAACAAGTAGACGCACAACTGCTCCTGTCTGATGAAGAGCAGTCTTGCTCAAGATGTCACCTAAGTGTAATAAATAAGTGGACATTGGAGCCCTGCAGTGTGCGTGCTGTGCATTGGTTTAAAATCAGTGTTATGTATCCTCTCATCAACCCTTGCCAAGAAAGCAAATGAGTGTATTTCCCAAAATGTGAAACTCTTCCTTGAGGTACATTTTTCTCTAAATTGCTGTGGGACACGGCATGGGGCTTTGATGATAACATTCCTCAGTATCGTTTGTAGTGCAGATAGTCTGGAAACTGAAGCTTAATTCAAATCAGTCCACTTTGTGTGAAGCAGCAGAATCAGATAAAAGCCTCAACTGTTATTAAATCCCATTAACTTCCACACTAATTCACACAGATCTTTTGGTATAATTGCAGTCTAATGAGGCACCACACTTACAGTTCTCGCACTCTCTCCCTTTGAGTTCAGGTAGGCTTTTATGGCAGCCAGGCCAGCGTATTCTCCCTGAGCACCACTGGAAGACAAGGCAAACACACTATGGTCATGTACTACACCTACACACACACACACACACACACACACACACACACACACACACACACATAAACACACACTCTTGCCTCAGCACAGTTCAAAGACCAGTCTACAGACATTCCCAAAAGAGGAGAGATGGAATGAAAGGCTTGCTGCATGAAAACTCTCCAGTGTGCCATTCATAAACCCTCTGCTGCTGATAAAGTGGTGATAGAAAGCATTCGACTACTGGATACTGACTAAAGTCCGAACCCAACTACAAAGTCCCAGACACAAAAGGGAAACTCTTGGTTTTTCTCTTTAAATAAAAAAAGGCCTGGCTTCTACTTTTCTACTCTCAGAGTTCTGGTAACCATAAAATCATCATTAACACAATATGCTCAAGGTTTTAAGGATAGGAGAAAAGTTGACCGTCTACAGAATTAATCCATTACTAAATCAATAGTCCAATGAGGTCATGCTGAATGACTTTAGGGGTTAAAATAATTAGTTTCCACAGGAAATGCTTTAATTGTGTTAAATAATGCAGCTGAAAGGCTGCCTGGAAAAGGAAAATTTAAATTAAGCGTTACTTTATGAACTAAGAATGGAAATGTTTCAGAGCTAGACTTCAGGGACTAATGCTTGATGAGTTGGTGGGCTGGTATATGCA
The DNA here is from genome assembly GCA_016806645.1 of Ophiodon elongatus. Classification (NCBI taxonomy): domain Eukaryota; kingdom Metazoa; phylum Chordata; class Actinopteri; order Perciformes; family Hexagrammidae; genus Ophiodon; species Ophiodon elongatus. Next base: position 118,480 of record JACSYO010002072.1, on the reverse strand, counting down.
GATATAGGCTGCAACATAAAGGGGAGTCTTACCTGTTTGGCTGGAAGGAGATACGGTCATAGCCCGTCACTTCACAGAGGTCCTTCTCCAGCTGTTTAAAAAGAATCTGGTAGCCATCAGCCTGATCCAGAGGCACGAAGGGGTGGATGTTGGCAAACTCCCTCCAGGTGATTGGCTAAAGAAGAGAGAGGAGAGCAGTGAGCGGGAAAGATTGCAACTTTCCAAAACAACTTCCGGTTAAGCTTGAAAGTTTGTGTCATGGAAAAATGGCCTTCCTCGGTGGATAGAGTTGCACAGATGTTGTGGACATGATTAAGTGGTTTTCTTGAATTACTCACCATGAGCTCCGAAGAGCTGTTTAGCTTCATGGTGCAGGAGCCCTGAAGAAGAAAAAATGTTGCCATCACATAACTTCAACTTGTGAATTTTAATTGCTTGCCAATCTGAAGGTCTTAGTAAATGAGGTAGTACTAACCAGTGGTATCATGCTGTGTACCAGGGAAATGTCTTTGTTCTCCAGGCGCTTCATGTATCGCACAATGTTGGTCTCGGAGTGATAACTAACGATTAACCAGGAAGACAGAATTAGGATCAAACGATTGCATATTAATGAAAAAAAAAAAAAAAGACTTGGTCAAATGTCCTACTAATGCACTTAGTAAGCAGACTACTTAATAGTTTAACAAGTATGTCACAATGATCATGTCAAAGATTAAATGGAGGACTTCCAATACACAGATACCAGACTTTTATGGCACTAATAAAGATAGTAGCTCTGAATTTAGCAGCCAAGAGAGATGCCCTTGTTGCCACTGAGGCCAATTTCTACTGCAGACATAACTTGTTACAATAGTTGTTGCACACTAAATTCTTGCTTTTTCAGGAATAGCACAGCCTTTATTCTAAATAATAAATTAAGCCAGATCTTGAAGGATGGCCAGTGGGCATAAAGACAAACACCAGCTGCAGGTTTATCAAGGCCAGAAGGCGTTGATTACATGACTATTGTTTAAAAATTCAAATGTTTTTGGACTGTTACAGTCACTGTTCAGTATGCAAACATAATGACAAAAAAAAAAAAAAAAAAAAAATAACTGTTTCTCATAACAAACAAAACATTAACTTTAACACCATTAGCAAGTGCAGTTCAATTCCATATATTTTGTATAGCCCAAAGTCACACATTTGCCTCAGGGAGCTTTGTAATCTGTACACATGTGCAGCGGAGCTTCCCATCAGAGAATTAGTACTGAAAAGTCTGAACACCACATTTTTGGCAGTTATGTAATGTGGTGATTTTACATCAGGGGCAAGTGCAACTGTGTTTGATACCAGACAATCAATGTGGAAAATCAGATTCTGACATTTAGGGCCCAACATGCTATAAAGACATAAAAGAGTTATCATGTTTGTCCAATTCGTTTTCATTGGTATAGTGCTAGATTATATGCTTTAGGGCTGCTATTTAACTGAGAATACCAACCTATTGAAGACCTGGTGCATCAGGTACTTGCTCGTCCTCTTGAAAGGACTTCCTATGATTCCCTTTACTCGCTCACCCATCTTCTCAGCGATCAGCTCCTGCAAATTGAGCATTTCAAATAAAAAAAAAAAAAAGGAGGACATTTTATGTTAAAGCTACTTCTATGAATAACAAATCACTATGACACCCAGAAGCATAGACACAGAAGAAACTGATAACTACTTTTAAATAACAACAGATGAAATATAAATGAGTGAATAACAAAATCAACGTACTGCTGAAGATTCACAACCAAAGACCCAGAGCAAGTCATCCAAGTCCCTCTCAGTCACCATCTCATCCAGAGAGACACCCAACTGTTGACAGAGAGCGTTAAAGACACGTTTTTACATTTTTAACAGCATGCCTCTGATCTTAAAGCCTCCATCTTCTATTTTATGTTCATCTGACATTGAGTGACTGAATTAGGTAAATGCAGTAAAATTCAGTTAAAACAGCTTGTGTCAACAGCTTGGGGGAGGCTGTCTAATAACCCAGGAGTAGCCAATCCCATTTCTCTATACTTTATAGTAGGATTATAGATTAGGTCCTCCAAATGGAATAGCTTGAGAGATCTGAACTTGAATATGATTTAGACCAAGCATATTAAAGTTACAAATCTTTGAAAAAAAAAACTTAATTCTCAATATAAATTAGAGGTTTACCAAGGCACTCAATAGCCTACATTGGGGGTTTCTATTAGTAAAAGGAAGAGTGGTCTGACTTTGATTTTTTAAAAGCATACCAATTATTTCTGCAATTTTTGGCCATTTATCTAGAACTCAGCCGTAATTTATATACCTGATTTACATATTTCACAAAGCTTAAGCCTTTTGATTTGTTTTGACTAAATAAAAAAGACATTGTGGCTGTATTTAGTTAAAAAAAAAAATTAATTGACAAAACCCTTCTTTAGTTTATTTATGCTGTTAAATGGTTTGTGGTTAGCAAGTTGCCGCTGGTTTATTTAATTGTAATCTGGTCCATGTGTTTGTTGGGTTTGGTGTTGCCCTGTGTATTGCTGCAGTTGTGGATGTTAATAGGGTGATTTTGATCCTGTCATCATGTTGCAGTTTGTGGTGATGTTTCAGTGGTATCAATTTGAAAAACATTGCTTGTAATTTCTGTCCAAAACCAGGTTCCCCCCCCCGCCCCCCCAATGACTATTATCCTGCTGCTTGTTAAACAGTTGGTAATCCACCAGTGCACTGTTTCACAAGAATATGCTCTCCTTACCACTCCCTCAGTGTAAACCCTCAGGTTTATCTGCCTCTGCTTGGCTCTTTCAACAATGTCTTTGGCTGCCACGCTACAGTTGATCTTTAGAGTATCGAAGAACATATCACTGTGCAGACGGTGTCCTGCTCTCTTCAGACCTGAAACAGTGTGCAAGTGAAAAATTACATACAGCACATACTTTAGATGCATAAATAACTGAATCCATGTTTGTTTATCTGGATTGTCATCAAGAACTGCATAATAAAATGGGAAAAATATTATGTTTTGTTTTTCCCCACAATGCTTGATGTAGCAATGATGACATATTGATCTCTGTCCAGACCTTCATTGGATCATTTGTCCATTATGCATTTAATGTACTTAAATCAAGAACATTATGCATCTCACCACAAAGTAATGGTATATAAACATATAAAAAAAAATTTTTTTGAAAAATTTAAAAAAAGAAATTAAAAGAAAATCACGTTTAAATACGAGGAAGGCACTGCACTATATGTCTCCTAGTGCCGCAGTAATAAAAGCTTGATTTCAAGCTAAAAAAATAACCCACAAATTTACCTTCAGCAAGGATCAGAGCAGCATTGTGTGTCCTCTCAGCGATGTGTTTGAGTCCCTGAGGACCATGATACAGTGCAAACATAGCAGCCATGTTGGCCAGCAGTGCCTAGGAGTCAGAGGTTGAACAAAAGGGATGTTTTGTTTTTTTAAAAACACACACTTACCCAAAAGATTTTTAAAAAGAAAAGAATCTAGATTGACACATTTTGAAATGATAAGAATGTGCAAAATGTGATCCATTCTTGTACCTGTGCAGTGCAGATGTTGCTGGTTGCTTTGTCTCTGCGAATGTGCTGCTCTCTGGTCTGCAAAGCAAGCCGATAAACCTCCTTTCCAGCTGCATCCCTGAAATGTAAATTGGTTTTAAACTGCTTTTTTCTTAAATGGAGTTTCCTCCATTTGTTTTATTGTTTCTACAATTAATTTCATTCAGGAAATAAAATCTTAGTTCCTCAATATTCTGACCGATGAGTGTCTCACCTGGTTACGCCAACCATTCTGCCAGGCATCATCCGGATCAGATTGTCTTTAACAGCGAAGAAGGCGGCATGGGGGCCACCGTAGCAGAGAGGAACCCCAAACCTCTGGGAGCTGCCCAGTGCGATATCGACGCCAAACTCCCCAGGTGGACGCAGCACACAGAGGGCCAACAGATCTGTGGCACAGCAAGCCAGAGCCTGGACAGGGAGAGAACCAAAGTACAACCACGTCCCATTCTTCAATGTAAATATACTACGGTGTCATCAGCATAGAACTTTAATCGGAGCAGCTGTGAAAAGGGCAATCAAGGTACTGCATCACTACCTCAATACACATTTAGAATGAAATTCAGATAGGCACACAATCTTAGATTTGCAACTTTCTCTTTGTCTATTTCTTTTGATATAAAGCAATCACAGACTTGCAGAGTCACCTGAAAGCGGGTTGGTTTTGCTTTTACTTGTTTATTCGTTTAAAGCTCCCTTACCCCTCCCTTGTGCGCCCGGTCCACAAGGGCTGTGAAATCTTCCACCCTGCCATCAGTGTCCGGATACTGGAAGAGCACACCGCTCACGTCTTTCCCGCTGAAGTCCATCTCATGAGGAAGCTTCAGCACCGCCTTCACCCCGATATAGCTGCAACATGACAGTGAAAAATTAGAGGGGCACTAAGAAATATAGGTATATAATGATACATCATCTCAATAAGAAAAGCCGTGTGTAGTGGTTTTCTATTTCAATACCATTAAAAAAAAAGAATGTTTTACCAAAGAGTAGCTCAATGGTTATCAATGCAATGGTTTTGTTTTTCTTGTTCACCCAATTGATTTCTTTATATATAGTGTTAATACATCGAGTGTGTGTAATACATACTTGGCTCTGGTCTGCACCACAGCAATGGTCTGGGGATGGCAGCGTGGGTCAATGTAGAAGGTTCTTTTTTTGTTCTGTCTGTGAGGAGTAAAAACAAATAACTGGTCACACATACACACATACATACATACATACATACATACATGTTTATGTATCGAAATTGTATGAGTTTGCTTAGTTTCTTCTTGTGGCCAAGATGCATTTATTCCTGAAGTATGACCGTTATTATCTTAAATTAATATGATCTGAATCCATTGCACAGCACAATAGGAGGAGTGGTAAAGATTGTTTTCCACATGCTGCTTGTTTTTGTGATCAGCTTGTAAATACCTGTGGCAGAGCTGCATTGCCTCAGCAGCAGCGGTTCCCTCGTCGAGCAGGGAGGCGTTGGCCACGGGCATGCCGGTGATGTCACAGATCATGGTCTGGTAGTTGAGGAGCGACTCCAGGCGACCTTGAGAGACCTCGGGCTGGTAGGGGGTGTACTGAGTCACCCTGAGGACAAGACGGACACGGACGTGAAACAACAGCGCAAGTTTGAACACAAGGACAATAACAAAGGGTTGTTGGTATTCAGGGAACCGAGACGGAACAGCGGAATGCATTGTCCGTCTCCCCCAACCCCGGGATTTAGGAGAAAACGTGGGCAAGGATGGCAGATTTGGATTTGCATGAAAGAGAATTTTGTTCAGCAGAAAGCAGGAGAGAAGCATTTCATCAGATCTCACGAGTCACAAGGCTTCCTATTAAGGGCACGATGCTCTGCAGCACCGCAGATAAGTTTTAAATGAGTAACTAAACTTGAAGAATAAACATTATTAGGTTTCCGTGCAGAGAGGTAACAAGCTCCCTGCGCTTTCAAATTTCCATGAGGTTTCTTTTAAGTGAGGGTCACCTGAAGTCACTCACCAGCCTGAATTCTCCAGGAGATTCCGCTGAATGGGCGGCGGCACCAAGCAGTTGTAGTAGCCCATGCCGATGTAGGACCTCCATACTTTGTTTTTTGATGCAATCTCCTGTAGAGATTCCAGAACCTCACTCTCACCTGTAAAATATGTAATTATCATTTTTTTGTGGTCATGACACCAACAATATAATCCCCCAGAAATTTCAGATTTCTCAAGAGATTTTTCTATACTGTTCATAATACCTACTGCTTGTCAGATGGAATATACAGCAACTTTTCTCATCACAATATATGTTGAAATATAAAATAACCTATACAATAATACACTTTATCCATATCACCCAACCGTACTATGGATGCATGTGAGAAAAACCACAAATACAAATTCTTCATCAATGTAATTAGAAATGTCTATGTTTCAGTATAATGGTATCAGTTACATTTATTAAAATCACAAGCAGTCCCTGACCTCATGTTATCATACCTAAAATGATCACGAGTGGAGCGGGGTAAGTAGACTTTCAGGTCAGGAAAAAAAGAGAGTGTTAGGATATCTGCCAATATTGATTCCGAGTTGAGGAATCTCAGTTAATTTTGGTTTTAATGTAGGATTATACATAAAACAACTGCGCCTTTTAAAAAAAATTTGCATAAATAATAAAATTGCAAACAAGATCTGCCACACAATCTGAAGAACAGCATTGTGTCTTTCATGTGACGACCTGGCTGGTTAACTAATAAAATAAAGAGCAGTGTAGCATGCAATCCATTGGAGCTGCCACACACTCCACCTACAGTAACCCTCCTACTGTACCGAAAATAAGTACAACCGAGTATGTAATGTCAACAAAATATAAATAAGTTTTATGCGCCATTGTTTTCTCATCCAAAGTTTAATTGTAACATGTTTTTCCATCTCAGGAGCAAACATCAAGAGACAGACAACACCCATTGTTTCTTTTCCCCGATGGCCAGTTATTTAGCCTCATTCCTCATTCGGTGCTGTAAGGAAGCTTTGCCAATGCACAACCAGCCTCTGAGATTCCTCTGGCCTTCCTGGCTGCCTAGCAACTCCAAGGAATGGACAATACCGCCCGTCTGAACCGAGAGCCCCAACTACTCCTGTTTTTGGAGAAGAAAGACACGTATAAGTCTTTCGTGGTGAGAGGGACTGTAGCCAGTATACAAGTGGATATTTACAGCTTCTTCTAAACGGTGCATATTCTCAGTCTGGGGGTAGTGAATCAGCTTTTTCTTTATGTAGTGATTAAGGATCATCAGCAGGTTCAGGGTGAGCCGTTAGTGTGTATTTTGTGTGTGGGAGTTTGTTTCAGTAGGGTGGACTGCTTTCCCATGGTCCTGGACTTCTACAGGGCAGCAAAAAAAAGCCTGATTCAGAACCATCCAGGAGGTCTATTGTTGGAGAGAGAATCCCTTGCTGGCTTTGAAAATTGAAGCCCTCCAAAGCTGAACAAGCAGAAAACTAGCACTGCCTCCAGTTTGTTTCTTCAGCATGGCTTGTTGCATTAGGAAACCTGACAGATTAAGAGAAGGGGCTGACACACGGGCAGATCAGAATGACTAGGTTCTATGGAAAAGTCACAATACCTGATTGACTTCTGTATTATTTTTTTTTAAACAACCCTTTATAAGTGTTGGGTTTTCCAGTGGATCTCTGGTGTTAAAGCTGACCGTCTCACACAAATTATCTCTCCTGTCAAATCGGTGACACAAGTATATGGTTGCAGAGTTATGCAATAGTCATGTCAGCGTTTATTTATTGTGCACAATCACACAAGTGCACAATCACACAAAGCGTCTCAGCACACCTCACATTATATAGACTTTGTAAAAGCGTCTATGCTAGGGTTGTGTTATAACTCAATTTGAAAGTGTGTTGGTTCGAGGTGGCAGTGTATCGTGACATGACTATATTTAGAGCTGAAACATCCAATCAAGCAACATAAAATTAATCTGTAGCTATTTTGAAAATGGATTAATTGTTTCAGTTATTTTTTCTGGCAAAAAAGGCAGAACATTCCCTGGTTTCAGCCCCTCGCTGGTTGAAGTTTGCCACATCTCATTTTCTTGTGTGATGATTTAAGTACCTTTTGAGTTCGGAGGCATTAGTGAGATAAAACATGCTATTTGTAATCGATACATTGGCCAGGCCTATTTTTCATCTTTGTACCCCAAACAGTAAATGAATGAATTGAGAAAACAGTCAGTAGATTAACCGATAATAAAAGTAATGGTTAGTTGCAGCACTTATTGTGTTTTGCAAACTGTGACAAAAAAAAAGAAAGAAAAGTACACAATTTGTTATGTATATTACGTTAAGCCTTTGTTTTCCATATTTGAAGAGTTTTGTGTCAGGTAACCCATAACAACCGATTTCATTACATTGAAAGTCAATTTGATTGTTTTGAATGAAATATTGCATATATTTGGAATATCATGATATAAAATAAAAGATGTTCTCAATATTGCTGAGATGAAGATGATGATGATGATGATGATGATTTCATCTATGCTGCCCACCCCCATTGTTTGTTAATTTTCCAGCTTCATACGTAACAGCCCCAGTTCAAGAAATTAACATAAACCTCCCTCCAAGCAGATATTTGTAAATGTATTATTCTTGTCAGTCATAATTTATTCATCATTCACAAGCTTCACAGTTCTGTTCAAAACGGCTGCTTTTACAGAGGGGTTATAGCTGCTTCTAAAACCAATTCACTTTAATTCACTGTCTAATCTCTTCCATTGTTCACTGGAAATCCCTTTTAATAAAACCACTTGATTTCTCAGTCTCTAGCTGTGTGTGCTTGTTGATTTTCTTTAGAAGAAATAAGCCAAAACAAACTCGATTAACGGAAAGACTGTATGTGGTGATGAAATGTACACATATTGCATAGGAGAAAAGAAGAAAAGGGAAAAAAAATATATATATATATATATATATATCCAGGCAAATCCCCATGCAAAACATACCCAAGTCACCTTATTAGGAAGCCCCTCGGCTGTGATGTAATGTGAACGCTGTAACCAGATTGAACTGGACTTGGGGACCGGAGCTCAAGGCTAAACTTTACACTCCAGTTGCCATCCTATGAGCATCGGCTTCCCAACAGGAAATTGGTGCCGCTCGCCGAGTTTCGCAAAAACAACTCCAAATATGTTCAAAGGAAGACTTACCAGGGGAGAGCGCTCCACGGCAGCACAATAGAGCAGCAACCTACATTCCAGCCACTCACTTGGCTTCATTTAACTGGCCGTTTAATGTGGGGACAAACCTCAGTGTGCACAATAACTGGAGACGAGTGCGATAAACGCACCGTTTTTTTTTTTTTTTTGGTGATATTTAACATTTTTAAAATCGTTTTTTTTTTTTTTTTTTTTTTTTTTGCGCAATTGCTTTGAGGCTGACGTTACAGCCTTTCGACATCAGAATGTCACATGAAGATGCAATTATATCAATAGTGAATAAATTAAAATGAAGGTAAACTTACAGACTGGGTCATCCATTTTCATACTCCGCCGCATTCGGATGGAGGACGGAACTGTGTTTTCGATCAACTGCTCGAGCGACTGTTGGGGGGGAAACATAAATATATAAAAAGCGTGCAAACATGGCTGTTGATGCCGAATAAAATCAATATAGTGCTCAAAGCAAGTGCTTTCATGCTGGGATTTGGCTTCGTATAAAAGAAAGCGTGTTTTGCGCCCAATTTGCTGGGGGATGAGTAGGCTGGAGAAATCTTACCTCGACTCCCAGAGCATCCAGCATTTCCCTCTTCTCCCTCTCACCTGGACCAATGTGCCGCTCTGCAAAATCATCATGTCTGGGTAATATCCTCTCAATCTGTCTGGAGGAGACGGCTGCAGACGTCCTCAGACCCCGGGCTGTCGTTAGTAAGGATGCGCCGCTGTTTCGGATCCTGCACTGAAGTTTCCAAACCACGCGGCTCTTGTCACTCAGATGCCTGCATGGTGCGCCGGGATTCACCGACTTGGCCAGGAAAATCCCCCAGGACTTGGCGCAGCTCTGCATCTCTAAATCACTTTGCAAGACAAGTGTGCAGAAACTAGAGATGCCTCTTTTTTTTTTCCTTTTTTTTTTTTGTTCCTCCCCTTGCACGGCAGAGTTTCCCCCCACTGAGACTGATGCGATCCCTGCAGGAGACTCTGCCAACTCCTTCAAACTGCAGAGTTTATACAACTGCACCGTTGCACAAGCGCGGACCAATCAGAGGGGAGGTGCTGCGTGACGCAGTGACGAGCCCCGGCCAAACAGCTGCTGAACTTCCTCGCGTGCCCACTGACCAAGAAGAGGAGAAAAAAAAAAAAGGGGGCGGGGGGGGGAGAAAAGAAAAGTAAAATATCACTCCAGATATATTTTAAGAGTAAGTCATTATTTTAAAGTCTTTAGTCCCTGCCGGCTGTGCTCAGTGATGGTGTGGTGAGCAGGAGGGGGAAACGCTGCAGGACAAATAGGACACCACCAAAGCTTATGTGCCTTCACCCAATGGCCAATAAAGTGACACAGGTAGATCGTTCTTGTTTATTCCGAAACAAAAACATACCTAATATCACACCGTATGCTGTACAGATTGTAAAGTCCCTTGAGGCAAATGTGTGATTCATGATGTTGGGCTTTATAAATAAATTACTTGGACATTGATGTCGTTTTAATGTCATCATAAGGACAAACTACACAGAGCACTTGCTGATGTGTCATGCAAACTAGTTTGTATCTCTTATTTCCGTCCTTTAAAAGTTGCAACGCTATGAATGATGGTTTATTGCTTTATACGGGTGTATAAAAGGATCAATGATTCCTCCAAAAAGCCATCAAAGGAGACCAGCCACTTGTAAACTTATCAGTCATAAACATGAAAGTCTGCAGGTATATGAGAGGACATATAAAGGGATTAAGCCTACTGATTGCACCTATGAAAGTTCTTTAACTTTAATACAATTGACCAAAAAACACATTGTCCCTGTTCACATTTAGCACTTCAAATGCATTTTGGGTGGTGTGATTACAAGTAGGCCGCTCTGAAAGCAGGTTCCCACCCAAATGGATCAAGAATGAACACATTGTACACAATGTAAACATGCGCCATCTCTCGGATGCTGTTAGATATACTAATCCTTCAGTTTAATTGCCGTATTTAAGGTTAATTTAGGCAGGGTGCAACAGAATGTTTTAAGTTGCGTTCATTAAAAGGTAAGCAGGTCTGACCAGTTATGTAAATGAAACACTTCGATAAAACACACAAATATAATAAAGATAATAAAAACAGACATTGACTAAACTTTAAAACTATCGAGCAGACTAGAAGGAAGGCCATTTTTTAAGACACGCTGGCGATGTGGCAGTGTCAATCAGTTGGTTACCACTTTGGTCCAGACTCAAATATCTCAACAACTATTAAATGGATAGCTGTGGAATTGTGAACACATATTCTTGGTTACCAGAGGATGAAACACAACAACTTTGGTGATCTTCTGACGTTTCCTCTAGCACCACCATGAGGTTCAAATTTGTGGTGAATCACTTGTAATCACACCGGTGATCCTCTGACTTTTCACGCATGTAGTCTCATTAATAGGTCAACATTTTAATTTGTTTTTTTGAGTAAATACCAGCAAAGACATTCCCATCTTCTCCAGCTGTACTTTGTGTGTATTGCTTTTTTCATTTTATGTGACAAAATAACTGAGATTAATCAAACTGCTTTCAATAAGACCTGTGTATCAGCTTCTGTTATTAATTCAGTCGTATAAGAAATTGTGCAATGTTAGTGTTTCATCACTAATCGGGAACACTGAATGACTCAATGACTCAATGACTCAAAGCTGCAGGCAACCTGACAAAAACAAAGTTGGGTCACTCTTTCTCCTCTCAGAATTGGCAACCGCTATCTCCGGTGAACTGTATCTCCTCTGTGGGAGTTTGTTCAGGCTGCCAGCAACTCAAGTCCGGATTTACAGATGGCAATTACTGTGACGCAGCTGCCTTTAAAACACCAGTCAGACACTGGGATCGGAACAAAAAACTGTTTATAAGAAGAAGAACATCATACAAGTTTGACTAGAAATCACCCGTCTCTAATTCAAGAGCACACACACACACGCCTTAAGTGCAGTTTGACTTGTTTATGTCAAATCAGTTGTTCTTTAGCACGTGTCACAAAATATATGGAACATAATAATACACTTTATTTGTAAAGCACTTTTCAAAACAGTGTATCATTTACATAACTGGTCAGACCTGCTTACCTTTTAATGAATGCAACTGAAAACATCCTGTTGCACCCTGACTAAAAATCTTTTTTTTTTTTTTTCTTCAAGGTTGGGTCAAATGAGGTCAGACTTCTTCAAGTTCAGTAGAGAAGGAATCAAATTTGGCTATAGACAGTTTAAAAAAAATAAAAAGGTGTGTGGGATTTAGGGGGATCTATTCAATTCAATTAATTTTGTATGGCCCAAAATCATAAATTTGCCTCAGAGGACTTTACAATCTGTACACATACGACACTCTCTGTCCTGGGACCCTCACATCGGTACAGGACAAACTCCCCCAAAAAAACTTTAACAGGGAGAAAAAAAAATGGAAGAAACCTTAGGGAGCGCAACAGAGGAGGGATCCCTCTCCCAGGATGGACAGAAGCGCAATAGATGTCAGAATGAACAACATAATACGTTACAACACATTCAATGCATATGACAAATTATTCATATAATGAGAGTAGTCTATTAGAGACATCTATTAGCAGCAATAAAATGTAATACTCACAGCTCTGTTTTTATTAGTGCATAAACACCTAAAACTAAGAATTGTTACGTTTTATTTAAATATAATCTAATATCTAAATAGGGAGCGACGCCTCTTCCACAGAGTCTACAAGTTAAGGAAGGCCATGGGGTGATGGCTAGTCTGCAACCACACTGCTAAATGCCACAACATCCTACACACTGTGCCTTTAATACTGCAAAAAAGTATAATAATGAATACTCGATCAGCAGACTTTTAGGGAAAGTTGTTATGAATATGCAAAATTTGTGGTGCCACATGTGAATTGTACAATGGTAATTGGTATTCATAGGTAACACTTGGTTAAAAAATACCTCTGGTCTTAATTTTCTTAATTCAACATTGTTGGATAACTGAATTAAAGTCAGGGTGATGTGGCTAAAACCCGGACACTATTAGAATAAATTCATCTTTAAAAAAAGTAGGAAATGTCACAGGTGCTGGACCTTGAAATCTCTTTAACCCGTCTGTGTTGACACTAATTGTTGCTTTTCATGTATTACACAAATAAAACTACTATGTTCCTTGTAATATTTGAAATATAATTTCTCACATATAGTAAATCTCTCTTGAGACAGGATCCAACAAAAGCCTTAAATATGAAAAGTAAAATAGAACTGAATGAAATTACACATGGACAGAGATTAAGAGTTTGTGGGGCAGTTTGTGAAAAATTCAAAACACACAATGGAATAAGGGAGTGAAAACAGTTGCTGTGTGTTTGATTTAGTTACTACGGTTGCTAAAATATGGTCTGATAAAAAGCCTCTGAATCAACAAAAGGAGTAACCATTATCGGTACTGCGTGACAATGGTACATAAAAGGAATTGCTTTAATGCAGGCCACGGGTGGAATGTTAGTCAGCCAGCCGAGGTAAAACAAGCATCTCGCCTCTTTAATAGGACAATCGGCCGCAGGCGTCTGCTATCAGCAGCTTTGTTCTTCTCTCTGTGATATTCACCCGGAGATTCAGATATGGGTTTGATGAGCTGGTTCTGGGAACGACATCAGTTCCTCATGCACCAATGTTTTTCACTTCCATTCGCTTTTTTTTTCTTTTTTCTTGCTAAACGGGGATATCTGTCCTTGACATACAGGTATGTAATTAAAAATCGATTTATTTTCATTATGTGCTAAACTGCCTTTTCAAAGCAACGTGTCAAGTAATTGTTATTCCTGGAGCCTTATACTCTTTATACTCTCAGCATTGGGATTTAAATTTTAGTCGGTTCGTTAAGTTGGATTTGTAAATCAAGTTAAATATAAAATAATCAGTTCAACTGGAACTTAAGTCAACAGCAGGACCACAATATTCAACAGGGTATCAAGACTGCAGACGTTTTTTTACGTTCATTTATACTTATCTATTTTTATCTCAAATGAATTTCTTAGCATTTCATTTATCTGATTGTATTTTGAACTTCTCCATTAAAGCAATTTGTTGAATATTTGTTGCTTTTAAATATGTTTTCTTTAAATAAATAAATTTAACAAATATTAAATAAGTCAATATAAGTGATACTAACAATCATTGTAATTATCAATTAATCTCCAGACCATTTTCACGATTAATCGTTTGGCCAATAAAATGTCAGAAAATGGTCATTAAATTTCAAGTCTTTGTTGATCTGTCCGACTAACAATCCAAAGCCCAATCATCTTCAGTTTACGATGATATAAAAACAGGTTAAAACGGCAAATCCTCATATTGGAGAAGCTGCAACCAGCAAACTTTTGGCATTTTTGCTTAGAAAGTTGCCTTTTAACGTTTAATCAATAATCAACATAATGGCTGATCGTCAACATGAACCTCCACCTCCAGGTACCTGTTTGTTTCTGTTGGCGGATGCATCCTGGCAGTCGTCACAATGGGCATCTACAGCTGGCTTCTCTTCACCTCCACCTTGGTCTTTATTCTGCTGGTGTGCTCGGTGGATCCCAGCTGTGTCCACGTCTGGGTGTTTGGTATCCAGATGTTGTGGCAAACCTTCTGGCACCTGCTTATACAGTACAGGGAATACTACCTGCATGAGCCTGTCAGCATCAGGTACTAATCTTAAATCAGCTCTTCAGTATGTAAACTGACATATTCATGCTTTTCCAGAGCATCCAATATCAATTACGTATTAATGTTTTTGAAGGATAAGTCTGGTGATATTCTATATTTTTTTTACAGCCAACAAATCCCTCAAAAACACCCAAACTCTGCTGTAAATACCCACCCATTTCGTTTGTTGACAATAATAATAATAATAAAAAAAAGCATACCTGTTACAGCCTTTAAAATGCAAACTCCAGAGAGCTACTGCTTAGTCTTAATACATATGTCATTAATATACATTGTGAGCAGAAGTCCAATAAAATAACCCTCCGGATAGAACACAAATGCAGACAGTTAAAAATAAACAACATTAAATTCCACCATTAAAGCAATAATAACTACTTATTTAAATGTAATCAAGAGCATAGACATGGGTTTTTCTTTTAGAATAAAATCATTTATTTCCCACCAGCTGGAAAACAGCTTTTGAATTTGACAAAACAATCTCACCTCAAAGTCCACAGTGTCTGTCCCGGAGCGTCCGACCACATCACACTGTCCACAACAGTTTGTTTGCTCATTAGAAATGTAGACGTTCATTCTTTCCACGATTCAGAGCACCTCTGGGACTTCTCGGCCATGTTGACGTTTTGTAAGCTGCCGTTTCCAAGAATCAACATTGTGATATGATAGAAAGCTCCAGAACAGCTACTAAAATGGACCTTAATGTGAGTCTGTTTCGTCAAGTCCCGTTTTCACTGATGAGGACGAGCTTTGAACCCAAGTTGTTTGCCCTTTGCTCCGGGTGAAAACATGAAATGCACACAAATATTTAAACATGTATTCCTCTTTCTGACAAAAAAAAAAAAAAAACAACCCCTCTTTTGTAATCAAATGAACAACTCCTCCACTTTCAGATTGTTTTTGGCGGTGTCCTCTTTGATGCTGCTCACTCAGAGAATCACCTCAGTGTCCATGGACCTCCAGGAGAAACCGGTTCGGCTGACGTTCAACGCTTCGTCCAAACGGAAGGCTTGTGCGACGCTTCTCCCTCTCATCAGCTACATCTTCAATTTCACCACACTGCTCGGAGGCCCCTTGTGCTCCTACAGCCGATTCGTGTCCTTGATGGCGGGGATCCGCCTCAACCCTCCACCTAATCCACTGCGTGTAGTCTTCTTAAAACTGATGCAGGTGTTGCTGCTGGAGTTGGTAAGGTACCGTCTCGGCCATTTTCTGAACTACGATCCCTCCGACTCAATCGCTCTCCATGGCACCCTGTGGGTGTTGGGTCTGGCGTTGATTTTGAGGATCCAATATTATTCTCACTGGAGGATCAGTGAATGCCTCAATAACGCAGCGGGGTTTGGCTTTTGGGTACGTTCACCAGGAGACTGCCCAGACTGGAGCGGACTGTCCGATGGAGATTTCTGGAGCATCGAAGCGTCGAGCCGTATGTCCGAGTTCGCCCGTCGATGGAACGCCACAACAGCTTCGTGGCTGCGTCGGCTGGTTTACATCAGGTGCAAACGTTTCCCGTTGTTCATGACTTTTAGTTTCTCCCTGTGGTGGCATGGTGGTCATTTAGGTCACTTTGTGGGAATTTTGACGTGGGCAGCAACGGTGAAAGCAGATTATCACATACACAGCTACCTGCACCCACAACTTTCATCAATGTGGAGGAAAATATACACTTGTTTAAGCTGGATTAACACTCAGATGACGGTTGCTTGCATTGTTACAGCAGTAGAATTAAGAAATATGTCTGGTTTGAGACTTTTGTCTCTAACCTACTTAGGTCTGTTTCCCCTTTTCAACATAATTCTGCTCTTTATGTTGTTAAAACGCAACACAGTTTAGTAATGTAGTCGTGTGAACACACTCCCCTAACGACGACAGGCTTGTTCCGTCATTTAAATATACGAATGGACTTTATGTTGCTCTCAACATGGGGAGTCTGCAATTGTCTTACTGTATTGTGTTTTGCTGTCGTTGTTCTTAGTCCTGGTAATACTATTTTGTTGAATTGGGAAAGATTGAATAAAATTATCCATCGCTACGCTGTGAATAACTGCTTTTTTTTTTTTTTTATTTATTAATGTGTCATTTTGATATTGTCACTGAAATAAATAACCCCAGGTCATGTGATGAAGCAGGTCTGTGCAGCTTTTAGCCTCCTTCATCAGCCTTCCTGCAATATCCCCAATTATGCAATTATGCATGTTTATTGCGACTACATGTTGTTAATTTTTGTGTTTGTTTGTGCAGCCACTGGAGGTCTACTTAGCAGCACTTGAACATAGAATTATATTTGTATGTACTAGGAGGTGTGTTACTTAATAATTTAATCTCAACAATATCCATTGAAAGATATATATTGTTGCTGTCTCATAGAGCTTCGTTCAGAATCTAAAAACCCAAAAGACACTGTCCAACATTGTAGCATGTGATTGTGATGTTGTGTAAATGTCACATAATAATAATAATAAAATAATATTTGTTCTGCTGATCTCACTTATCTGACTGCTTCCTCGTCTTGCAGCAAAGTGTCTCTTCTTTCTTTCCACAAATTGCCGACAACAACGCCTAAAAGTAACAACAGTCCGAGGTTTCTGTTTGAGGAAAATTTCTTCCAGCAGTCCTCTGGTTTGTTAATGTCCAATGTGTAAATCTAAAAAAAAAAAAAAAGAGAGGAGAGTAAATATCACGCTTTAATGGAATGTTAGACAGCCATCTTCGGTTAGAAGAACAACTAAAGCCGTGTTACTGACTCAAAAAGATAAACTGTGATGGCGTCTCACTGTGGAATGAAACTGTGACCCTTTGTTAGAGAGCCGTCAGACTACACTGCACAACACCATGTTCCTCACCTGATGCGTGAGGTGAACGGCCACTGTGGACAGTACTGCATAGTAGGGGAGAGTCTGTTCCGCATTGACTCCAGTTACAACCAGTCCCGACATCATGGCCACCGCGAAGCCGCTGAGCCACGGTTTGGTTTGCTCATGGAACATCAGGGCAGTCGATTTCACTCCTACCTTGATGTCGTCCTCCTTATCCTTATTATCGAAGAGAGAACAGATGGCAACCACTCTCAATCAATATTATCCCTCTTTAAAAAGTGAGACATTGAGGTTAAAAAAATGTATTTATCGACGGTTTAAACATGAATGAACAATTTCTGAACGAGGGAACAAGTTTTCTGCTCAATGTGAGCGTCTGAAAATTTCAGTGTCAGTGCTTTCTATAAAACATAAATAAGAACTGCAGAGCTCCGTGGAGCCCCATACTTCACCTGATGTGCATAGATTGTGTCATATATCAGCGTCCACATCACTCCTGAGAAATACAGCGGGAGGCATACGGACCAATCGCAGAAGCCCCTGACAGCGGACCAGCCGAGCAGCGCTCCCCAGTTAAAAGTGAGGCCTAAACACAAGTTATGGAAGACACACGAGACCAACTTTAGTTTTGCTGAGGGGAAGGATTTTTAGGCCGCATTAACACCAAATTCAGGCTTTGTGGCGATTAGCGGCGTGTTGTGCGGTGGTTCACTTACATGGCCCATTTGAGTGACCCCCATTTGAATAACCCATGTGATGGACCATTGATCACTGTATAACGTAACGTTGGCTTGCGACTCTCCAAAAGTTGATTCTGCTTCAACTTTTTTGCCAAAACACACATTTAAGAACGCATGATTTGGTGTGAATGCAGCCTTGGTTTTAGTTGTATAACACCACAGGATAATCTTATACAGTACATACCCAACACAAGCTGTGGCCAATAAGTAATCCTCTTCATCAGCGGGTAGGAGATGACAAGCGCTAAGGAGGCAGCACCCAAAGCTATGCTGTAGAGATCATTATGAAAACTGTGAGTCAAACAATGTTGAGCCTTTAGATGTATAGACAACTTTTTATGTCTGTATTCTAACATATATTACTTGCTCTTGCACATTAACACACTGCAAGTAACGCATCTATGAAAATGCAACTGGAGAAGAGTTTGTTCCAGTGGTTGTTTAAGGATGGGCTCACAAATGTTCAATCCGTCTAAAACAATAGTTAGGTGCACATATGAGCATTGAAATATGTTTTGCTTGCTGAAATCATTCCTCCTTTTCATACTAGACATTAAATATGCTTCCATTGCCGGGAAGCCTGGGAACGCAACTTAGTAATAGTAATTCCTGAGGATGTCTGGGAAAACCTCCCTACCTACCTACCTACATATATATATACAAATCTAATGAGCATCTTAAAAAGTTACGGCCTTTTTACAAAAAAAATTAAATCCCAAAACACAGCAATATTACCAATGATGCAACAACTAAGGGACAGCACAAGCAGTCCAAAGACAGTGTTTTTTGTCTGACCTACACACTTGGTAATTTCTTCCATCTATGTTTCTTTAATGTTCCTAAACTGATCACTATACATGAAGATCACCGGGTACCTGTAATAGTTGAGACACAAGAGGACCCCAAGTCCCAGTGAAAGCTGCCCTCCTAAGAAGGCCAGTGCCTGCATCTGAGAAATCTCTCCCGATGCAATGGGTCGACTTGCCGTCCTGGCCACCTGCACAAAAACATCAACACTTTCAATAAATAAGTGAGTGCAGAAATCATATTAGGAATGTAAATATCCTGCTGTAATTTAGTAGTAAGGAGGGTGTTATTTGCTGTGGCTATGTGAGTGATGGTGATGCAACAATTAACATCCAATTAACTGCATCTTATCGGGTATTATGGTTAATATTTGTATGATCAAAAAGAATTATTCTACAAATGAAAACACATGATCAAAACCTGCAGAAAATGGCATTGCTAAGGAAATATCTAGTTGATTAAAAATGGAGCTGAAAGGACAAAGCCTAACATAAAAGCTAAGCTGCTTGGGAATTATCATAAGTTTGACCAAAAGCCACCTGTTTCTCTCAGCTAATGTGTAAATGGCTATATATTAGTTTCATATACCTTTTTGTCAAAGTCCTTATCCCACATGTCATTGATGGTGCAGCCCGCTCCCCTCATCAGCAGGGCACCTGCCCCAAACAGGGTGAGCATGCCCAGATGTGGGAGGCATCCGGGGTCGGCAGCCAGAGCAATGCTCCATGTAGACGGGAGGTAGAGCAGCCATGTCCCTACAATACAATACAATACAATACAATACAACACAACACACACACACACACACACACACACACACACACACACAACGCCTGTCACTATGATTACTATATATAATTTTTTTTAATTGGTTATTGTGACACACTCGAGTGAACTAAATGAGAGATTAGCATCAGAGTATAAGCAAGAAACCTAGACTCATGTTGAGGATCCCTTAAACAAGGCATTTTACAGTAAAGAGACCTTAACATTTAGTTGACTTGATTTTCACAGTGACGCACAGAACATCACACTTAAAGTTATAAAAACAGATATAAAAGTAGGGATGCATTTATATGGTCTTGGGGGAGCCGATACAAATATCTTTCATAGCACATACCACCTTTAATATAAACTTTTGGAAATGTTCTTGGTAAATGCAGCAGAAAATCAAGTTAATCTTGTCGTCTATCTTAAGGTCATTGTGTGTTTTCTACTACACAATTATATTCTTAAAAAGTTGTTATTACACAACTGGGTGAATTACTGAATTACTCCCAAAGAAATGCAGATTTGACAATGTTCCAGGCATCTGCACTAGAATAATGCAGAACCAATCCTAATATTACTTTTTAAAACCAATTTTGATGGATAAAATTATTTCATAAACATAAACAGATAGATGTGATGAAAAAGTGAATGTACCCACCAATAGGTTTGTCTAGCCTCATCAACCGGAGGTATGGCTGGACAGGACCAGGTGCTGAATTCACAACTGTGGCAGCCGATAAACCGAATGATCTCCTCCCATGTTGCTGCGTTTCACGCGGTCCGAGCGACGGGCGGAAAACACTCCGGCCGTAAAGTCCTCTCTTCAACACACTGGAATCTGAGTGGAGACTCGCATCTCTAGTCCTCCCTCCTTCGGCGTGAAGGAAGACGTTCGACAGGGAGTAATGACAGGGGTAAAGAGCTCCATGATGAATCCTCCTCAGGGTAGTCAGAGTTAAGCGGCTGGTCAGCTTGGCTGGGAACATGGTGTTTCTCTGAGGGCGGATTAATGTCAGCTAATGTCCCCCCTAACACACACACACACATGAAAACACACACACATGAAAACACACACAATGGCTTGTCAATGGCTTTTTCACAAAGGAGGACCGACCTGCTGCAACAGGCATTCCTTTTGTTTCAGAGTGAATCAGCTGCACAAACACAGAGATGTTCATGTGGAAGAGAACTGTCTCCCTTTTATGGTTTGTGTATAGCCACATCATTAAGTAATTTCACAGTCTGCCTGGTTATATTAGCTTTTGCTAATAAAAGTAAGTTAACTTGTTAGTAGATAAAATCATACTAAAAGCGGCAAACACTAATATAACTGTCATGCACTTAATACTGACGTTATAAGCTAGCATCAAGGTGGCCAGGAGGAGGTGTCAAGAGAGACAGGCGAGAGACCTCAACACCAACAACAATCACCCCTACTCTGATGATGTGCTTTGAGAAACTGGTTCTCCGGCATATAAAAAAACAAAAAAAACATCCTCACCCTCACCAGTTTGCATTCAGAGCCAGCAGATCCACAGAGGATGCCGTCTTCACCGCCCTCAACTCAGCTCTCACACATCTGGAAAATAAAAAAAAACACCTAAATCAGATTGCTATTTAATGATTTCAGCTCAGTGTTAAAAAAAAAAAATCCCCTCCAATTAAACTGATTGGTACATTTAGCAATCTGGGCATGGGTACCACACTGTGCCACTGGTTATGAGACTTCCTCACAAACAGACCTCAGGCAGACACACCTTCACTACTCTGGTGCCCCCTCCTGAAGACACGCCTCCTTGTCTACGTCAATAAAGCTGAGGTGGAGCAAGTAAACTGTTTTAAGTTCCTGGGAATCACAAACAAACTGACATGGTCATCCCATGGCTTAAAAACTATTAAAAGACAATACCCACCCAAGACTGCTCAACCTTGAACATGTGTGTTAGCCTCAAGTCTAATGTGCTGCTCCCTCCAGCTTAAACCATCAACGTTGACTTGTCTTAACCCCAATACGTGTGTAACAACGGTGAATCAAACTTACACTGGAGGTTACATTACAGAGAATTCAACAAAATAACGGAGACAAGCCATTATACAGGTGGCTGATCGGTCAGAGCTGAGCTTTTACTTCTTCTTCTTCTTCTGCTGCTGCTGCTGCTGCTGCTTCTTCTTCTTCTTCTTCTTCTGGTTTTCCGGCGGTTGGCATCCAGCTTATTGGTGCATTAGCGCCACCTACTGCTCCGGAGGGTGGATCAGCCAATAGACTTGCAATCTTTCCCCCAAAACAAAACAAAAAATCATAAATAAATAATGCCACACATACCACATTAACCTATATTGTATCCTCCATGTTTTACACTATCCAAATCCAACCTTTAACACGGATTGTAGCAGTTAATTACAACCACCGGCTCTCCTCTTTCCCACACTTCCACCACTATATATTCCTGACTGTCTCCTTTTTCCAGTGCCCTGTATGGAATATCTTGTTTTATTACTGTAGCACAACCTCCTCCTACTGATTGCCGTCTTTCCTGATCACTGAATATCTATCTATCACAAATTCTAGTTTCCTGTACACACAATACATCCGGATTTACAGACATTTCTTTAATGAAATGCTTGAATTATTGAGCAGTAAACTCCTGGCATTCCATTGTAAACGTATTACCATTATTAGTATTAACAAACTCATGGTGCTTCCTGGTTTGACTGATTAGTGAGGTTCTCCCTCACTTCTTCCCATGTCAGTCACACTAATCCTAAATGGTTCATTAATGCTTTGACAACCAGCAGGATTTTTATCTTGTTTATTTTTACTTTAGTAATGTCAATCACTCCTGCAATGGTTGTTACTAAATCTGAATACGAGCTGAAACGAAGCTAACACGGCCACAATTATACATAGCTAACTTACAAATTAAGTATAGTATGGTATAGTATAATATTGTATAGCTTGAATTAATAACTTACTACTACTACTACTATTTTTAAATAAAGTATTTAATTAAAAGTATTAGTACCATGATGTACAATGTCTTGCAGAGACACTTTTACTCCCGTTATTCTTTATTTTTACATCATTTATGCATAAGATTTGGATAATAATAATTATTTAGGTATAAATATGCAAGTAGTATTTTTAAAATTGTAGCTGTTAGGTGGATTTTTACTAAAGTCTATAATGTTGGGTAGATTTCACATCTTCATCTTCAAAAAAGATACATGTTGTGGAGTAAAATGTATGCAGTAGAATCAAAGTATCGTGGAGCACAGCATGGAAATGTACAAGTAGCCCACTTCAAAGGCTTCACGTGAGAAGATGTATTTGCTTACTTTCCACCATTGTAATTAAGAGGAAACCATTTTGTACAATCTTTAAGTAAGATAATAATTTGTTTCCACACACAGATGTTGACTAACTCGTTTATTCTTTTTTTAAAGCAAGAAAATATAATCTCCACATGTTTAAAGTGAGCTCAAATAAAATGTTGCTTTGTAAAATATAAAATCTGAGTGCTTGATAAAATACTGCATTAAAAAAATTATATCTATTAACATAACTGTTATTGTAACCCACTCTAAGCCATACATATCACATTATGAACAGTTCTAAATATGCACATTAAAAGGCAATACACTCATTTGTACAATAACATCTCTTAGTTTTGGCATGTGCATTGTCTTCTTGCATTATTTTGTCCCATGTGATGATGCTTGACAGTGCAGAAAGTATACATCCCATTATTATTTTTGTTTGTGTCAAAGTAAGACACCAGTGCTAGTTTTACCAGCAGATGTAAACATCATAACATTGACTTGAGACATAAAATGTCTGTGCAAGCAGAGGCTCTGTCGAGAGTTTGTGTCTCTCACTCCTCCTTCAGACTTCTGGCTGTCCTCAGGAGAGCCAGAGGAATAATGAAAGAGGCCGATGTGAGAAGAAAACAGATCCGAGCTCCAGCTATCCAGTAAACTGTGAAGAAAACACAAACACAGTTTTTACCAAGCAAGATTATTTATACACTGTAAACCAGTCTGTAAAAAAAAAAAAAAAGTCCCCATGCCCAGTTTCCATGTTATTTCATCTTAAGAATAAGATATTACAACTGAAGAATTTAAATATTATTCTGTCAAAAGAGTTAGTGGCTTGTGTGTGCTGCCTAACGTTTTTCATAAATTGTCAACAAATTCCAGCAGCATTTGATGCCATTTGGCTTCCTTACCGGAGCATGACACAACTGGTCCCAGTGCTCTGGCCAGGGCCCCCAAACTACGCAGAATCCCCATCACTGTGCCCTTCTGATTGGCCGACCCTGGAGGAATATCCACGGTAGATAATCAGTAACAACACGCACATTCTCATCTAATCAAAATGGGTTGTGAGCTTCCATAAACATGAAGTAATAAAGAGGCTCACCGTGGTCAGAAACAAGCGTCGACAGGCATGGAACTACTATTGCAGCCGCTGTCACAAAAATAAATACATTATATATTACATAAAATGTAAAACACAGAAAACATTGCATTTAACATGAATAAATAAATCCTCTAGATGTAGCTATATGTCATGTTTTACATTTTCATGCATTGTCTATGGATATTTTCCTGCTGTACACAAACTGTAATGTGTGATTGGTTGTACTGTATGTTGTGTTTTATTTATCCTTTATTCAATCAGGAAGCCTCTTGAGATAAGCGATGGCTGCCAAAATATCTGCATAATTAACACAAATACACAATAGCATTATATTAAATCATGTTTTACTATTTTGTCTTCGGCCATTGCTTTATATTTTTTGATTTTATCTTGTTTTCATACTACTATAACTATTTTCCAGATTTATTTTAACAGTCACTGATTTTTCTCCACAAAGATCAATTATCTTACCAGATAATTTATGCAGGGCTCATTATTTTTCTTCTTTTAAGTTTTAAAATATCCCATTTTCAGTGCAAGCACTGCATAGTTTAAGCATTTAGTTGTTTTCTTTTACTCAAATGGACTCATATGCATCAGCTCTGGGAGTTATTCATCCCCTTGATAAGGGGGCATTTTGTAAAACAACATTTGTAGTACTCAGGATACAACTTTCACTGTTGATACTAAAAGTCCAAATCAAATGGTGAGCATGCACTTGCAAATTCTTTCAGATTTGTTTTGGGGTTTGATATTGTCATTTTACCGGCTTTTTTCCTTCAAATCACTCTATCTCATTTTCTAATGTGACTCTACTCAAGTGCATTAAGCCATTGTTTATCAATTACATTCAACTAATATCACACGTTCTTGGGTACAGTAAATGGCTTAACTCGAGGTGACATACAATATAAAATGAGCTCACCAAATGAGTATAACGCCAAGCCAACGTAAAGCATCGTGACATTCCACGAGAGCCCGATGAGAATAAACGCTGGGATTAATGTCATGATTGCCTAAAAAAAAAAAAAAAGAAGCGAAATTTGGTTATTGAAGAAAACAAGTGTGTAGTGGTGCATCAAGTCTTTTCAACATAAAGAGTATTTCATTGTACATATTGTTGTGATGTAAACAGAAGATGCTCCTACCACTCTAACAGCCCTGATATGCTGCCCAGGTTTGATTCTGCGAGCATAACCTCCCTGGATCAGAGCCATGATGACACCAATGAAGAAGAACATCTTTCCCTGCTGCATACTAGCGAGAGAAAAATGCTCATAAAAATCAACGGGTTTGCTGCTCGGCTGCGTTTACTGTAATTGATGGAGTACACAGCTTTATCTTTGAGTTCATACCTTGTGAAGTGGAAGCGTTGGTGAGTCAGAAAACTCAGCGTGAACTCCAGACCAGAGAACAGGAAGAGGTAGCAGAAATAAACCAGACCTAACGCTTGAAGCTTCTGCATTCCTGTGAAGACATTTCCACCTCTTATCTATCAGTGTTCATTCATGCTTCATGTGGGTCAAATGGCTGTAAGCCTCTTTTCTTACAGAGGAGTTCAGTATGTGCAGTACCCACTTTCTTTTGGAGGCGGATCTTTTGTCCTGGTAACAGCTGAAAAATGGAACAAAGATAATGGGTTCAGGAGGTCCCTGGAGTCCCCGAACCCTGAAGATGAAGCCTAGGATGAAACAAGAAAAAGTATCTGAATCTGTCAAAGAGAATAATGTTGTGAGAAAAAGAACATTTTCAACCACTAAGGAAAATAAACAGGTATTTAAATTTACCAGAGTGAAAACAATAAACATGATTCTTACATATACCAATCAGTGTGTAGTGATGTTTTAACCTTTAATTATTGTGTTAAATGAATATTTTATGTTTTGCTGTCACTTTTTACATTTTATTTTATGTGAGCTTGCGTGTTGGATTTTTGCACATTTTACAACACAGGGTTGCACAGTGAAAATGTAATGAATAATTACACAAATCTGTATATACATACTGTATATACCTACAGACTTCTTTTATTTGTTGTTTTGGTTTACATATTTGTGTTATATATTTTTAAGCATCTTCAACTGCCTGATTAGGCCCTTTTCTGTGTGAGCATGTGTAAACTGCACTTGATTGACAGCTCCCTCACTCTTCTGTTTTCTTTATGGTACTTGTTATGACAGGACAATGTACACGGTTATTGTTCTTAGCTCATAAGAGTTCGGTGAATGACACCAGGTAATTCCCAGCATAGCTCCACCCATCTTCGGTCCGACAAGAGGTCTAATTACTTCCTGGAGTCTCGTCAGGAAGATACTGCTTCCGGCCAATAAGTAGTCTGGTACATAACCCCAGGTGAAACAACAATAGGCCGATTAAATGAAGTAGAGAGCTTTAGAGTTGCTAGTAGGCGTATGTTGTTAACTTTGGGCAGAGCCAGACAAGCTGTTTCCCCCTCTTTCCAGCCTTTATACTAAGCTAAGCTAACTGGCTGAAGCTTCACATTTACCGTACAGACATTAGAGAGCGGTACCAATCTTCTCATCTAAATCTCGTACAACACGCTGCACAAAACGTCTGCCGCTTCAGTAAAACTGCAAGTGATTCAGTTTGTCAGTTGGCAGTGTGAATGTTTCCATAGCCAACCTTGAGATCCTTCGTGAGCGTCTCTGGCATTATGACCCAAATAAAGAGCAGATCCGCTACGCTGAAGGCCAAGGCGAGCAGAGCCGGAGTTTGGTAGAAGACATTCCCCGTTGTTCTGGAGCTGAGGGCAAAGTAGGCGCCCATCAGAGGTCCCACAGTGAAGCCTAGGGAGAAGGCAATGCCGATCATAGCCTGGTCATAATGAAAATAAAGTTAGATTTTAGGACATTTATAGAGCTTGTTTTCATATATGAACCTTCAGCAAAAGATGGAACATGCATCAGATCATATTATGGTGTTTTTGGATGCCATGTATTAACAATACATTTCCTGTTATGGCCAAAGAAAGTATGTGCCTACCATTCCTCGGTTCCGTGCTTTTGGGCAAGGCAAGTCGGCCACGATGGCAGTGCAGAGGCTGACGTTGCCCTTACAAATGCCCCCAATTACCCGAAACAAAAGGAACATGCTGAAGCTCCGGGAAACGGCCCAGACCGCATAGGAGGACATCAGCCCTAACTGGAACACAAGGCGCCCAATTAGACCCGGATGAATCAGGGCTGATGGTAAAAGCTGCATGGTTTCATCTTCATAAGTGGAGTGTGGACTGTGCCAAGTGGCTCCAGTGGCTTCCAATGTGAAAGGGCACTGAAGTTTATATTGTAAAGTCGTAAATAAATAAAAAAGTAGTGCGATATGGTGTTTTACTCACTGTGGTAAGAATGAGCAAAGGTCGTCTGCCATATCGGTCAGACAGAGCCCCGGTTACAGGTGATGACAGGAACTGCAGCAGAGAAAACAACGACCCGATCAGACCTGAAAGGCAAATTGAGGAGCACACAAATGAGGCCAGTTTCTTTTGCAGTATTACATTTTGAATTAGTCACAGTGTCATGAAAAGTAGAGCTCCACATAAGTTATATTGAATATGAAATGAATCCAATATACCTCCAAAAAGGACACTGTTGTATTTCTTTTCCATAGGAATCCCGACGACCTCCCTGAACCAGTCCACAACACTCTGCAGGGACTGATATACGCCATCCTGTCCGACAAGACACAGCACAGAATATACAACATTACAAACGGAAAAATCAAAAACACTACTAAATATGTCTATTCAGAATGAGTCAGCATGCAGACTCACACACAAACACAGCCCATGACGGCTAATCTAATCACTCATGAGTTGGTTATGGTTTTTATGGAACAGATTCTTCAGACAAGGCCTCCTTTGTTCAACAGAGCATCGGATTCTGCACGTTGTCCGTCCAAAACCAACACGAGTCAAACAGCAGAGTCGGTTTCTACTCTTGGAAGCTATAAACACCGGTTCCATCAGTGAAAATGATGTACAACTGTCTTGCCAAGGGAACAGAGCTCATAGTCTGGCACCCATATGTTCCAAACCAGCCTGGGGATTCAACTGCAGAAAATATCGTCACAAGTGATAATAATTTACCTTAAATGTATATGCAATCAAATGCAACTCAAATAGGACGTACGGCTGGGTGAATCATCAAAAACGGATTGCTTTAAAAAAACTAACCCCTGTTTGTGCATAATGGTCCAAAATAGAAGGAAGTAGAGGTAGAATCAGTGTAAATCCCAGCAGGTCCAACAGCAGGGTGATAAACACAATGTTGATGACCTTCGATGAAAAGGAGCTTCCATCCTCTGCAGGTTTATTTACGGCTGACATTCCTCGGATTAAATATGGTGTCTCTTCCGTTCCTGTTCATACGTAAAAACATATACAGTACATGTTAGAAAGGAGCAAATTAACCATTGGGAAAGTATAACACTTATAACAAACAGCTTATTTTTACAGGTCTGTAATCTCCTAATAACTTTCTTCAGAGTTTCCTGGAAATAAATGAGTTATGTGGGACTAATTATAGGGCATTTAAGGACAAAATTCAGACAGATATTAGAGTTCAGCTAGTATTTGTACATTTCCTTGAAATGCTGCTCTTTTAAAACCCAGTAAATATTCCTCTGGTTATTAATGTATTATTCTAAACTTTATCCTTGATATGTATTGTATGCTGGATTGTAGATTTTATATTTGTGCATGTTCAGCTGGCCTGTTGCACACTGTGGGTTATATTTCTAATAAATGAATAACTTGAAGTGTCTCAGTTTCTCTTTAATTAGTAATACACATTATAGTTATTACCAGAAAACGCCCTGTGATTTGCAGATACATGTCAGTTACTTTCTATAAAATGAGTCAGTGGGAAACCTGTAACTTTGCACTAATATGTCCAGGGTGAGTTGTTTAATTGCACGTGGTTTAAACCCCGTGTAAACATGAGAACATTGTTGATATGTTAACGTGACTCTGGTATGCCATACGCAAACAATTTACAAAAGTAGATGCATGCCAGTAAAGTTGCAATCAACTAGTCTCCATTTACTACTTCCAGCAAGTCAGCAGGAAAGACCGGAAAAAAAAAGGTGTTGCTCAAGAAGGAAGGAGGAAACAACTGTAACGCAAACACGTCAGATCAAAGTTGATCTGATGAAAACACCTTTTAACTGGAATCAGTCCTACATCTGTGTCCCTGATAAACAACAACACATTGCCTGCAAATAGTTGCCGACCACAACATCTATCAGCATCACCTCTTCTCAGCCACTGCAGCGTGGTTTAACCAGGTCGTGAACCGCCTCTGTACTCACTGTGTTTGCAGCCTGGACACCTGAACCCGAACAGATCTCGCTGAGGACTCACCTCTCTCTCTCTCATCGGTCCATTATTATAAGTCCACACCAGGAAGCGGTGTCTCCTTACACTTGGATGACAAGAATGTCGTAAGCAACCCAAGTGCCACAGAGACGAAAATGCTGCCTTCAGGTGCTCACCGTAAGCTCGTATTTTTCGCCTTCCACAAATCCCTTCCTTCAAATTACGATGCGTTGACCTGTGACCTCGGCTCTGTGTTCGTCGCTCCGTGATATTCGGTTTAAAAGGCTGTGTATGTTGTGATCCCACAGATAAATCGTCCAGAATGACTAAAATAAAAATATTTGCCGGGACAGTAGCCGGAGCATCCGTGGAGATATTAGAATATTAGATCTGAATGTTGGTTTGTTTTCCTCAATGTGTTTTGTTTTGAATCTGTGAGATATTTAAATTCTTCTCACACACTCAACCACCGTACTCTTAAGTATTAGTAATAATATAGTTAAATAGCCTATTCATTATAATGATACAAGTGATAGCTTTGTTTGCATTGTGATAAACTAAGTGTTGCTCGCGGTTCTAAATACGGTGGACTACTGACACTATCAGTGTATTTACAACAACAGTAACCGACATCAAACACAAGGGGTTAAAAAAAAGTAAACATGTTTATTTCAAACAAAATACTGTTATTTTTGCACTGGTAAAATTACATATTCCTCAATGCAAGGTACACAATATATTTCCAATTGCCCAACAGCACCTGAAGGCAGCACAAGCGTTTCCACAACCTGTGGTTTTGAGGTTGGTCTAGTTACCAGTTTACGTGTAACAAGTGTTCACAGTGACAAGATTTTTGCATGTTTTACAGTATTAATGATTAATATCTTGGCTTAAACTAAATAGTTCATGTAATTCATGTAAATTCATTATCGTCCTCAATCAAAACAAATCTAAATTAGATGTTAATGTCAACTTGTCACATTGTATACAATTAAAATCTTGGTTAAGTTTTAGTTACTGAAACTATAGCCTACGCATAAGAGCTGTACCATAAAAACATTTCAATAGAAAAAAGGTTTAAATTCTACAAATCATGAAACATGTATTTGCAACCAGGTTGTACAGATTTACACAGCACAGTAAGAGAGTCATGGACGGTCCATAAAAACAAAAATCGAGCTTTCCCCACGAACAAAAAAAAATAAATAGTGAAAGCCCTCGCAACCGTCCACAACATGATGAAAAACATTATAATCGGTGTCGCATGATGTGACGCTCCAGGTCCGAGCTGTTGACGAGGTTTCGTCCACAAAACTCGCACGTAAACCGTTTCTCCTCTGTAGCTGCCGGCCGAGAGGCTTCAGCAGCTCCGTCAGCGGCTGCGAGTTCACCTGCAGAACGAGAGAAAGAGGCTGGTGTCACGAGCCATTTCCCAAACCTAACTAGGTATTATTCTGCTGTCCCATCAATCATCTAGTCTTAAAAATCTTGTTTTGGCCATTTCAACATTAAAAATATATTAAATTTACCACAATAGCAAACAGGGGGTTGAGGAAAAAAAAAAAAAGCAGAAACCCCTCACATTTGAAAAACTGGAACCTGCAAACGTTTAAATGTGATGAAATAACTGCTTTTTTTGGGGGGAGGGGGGGGGGATTTGGTTTGCGGACTAAAGAGGGAAGCACTTGTTTTTTTTTAAGCACAAATTATTCATTTGAGTCAATTTTCAAGTAAAAATACCAAATTACTAACGAGCTCCCGCTCTTCTACTGTGATAATGTGATGCTTTTCTCTGTTATATATACGATACTACACATAATATCTTTGGACCGTTGGGCAAACAAAACAAACACATTCACACGCTGAACGATTCATTGAGAAAATGATCAGCTGATTAACCGATAATGAAAAACGACAGCGCGTTGGGGCCCCATCATTGATGCAGGGGAGCCGAGATGTATCCAGTCAAGACGTGGCTGGAGAGCAGGCTATTAGAAAACAATTGGGTGCAGGTGTCATGTAAATTAGAATAGAATAATGTATACTCATTGTCGTCGGTTCAGTATCTTACCTTGTGGAGTGCCAGCATTCTTCATGCCATCACCCTCCTCTGGTTTCCGTTTCGTGCATTTGTTCTCATCGTCTTTTGTGACCGCCTCGTCTTCTTTGTCCCGCTTTTGCTCGAGACGATCGCTCCCACCTCCCTCCTTCCCACAACCAGGAGGCTGCATTTCTTCTTTGAGATATTCATTCTCAAGTACTGGCATTTCCCCGTAAGGCTCTCTTACCTGGGCGCTGTTTTTCGGACTGTGCGCTTGTTCCTTTTTGCAGTTTGTGACTGAGACCCCTGAGCTTTCCTCATGGCTTACCTTAAGCTGTGCACACTTGGACGAGAGAGTTAGCAAATGCCTTGCAACTATAAAACTCCCTTGAGGCCTGCTGTTATTCGCCTGCATCATAGTTTTCCTGGCAGAGACTGACATTATTTTCGTATAGACTTGATTTGTGGGTTCGTGGGACTGAGGGACGCTGCCTCTTTCGTCTAGTAATACCAGCTCACTTCTAACATTATCTACAACCTCCGTCTCAATGTCCTCCGTCTTAACCGTTCCATCCTGATCTGCCTCCTCATGTGTCCTGCAGATGCCGATATCCTCGGCTTTTTCCCCACACGTCAGTGAGCTCCCCTCGGCTGCCTCCTCTTTTTGCTGCGTGAGCGTCATGCCGCCGCCCTCACTATCTCCGAGTATGGGTCGGGCTGGCAAGGCCACCGTCCCCGCCGGTTCCTGCTCACGCTTCTCCTGGACAGCAGCGCTTGGTTTTGCGTTCTCACACTGGAGGTCCAACGCGGAGCTCTTGTCGGGGCTTTCTTCCCTCTCTCCGTCCTGCCCTTGCTTCAGATATGCTTCCTCGGACTGTAGTGCAATTTCCCCCCCGGTGCTATTCTCTGCCGGGTCTTCAGCTTGCGTCTCAAGTGGAACTTCATTACAGTCGGTGACAAACTCCTCCGTTTCTACATCCTCACTGCCATTGCTGTGGTGCTCCAAGTTAGACGAAGGCTCCTCTTCTGGCATCCTGCCAACTCTAGCCTGGAGCTGATCGAGGCTGACCTGACCCACAAGCTCATGATTCCTCAAAACCTGCAGAAAGAAAGACAAATGAATGAATTGTGTTTGGCTTTCTTGACATAGTAAGCAAGCACTGGGTGCCACTGTCATCAATATTAGGATATAAAGGTGGATATTTATTTAAATGTTGATTGGAATTAAAAGCAAAGCTATGTTGTTAGCCTCCGTACTCGACCCCATAAGCCCCAAGCACCGGAGTCTTCAGGGAATAACTTGTATAAAGCATATTAACGGCTACTGGAAATGTGAAACAAAGACAGTGTCTGTGATTCCCTTTACTTTTTCCAAATTCTGGCAATTCCTTCAGACACAAAGGAATCCCATTGATGCAGAGAGGGGGGTTAGGTAACAAATCCTCACCTGATGCTTATCGCTCAGGTGTGCCTCCAAGTCGCTCAGCCAAGTGCAGTCGAAGTAGCACAGCCGACACTTGTAGGGTTTGACGTCATCGTGCCTCGTCATGTGCAAACGCAGGTTGTCAGCACTTCCGCTTGAGAAAGTGCATTTGTGACAGCGGAAGACGATGCCTTTAAGGTACCGCGACAGCTTCGGGCGTCGCACCTCTATTGGCACGACGCGTTCCTCTGAAAACAAAACGAAAAAAAAAAAAAAAAAAAAAAAAAAAAAAAAAAAAAAAAAAAAAAGAGTCAACATAACATTAAATTACATTTCATTTGGCGGACGCTTTTATCCAAAGCGACTTACAATAAGTGCATTCAACCATGAGGGTTCAAACCCAGAACAACAAGAATCAAGAGAGTACAATTCCTCGATAAAGCCAAACTACTAAGTGCTATAAGTAAGTGCCATTTAAGTGCTACTAGAGTACTACGATATATATATATATAGATATCTATATATATATATAGATATCTATATCTATATCTATAGATAGATATACACACACACTTTTTTTTTTTTATTCCGTGACGGAGGAGAATACAAGTGGATGTGAAGAAGACCGAATCTAAGATCGAACCTACCACGATGCAAGACGATGTGATCGATCATGTTATTCTTGTTCCTGGTCTGGTAGAGGCAGAAAGGGCAGCGGAGGTCTTTCTCACGAGTCGGTTCCGACTGGCGTGTAGAGTGACCCGCCTTCATGTGCATTTCCAGGGTTTTCCTAAGAAAAAAAAAGGCAGGAGAAAAAAAAAGTGTTTGGAGACAACTTTTATTGTCACAAATATCGAAAACAAAAGATACGTTTCACGTTAAAAACGTTTTAAATCCTTTCGGTGGTTGCAAACTTACCTGAAACCAGTGAAAAAGTCGCAGTCCTTACACCTGAGGATCTTCTTTCCATGGCGATTGAGATAGTGTCGCCGCTGACTGGACAGGTGTCCAGTGTTGAAGTTGCAGAACTCGCAGTGAAGGAGACGGTTCTCAGGTAACTTGGTCTCCTGCACGTTCGTTTCAGACGGGGAGTCCGCCTGTGCTATCGAGGTGTAGTGGTTCAACTGCCGCTGCACATCGGGGGGCTCCAAGTACAGCGATTCTGTACAAAACAATACAATAAATCACAATGGAATCTCAGGACAGCCACTACTGCAAAAAGTGTGCACTAAATCTACATTTTGACTTGTTATGAATACATTATGATTTATAAAACACAATAGGGATGACTTGCTTTCAGCAATTTCGGGTTCTTCGTCAAGTTCAGGCCAATATTCCTCAGATGAATTAAAGGGCTCCTTGTCGGCCCTCTGAAAGCTCTCCTCATCCTCGTCGTCAGACTCAGTCGGATCTATCATAACGCCTGAGCATTCGTTAGTGGGACGAACATGGAATGAAAGACAGAAGAGTGGATCAATATTACAATACAAGGGCTGTGTAGTGCAATCAGTAAAGCTGATTATTAGCATAGGGGGCGAATTCCAACACTTTTACAACATACAAAAAAGGAGCAGATCTGGCTTTTAAGTACAATACAAAACAAAGCGACATCCCAATATTTAAACAACATTTAGCTGGATGTCAGTGTTCGTAAACCATCCTGATCATAATCTCAACCAGCAGAGAGCTGCAATAGTTGACATCTACACTCTGTTGACATTGTATTAAGTACAGCTGGCTAAAACTAGTGAATTACAACATCCCTGCAATAAATCCTACCTTCATAAAGGTCATAATGTTCAGTGTTTGTTGAAACTGTATTGGGTCACGGGAAGAGATGTTTCTAATATTTAGCCGACCCTCATTGATAGAAATATGGTGGGAGTGTATACTAGTAACGGCCTACTTTTAAAAACATGCATACAGTATACAGTATGCAGTAACATGATAACGTTACCACTTTATTGAATGTTGGGTCACTGTGCGATATGTCGAGGTCTCTCACCTTGATGCACTTTCCGAAAGTGACACCTCCAGAGGCCCATGACGGTCGTCCGATAGGAACAGAAACTACACAGGAAAGGCTTGATGGTCCCAGCTTTGTACAGGACGAATTTGTTAATGCTGTGGGGAGAAAAGAAACATTCAGACAGATATTATCACAGGGAGCTCATCAACAATAACTAAAAGACCAGTAGGGGCGGTTCTGGATATAAAGGACAAAAAAATGTATGTGATGTAAGTTTTATTTATTACCTGAACTTATTATTATATACGGTCATCATTTTCAATAATGCTGTATTAATGATACTGTGATAGTGACAATTAGCTTTGTAAAGCTATTTGAATATATGCAAATATAGCCAACTGGAGAGCTTTCATGTATTTCAGTATAACCCCAAGCTATTTTAAACCTGTTTTTTTACATGAACAAATATGTGACTTTTGTTTTGGATAGGTTGCACTTGTAAAGGACAGAAGTAAGCAACAATGACCCACATTGTTGACAAAACTAAATGCTGAAGACACACACGCATACATTATTTCTTTTCACTCTAATTCCCAATTTCAAATCCCCAAATTGTCTTCTTACTTGTGCTTTAACACTGAGGTAGGCGCATTGTTCAGCTTCTTGATGGCGGCCATGGCGGCGTGGCTGCGCTCATGCGAACGCAACCCCTTTAGTGACATGAACGTCCTCCGACACAGTCTGCAAGCGTGCTTTTCTTCTCTCGGCTCCAGCTGCTTGTCTTCTCTCGGCTCCAGCTGCTTGTCTTCTCTCGGCTCCAGCTGCGGTTGCTCTTCATCAGCGGGTTTCGATAGCGGCGACAGGGGGCTCGGGGGCAAAGTGAAGGTCTGAACTGATGTCACGTTCCACTGGGCCAGTTCGTCCACGGTCTCCAACGTGAGAAGTTCATCTTGCATAAGGAGCTGAAAAGGAAACGCAGCGATGGTTAACAACGCGGAGCTGAAGCATGCAGCGAAGGATCAAGAGTGTAAATGCCCATAATTGACAACTTACTTTGAGTGATTTGGCCTCCGGCAATGTCTCCGTCTTCGCAGCCTCCGCCCGCTTTCTCGCCACCTCTCGGTGGCAATCCAGGTGATAACTCAGCTTTCTAATTCCATTCATCTGTTTGTTGCAGTGGACACATCGGTAAAGACCTGTACTGCCCTTCTTCGATCCTCGGGATAACACAGTGAAGTCCAATATGCACTCTGAGCTGTGGAAAGTACTATAGTGGGCGACAAGCAGCTGGGACGAGTCAAAGATCAACTCGGGACACTTCTTACATTGGAAGGGGGCTTCTTCCTCAGATTCAGCTTCATCTTCAGCTTCAGCTTCAACTTCAGTTTGAGCTGGAGCTTCAGGCAGTTTCAAGGCCCTTTTGCGTTTGTTATACTTCTGTAGAAGCTTGTGCGTCGTAAGTGGATCCAATTTGTGAGTCTTTTTGTAGTGACATAGCAGGTATCTTCGGTAGAATCCTTTATAGCTGCAAATGTGGCATTTGTACAGTGTTACCATGTTCGGCACGGACATGGCGTTCGGTTGACATGTCTTGGCGGCGCTCTGGTGACCGAGGTCATTTTCCGTTGTGCTCACCTCCGTTGCCGTGCTTTCTAAAACCTGCTCTGACGCGGAGCAGACCTGAGAGCAGAGGTCAGGTTGTTTTTCAGTTTCAATGTCAGTTGAATGTTCAGGAGCTGCTGGCAGAGCCTGATTGTCGTGGTCCCTCGCACAGTGGCTCTTCAGTTTCTTCAGTGATGGATAAATTAGAGGACATATTTTACAAACGTACCCTCTTTCATTGGCACCTTTTCCAATCTTACACCCGATCAAGTTGGTTCCAAGTGTTTCCTCCGTTTGAAGCCCATCCGCCCTGGCAACGATGTCTGGATGCTTCATTTGGCAGTGGGTGAGTGTGCCATGGTAGCTTGTATTCACGTAGGGACAACTTGGACACCTGTAGACCAACAATCTTTTGCTTCCCTCCTCCTCCGTCGCCAGCGTGCTGGTTTTACATGCCTCTTGAGTGTTTTCTGGTTTCTGAGTCAAAGGCTCGTCGTGAGACGTTGATGGTTGCTTCTCCTGGACCTGCTTGTATACCGGTGCATGGTATTTTAAGAAGCTGTCCCTTCCATGTTTCTTAACATAATGGCTGCCGAGTTGTATTTTCGTGTGATAGGAATTGGAACACAGGACGCATTTGTACACGCAATCCTGAGCCTTAGAAACAGATGCCGCCTTGTGGTGAACACGCACGTGTCGGTCGAGCGCAATCTTTGTGCTGCAACTATAATTGCAGTACTGGCATTTAATCACTGCATAGATTTTCTTACTTAAAAAGGAAGCCTGTGAAACCGACCCCCGATTGCTTAGAGTCCTATATTGTTTTCTTTGACCCACGGACGATGGTTTAGGCTCTGGTTCAGGGTCCGGTTCAGGGTCTGGGTTCGGCGTGCTCGGCACTGCGATCACCACAGACCGAGTATGGTCCTTCTCACAGTGCTTATTCAGCTTCTCCAGCGTGGCATAGATCTGTGGGCAGGTCTCACACATGTAGCCACTGAGTCTCAAATTGCCAGGACCCCTTCTCTTCAAACAGTCGCTCCAGTTGGATACTTGCGCTTCATCCACGTGAAAACTCTCCGCCCTGGATGCGAGGGCAGGGTGCTTCATGTGGCAGTGACTGAGCACTCCTTGATGACTGGTATTCACGTAGGTGCAATGTGGACACTTGAAGACCGGCATGTGCGTTTGGATTCTCTCTTGATGTTGATCCGAGTTTTCATATTCAGCTTCGTGGTGTTTCATCCCGCAGTGCGTGTTGAGACCGTGCTGGGTGTTAAACATTGCAGGGCAGTAAGGGCACCCGAGCCTCGTGGAAGATTCCGCCGCTTCAAATTCAAGAGGCGCTTGGTAAGATTCGAACGACTCGGGCATGACATTGCCGTCTTCCACCTGCCTGTTTGCGCTTGGCCTCTTGCTGTTGACGACGCCCAGGACCGAGCCGTCTTCCTTCACGGACCACGGGTGGATCGCGCGGTAGTGGCGCGTGAGGCCCGACACCGAGCTACCTTTAAATGAGCACGCCTTGCAGGAGTAAATCTTGGTTTCACTCTGTACAGATCGTTGAGCTGGTGAGCTGCCATCAGTGCCGTCGCAGTCACCAATACCGTCGGTGTACTTTATTTGCGGTTTCCTCCTCGTGGGAGGTTGCGAATCGGGACCGACGTACAACCGGGTACTCACGTACTCGAGGCTCGGGCTTCGTCTTGGGTGTTCTTCCTGGTAGTGCTCGTAGACCGCCGCTGCTCTTTCGTGAGAGAAAACACACACGTCACAGTGATACCCCGTCTGTAAAGTCCCTTGTTTGAAACACACTCTTAAAACGTCTGTGATTGAGCGATTTGCCCGGTGGATTTTCCATATATGCCTCCTCAAAACATACACAAATTGAGTGTTGTATGGGCATCTATAGCAACGAAGGATCCTCTGTGTTTGTGAGGCGGTCATTGAGGGTGGTGCTGAACCTGGGAGGAATTTGCCAAGCATCTTCATTTTTTTCTTTTTATTTCCTTTCCCCCCGAGGGACGCATGAGTGGCGTCTTGGTCCGCCGTTTCCGAGTGTGGTTTCTTTGTCTTTTCATGAACCATAGAGGTATGCAGACGGACTTGCTCGCCCTTCACCACGAAGCCGCGATGTTTTTTGATGTAATGCCGCACTACGTAGTCCACCGTAATCTGTCTGTAGTTGCAAAAGTGGCAGAAAAAAGCATCTTCGTCGCCCTCGTTCAGGAGAGGAAGCGGTAGACGCGTGGAAAAGGAGAACTCCTTTGCTTGGGATTTAGATGTTTCAATTTGATCGCGAATCAGAGCTGTATGCTCAATGATACATTCCCTCCTGTAAGGGAGGCTTTTGTGAATTCTGGTTTGATGGTTTGCGATACCTTTTACAGACGGATTTCCATAGTTGCACTTTTGACAGTAAAACAAGTTTTCCGCACACGCATAAGGATTATCTTCCGTCACAGAAGCGCCTGCTACATCGTCCTCCTCATGTAGAACTTCTTCACTCTGCACCTCAACTTGTTTACTAGGTTTAGAATCAGAAGATGCGCTTTTTGCCAACGTCTTAGCTTCACTTTGAAGTTTCTTTTTCTGCACCTGAGCACTATAACACAAGATCTCTTCCATACACGTTAGCGCGTGCAGAGAATGTTTTGCATTATGATGACCGAGGACGCTTTTGATATTGGTACTTGAATAACTGCAAAACTGGCAGAAAAACAATCCACTTGGCGGCATGGAGGATAAACTGACCTTTTCTTTAGGCACTCCCCTATTGCGTTTGTTGGGCAACTCCGTGCGTTTACCTTCGTCTTCAGTAGATTCCGCTATCTTGGTTTGGGAAGACTCCGACTGGGTCTTTGGAGCGTCTGATTCGCGCTTACGCTGCTGCGACTGGTCCGCTTTGCTTTTCGTTTTCTTAGAAGGATCGGAGACGTTCGTTTGAGGTGCAGATTCTTCCGGTATTGTCACAGAGTCGGGAGACTCGTCCGGCGTCATCGGCGGTGTCGTGTGTGGCGTGACACAGGCCGACTGTTTGATCTTGTCTATTGTGATTTCTTGACCTGGGTGGCATTTTTGGTAGTGGACGTGCATCACAACAACTGACTTATTACTAAACTTGCAGGTGTTGCAGTGGTACAAGACCACATCTGCTCCCGTGGAGGTGGGATGTTGGGCTGAGGGTGCATTTTTGACTTCCTGACACGGTGTACCGGCACTTTCAGGAGCAATCCCCGCCGGTCTTTCTGGACTCTGCGCCTTTTCACATACATTTGATTGAGTCGACCCCTCTTGGCATCTGGTCGCCAGATATCTGCAGTACAGCAAGGGATTATCCACTCCGTGCGTCGGGTGACTTTCCATGTAATGCTTTTTCAATGCCTTCAACGCGTTGGTGGTAAACACACACAAAAAACATCTGAAAACCAAACCGAGTTCACATGACTGCATCTTGAATACGTTCGGGGCCTCTGGATGATTTTCACTGTAGTGTTTCTTGAGCGCAGCTACACTTACGAACTCGACTGGACAGTGCAGGCAACGAAAGGTAGCGCTCCTGTCGCTTGGATCCTGAATGTAAGCAGCGCTATATCTCACATACGGGTGATCGTTCTGATAGTGGGTGGATGCACACGCAACGCTCACGTCACTGTAAACACAGTGCTTACAAGTATACACCGTTGAGCTTTCAGAGTCTCCGTTGACGAGACAAAGCTTCTTTTCTTCATCATCTTCGCTAATGTCAAACGGAAACTCTGGGTAGCTTGACGATTGTTGTCCGGTTGCGTGTTCTTCCTGTGGGAGCTTTGTCTCTTCTTTGTATGACTTTGCTTTTTTAGCAGGAGGACTTTTGGGGATTTCACTGTTGGTCCTCTTGCCAACGTTGTCGGGAACCGTTTCTCTGGATTGTTCCTTGGGTATTTGTGCACTCGGGTCAGTATTTCTAAGTTGGTCGTCACGCAAAAAACGGCAAGAAACACCGGCGATATCAATCGTGGACTTTGCAGTGACTTTAAACACACCACTACTGTTTGGGCTGGAGCTTGAGGGAGATTCTTTCAAAATGATGGTTCCTTTGGTGCCGTCTAGAAGATTTGGGCTTTCAGCAGAGTTCCCTGGGGGTTTCCTATTTGATCCAGATGATGCCGTAAAGTACTGGTTAATGGTTTTCAGTGGCCGCTTGTATGTCTTAAGATCCTTTGATGAGTTAAGTGTGCATAAAGATTTTGAGGTAGACATCACCGAAAAAACAGAGGAAATCTCTTTTGCTCCTGCAGCTTCACCGTGCTGGTTTGCCGACATGACAATTAGGCTGGTCTCCGGGTTTTCAGAAATGATCAGATTTCCCATAACGTCTTCTGCTTTTTTTTGACATTGTCTCTCGTGTTCGTTTAAAATGTCCTGACTACACGCTTTAAAACCACAGTGCTGGCATTCGAAATCATCTTCTGTACTGTTGCTATTGCCGTCATTGTTGGCTTTGTTGGTCTCAGGGTATTTTAAACCAGCCTCTCTGAGAGAAGCATCTACGTCAAAGCCGTGCACCTTGTTTAGGTGTTCAAAAAGGTAAACCTTGGACTTGAAGAGGAGGATACAATGACTACACTGGAAAGACTTCTTTGGAGATTCTTGAGTGAAAACCCGATTATTTTTACTGTAGCCAGAGGTGGGAACGTTCAGTGAATCTGAAAGGGGGTAAATAAAAGAGGATGATGAATACTCAACTTAATTTCTTGCACTACATTGACACAAAAATGTCAGAAAATTTATTGGAATATACCTTCTTGCATCTTGTATTCCTCTCTAGACACTGAGCCATATAAAGACACCACTGTGACACACCTAGAGGATTGAAAGCATACATTATTGCAAAGCTCAAAGTACAAAAAAAATTTGATTAATAGCGTTACTGTTAAAGTTGAGTGCACTACTGGGGGTTTTCCAAGGGGACTTAAAAATGACAACAAGACATTGACAACAGGATATGTTGCACTTATTAAGTATTAAAAGGAAAATCAATTGAAGAGCAGTACAACAATGGCACCAGAAACAACCTAGGACCTCAGTCAGGTAGGTTGAACAGGAAGGAAACGTTGGGAGAGTCCAGCCCCTTTGCAGACAAAACTGACCCGAACTCTTTCAACAAAATAATATAAAGACAAAGTGGACATATACAACTTGCATAAAAACTCAGTGCACATGAATAATGTACTCACGCAAAGAGATAAACATCGGATGAGGCTTATAATGCAATATTTTCAATTGCTGATGTTGAGAACGTGAAGAAACCACAACCCTCCGCCATTTTTTCCCGCGAGTACTCTGGATTGTGCCGCTTCCGCTCCACCA
Source organism: Ophiodon elongatus (assembly GCA_016806645.1). Lineage (NCBI taxonomy): Eukaryota > Metazoa > Chordata > Actinopteri > Perciformes > Hexagrammidae > Ophiodon > Ophiodon elongatus. Next base: position 76,734 of record JACSYO010002072.1, on the reverse strand, counting down.
ACGAACCATCAATGTATTTTACATCACTTCCGTCGAAAGTCATTTAACCTTCAAAATAAAATTGATTAGCGGCGCAGTGCCGATGATACGTGAATTAATTACACATTAACATACATTTACAATCCTTTTTAAAACGTTTCCCTTCAATTAAAACATTTTCACGCATTTTAAAAAGGGATTCAAGAAGATAATCAGATAATGCAAAAATGAAAGCTCAATATAATTTGTGATTTACACATGTGGTGTTATTATGCTTAATATCCTGCTATGTTTTATCATTTCATTATCGGTGTATTTCATATCTTTCAAGATTAGGTATTTGGCATTTGAAAATAAAATTCCACCCGTGCTTTAATTGTGAAATCAGAGACAAATTTGACCGGAAGTCCTTGGATTCCAGACTTGCCAGCCTCACACCAAATGTAACACTGTCCCTTGAAGAATCGTGTTTATTTGTGGTATAAATGTCTGTCTAAAAATGTTTTTATAGTATTAAAGGCGACATAATTCACTCCTCTCCTCCACCGTTATCGCTACTTTGCAATAAGCATTGAAACACTTTGATAACAGCCCAGACAAATAATCCAATAACATCTAAAAATTCATAAAATAAATGTTTACCTCGTTGCCCAGCTATTTAACAATATGTATACGGACCCATGGAGGAATGTAGTGCTATTAATGGCAGTAAACACAGACCTGAGTAACATCAGCATACCTGCAACAAGCACCTCGTGAGTGTGAGGTGTTATGGATACTTTTTGGCTGTCAAAAGAAAAGGTATTAATATTTATTTTGCGTTGTTTGTACCTTTTGCAAAAGTTGATCTGTGACGCCCTGAGCCGGAAGATGTCGCTGTAAACTCCCCTGCTCGCTCACAACGTAAACATCAGCTGTTCCAGTGAGGCTCAACGACAGCTAAGCTAGCTGTTATCTGCTCTCACACAAGTGGCTGAAGCCCGGAGAGCCAACAAACTGTTGCGGTGATTAGTTAGATATATAGCTTATATATGTGGCGCCGATGTAATCTGACGGCACGTGGAAGCTCGAGTGAACACGCGGATATGTGACTGCATTTAGGAAAACCCGAAGATGGACAAGGTAGATGAATAACGTGGTGTTAACGGTTGTGGGTTTTTTTAGCTAGCAAGCTAACAAGTGTTACGGTTTAACACGCGACCCTGTTAACTGGCGACTTTCAGCCGACCGCGTCCGTTGTTGTCGTAGTTACGACAGCCGTTGGAAATAGGACGTGAACACGTAGCTGTCCTCGCGAATGCCGTGTTGTTTTAATTTTTTAATACAGTGTCAAACCCTCTCATATACATAATATACAAATGAAACAATAAGGCGTTCCCGAGGGCAGCAACGTGTCCTTTTTTAAACAGCTGTCGTAACTACGACAAAAACAGGCGCGTTCGGCTGAAAGTTGCCAGTTAACACGGTCGCCAGTTAAACCGTCACACCGGTAACGATAACGTACGTACCTAACTTTTAGTTAGCTGGTTGTGAAGGTGTAGTTGAGCTAGATGATACTTTGAAGTTTACAGATGGTTTAAACACACCAAATCATCTGTTGGTTATTACTTTTGTTAAACATCAAGTTTGTTGACGGGCTACACACGAAAGAAAAGACTGTGTAACGTCAGCTAACGTCACGTTAAATGCTAATTTGTTGAGTTAACGGCTAAATAGTTTAGTTCACCAATGTTAGTCGTTAACAAAAAGTTGAGCCAAACACATTTCCCCGAGTGAAGTGTGAGTCTATAATGTGGAGGAAGAAATCAGATAGTTAACACATTAAATAAGCATGGCGACACATGGCTTCACTTGCAACCAAAGGTCGTATTCCAGCAGGCTGTTAATGACAGACACTCTTTACTTGCAGTCCCAGGGGGACAAACTGTCACCTGCGATCCAACCTTGTGACCACAAACAACAGAGGAAACGGGGGAAGGAGCCTGCTGAGCCCCACACAGACACAGCACCACCTCTGATGTTACCAAATCCATATGGGTCTGATCAGAGTTTCAGAGGGTAGGAGGATGATCACATATTTTACTTGAAATAAGCAACCCTTCCATGGCCCTAATGGTCTGATGTTAAGCCTCTTAATTGTGTGAATGTCTGCACTTTGTGAAGGAACACAAGGAGTTCGGGTCTGAGCCAAAAGCAACATGCAGCGAATACAAATGGGGTGCCAGCAGGAAAAGGGGTAGATGTGTCAAGGAGCTACAGCAGCAGCCGGCGTGTTCGAGAGACCAGTGATGATTTCCTGCAGAGAGACAGGTCCACACGCGGTCCTCAAGCTAAGGTAGGTTTTTTTTTAGTTTTTAATCATCAGAAAGATCAGATGAAACAAACTTTCTTCATGAGATTGATTTCTGTGATTTTTATCCGTCTCCACAGACGTCAAAAGGCAATAATGGCTCCCCTGCTCAAGGCAAAGTTATGGGCAAGATCTCACTGGAGCCACAGAGAAAAGGTAGATATCACTCATGACAATATTTTCTCATTTCACTTTTGATTAATTTACATTATGTAGACAGTACAACACTCCCATAGCAAGATGAACATGTACTGAATATTATTCAAGGAAAATTATGTTTTAAATTACATAATTTAATGAAAAACCAAAAAAAATAATATATATGGCAAAAACAAATAGGACACTCAGGACAACAACCTTCAAATTTGCTAATTACTATTCCATTGTAATACAACAGCCATAGTCTTTCATTCTACACTCTTAATCTATAACAGGAAATTCTCATGGTATTACTTTAACTTTTTTTCCTGAATGATCCCAGGCACCTCAGATCATGAATCCTACACCTAAGTTATGTCACTTTAATCAGCGAAAATTATATTGTAGCATTCTTTACGGTAAAAACTTTCCCTCTGGCTTTTGCTTATAATTGCACCACAGGTTTGCGAGGTGCCAGATCTCTCCCGAACTCTGCAGGGAAGTCAAAACCAGCGCAGGCAGACTTTGTCCCATTTGAAGTGAAGATGACTGATTTCCCAGAGTTAGCTGGTGGTTCGCTGGGCAAAGCTCGCCCTCCTCTTACTCAGAAAGAGGGCTGGGGCCCAACTCCTCCATCCTCGAGCCCTCAAATGCAAACATCGGCATCTTCCTGGAAGGTGAGGTCACTGAAATATCAGAAGGGATTTCGCTAACGTAGTTATACTCCTGAATTTGGTTCTAATGTCATTTTCTGTTTAAATAGTCTGTTAGGAGAGGATCCCCAACACAAACGGACCCCCAACAAATTGCCAATACTGCTGAGCCAGATTCTTCTGCTGCATTACCAGGTAGGTGAAAGTCCCCGTAGTCAGCCTTTTGGTGACTATAAGACAGTGTCAGTAATAATTCCGATTTATTTATTTCTTTTTGTGAACAGCTCAGCCGGCGGTGAGTTCCTGGGCTAATGTTGCCTCTCAGCCTCCAAAGAAACCTGTCCCTAAAGAGAAGACAACCAGCAGCAATCAGGTTAGATTCAGGCTCTCAGCATAACCACTTAATTTTTACATGGCATTGCAGGTCTTGAAAAATCTTTAAAAGTGTTAAATTCATTCAGGCTTTAGACGGTATCAAAAAGTCTTTGTTCTTACCTGAGTCTCTGAAAGGTGTCGGCCTCACTTAGGTAATAAAATGAAGTCGTTAGGTAAACATCTGGGTTTTCCTGCGCTGCCATGTTTTTTAAAAATAGTTTTCTGTGTCTTCACTTTTGCGTCTCTTCAGACGGAGGAAATGGCCGCACAGCGGGAGGAGGGAGCTCCAGGGAAGAGAAAACGGAAGAAAAAGAAGAAGAAGGCTAAAGGTGCTGATGAAGATGCAGAAGATGAGTCCGAAGAGCCAGCAATGTATCAGGAGCTTCCAAAGTTTGAGGTTAATACATTTTTTTTAATTTATTATTATAGATTTTTTATTCAATTCAAAAGCAATGTTTTTTTTGCAAGTGATGGATGATGATTCTTGTCGCCATGTTGCCTTCTCAGGATGAAGAGGAGTTTCCAGGCTTGACTCCTGCTCTGACTGTAACTGATCGACTGATAGCAAGCAGCTATGCAGCAAAACTATGCAATGAGGTACATATCAACAGTTATTTCTCCTCCCAGTTGTTTTTACATTATAATTATAATACTGGTGGAAACATTACAACCTGTCGGGTCAGGAGATTGTCTTCAACATTATGTTGTAGGTCATTTGCAAAACCTTTGTTTTGCGTTTTTCTCCCAGGAAAACCAAAGAGAAGGTGTTACGCATCAGTTTGCCGACCACAGCAAGGAAAAATCCCCTGCGGCGAAAACTCAGCCCACAGAGACGGCTAAGAAAGGACAGGTTTGTATTTTTCTTGCACGTTCAAATTGCGTGTTTTGATATTATCCTCGAGAAAACAGTAGAGATTGGTTTTGGTCTTCTGATTTCTAGAAAGCTGAAAAGGTGTCCGGGAAGAAAAGCAAAGTTCCTGTTCAGCTGGACATCGGACACATGTTGGTCGCCCTGGAAAAGAAGCAATCTCAAAAAGCAAAGCAGGACGCCAAACCAGTCATTCTCTCAGGTGGGTTGTGTTTGGCATCGTGACCTCTTGACACAAGGACTTCCTAATTCCTCTCTCTTTCCATGATAAAGATTATTTTTATATATATATATTTAGGTTGATTACACTTGCGTTTTTAGGACAAAAGCCTACTGAACCAGATCATTTGGTGCCGGGTATGACAACTTACCCCATAATAAGTCTCTTTTCAAATGATTTATTTGCAGTTGGTGGCGGACTGCCTGCTGTCCAGAAGCAACCGTTAGTCCAGAAGAAGCTGCCCTGGCAGCAGGATAAAATTGCACACAATCCTCTGGACTCCACCAGCCCTTTGGTAAAGAAAGGCAAGCAGAGAGAGGTGCCCAAAGCCAAGAAACCCACTCCTCTCAAAAAGGCACGTCCACCAACTCTGCAACAAATACAGATGCGCTACATTTACTGAGAATGTATTTTCAGCGGTGCAGCCTTTTTTTTAAATTTATTTCTGTTTCTCAGGTCATTTTGAAAGAAAGGGAGGAGAGGAAACAAAAACGTTTGCTGGAAGAGAGAGGACTGCTGCCTGAATGTGAGGTCAAACCTGCTACTGATAATAATGATGCTGCAGAAGAAGAAGAGGAGGAAGAAGAAGAGCAGTGTGAAACAAATGCCACAGGTCAGATCAAGCGTGTGAAACAATCACTGTCAAGTAAGAAGATTGAGGAAATCTTTGATCATAGCTAATATTTGATCTGGGTTTTTTTTTTTTGTGCTTCTGTAGCCTCAGGTGAGGTTGGAAGTCCTACAGAAGAACTTGATGAGCAGTCCGAGTTTAACGGCACAAACCAGACGGTGAAAGAGGCCGATGAAGAGGCCGACAAAGACGAAATCGTAGAGCAACAAACCACCTCACCCGTGCCCTGCCCGGCCAGTCGACCCAAAATCCACAGCAGAAAGTTCAGAGAGTAAGTCTGTGAACTCTATTCCCACAAGTTGTATTCTTCTGGTTGTGCAGAAATAAGGAAATATTTAATCTCACCGAATTTTAATCCCTGTTTTTCTCACATTTGTGGTAACTGTATATTGTAAAAGTATATTATATTGTTGTGCATGTCAGCTATTGCAGCCAGATGCTGAGCAAAGACGTGGATGAATGTGTGACGGCTCTGCTAAAGGAGCTGGTTCGTTTCCAGGACCGCCTGTACCAGAAGGACCCCATGAAGGCCCGCATGAAAAGACGCATCGTGATGGGGCTCAGAGAGGTTCTGAAGCACCTCAAACTCAGGAAGGTCAAGTGTGTCGTCATCTCACCCAACTGTGAACGCATCCAGTCCAAAGGTACTGTGTCCTCGTGAGAGTTTCACAATGTCACCTCTAACGTGTTTTTGCTTGACAAATGACTGAAACAATTGATTATCAAAAACAGTTGCCGATTTTAAGTTTCTGTCATTACACTAAGTGTTTCAGCTCTCCTGAAAAGTGTCAGGTTGTTTTCTGTAAAGATCCCCATCCAAACACAGGTGCCAAAACTATATTTAAAATAGCAAAATCTCTTCATCTCCCTCCTCTGTTGGCAAAAAAAAAAACCAGCACATGGAATTTTAGAACAAGTACATTTTTGGTGTGAAAATGGCAGCTTCGTGTGGGCATGTGTTCAAAAGGGAAAGAAAAAAAATTCTATAGCAGATTTATCCAGTTAAATGTGTACAGACGCTGAACGGGACAGTTTTTGCAGGACCGTACTCGTACTCATTTACAAATTTAAACCTGGGAGCAACAAGGTAAAGATTCGCACCGGGTGAAAAACACAAAGTTCTTGAAAAATGTCACCTTTCGCAGGAGGCCTGGATGAGGCTCTTTACACCATCATCGACACTTGTCGGGAGCAAGGGGTGCCATTCGTGTTTGCCCTCTCCAGGAAAGCTTTGGGTCGCTGCGTCAACAAGGCCGTGCCCGTCAGTCTGGTGGGCATCTTCAACTATGACGGTGCACAGGTGGGATATGTGTTCAGCAGTATCGCATACTAATCGCGAACAAGACGGTTGTTCTAGACATGAGCGTCAATGTCGCAACAGTTAGCGTTTTAACAAACATACTTCAGAAAAAAAGCTGAGAAGTTTGTCTCCCTTACCCTACAGGACTTCTATCATAAGATGATCGAGTTGTCGTCCGAGGCCAGGAGAGCCTACGAGGTGATGGTGTCGAGCCTGGAGCAGACGGGCCCGGCAGATGAAGAGGAGGCAGCGGACATTGAGGAAAAGCTGCAGATCGGCAGCCTGGCTGAGGAAGCTGAGCCCGGTCCTGACACCACGCCAGAGGAACCAGAGTACAGTAAGTTACCGTCTTGACCCAATATTTGTGACACCGGCTCTTTGAAAATGAATTTGATCTTATGAGGTCAAAAACAAAGTGAAAGCTGCGATTTTGTGACTTGACCAATTCAATTTGTAAGTAGAGATGTTCAAGAGTTCGAGCGTACAATAACAGACCCCCCCCCGCCCCCCATTGAAAGTCAAGTCAAAGTCCAATAATTATCGTTTTGTATTTCTTCTTCCAGTAAAAATTTGGAAGAAAATGTTGGAGAAGGATTGCAACCACAAATTTCTGAACTTTGAGGAGCAGATGAGCTCCATGCACTTGGACAGTGTTTGTGCTGAAAACACTGACGAAGATGAAAAGAGTTGACAGTGGCAAATCCCTCTGTGCCTAAACAATGAATGAGCCCACTCTTGCTGATCACCAGCTTAGGAGAAACTAGAATGGACTTAATCCCACGTGCAGATAATGCAAGCTGCTCCGCTGCAGTGGTTGTCAACCTGAAGATAGTTGTCAGGAAATCAATTATGTTGCTAAAGTTTACAATTAATTATTAATTCTTTTTTTTTTTTTTTAATTGATTGCACTCAAACGCAAAAAAGATAATACTTCAAGTAATGTTTCTGTGTTTTAGTTCAAGATAATTGGGCAAAGCTATGTACTTTAAGCGTGTGTGTGTGAGGGGGGGGGGGGGGGGGTTATAAACTGGAGAGATTTATCAGGACTAAACCTCTCACTTGACTATATCCCACAATATGAGCCTTCAACCATGTTGTCTGTGAACAAGACTAGAAGATGTGCAGGTGTGTATGTACTGAATGTATGTACAATATCCACCAGTTAGACACTAAGATATTCGCAGTGGTGACTTCTGCCCTGGAGCCATTATGGTACATTTTGTTTTTATCTCCTCAATTCCATTAAGTTTAAAGTATGTATTGTTTCTGGCATCTCTGCCCTTTTTATTTAGGACATTAGTGAGACGAAGGAGGACATGGAGGGAGAGAGAAGGTTGATGACATGCAGCAAAAAAGTCCCCCAGATGCATTGCAATTACTTGGACAGGGCTGATGTGGGCTCAAATAAGGGCCGATAAGATTTTGAGTTTGTAAAATTATGGTTATGTATCACCCTTTTGTAAAACTTGATCTCAAAGTTCCCACACTGTGCATGACACGGCACATGCACACAAACACCCCAAGCCAAAATTCTTGTTTTGAACATAAGTGTGTGTCCCAAAACAGTATGTACTCTCGATCATCTTTATTTTTTTTGTTAGTACAGTAAAAGAACATTCTAAACCAATTAATACTAACAAGAAAGTATAAAATACATGCACCGTCGGGTGTCAATCAAAACGCCCCTATTTAAGTTTTAGATTTCCTTTTTTGCATCAAATTGTATTGTTGGAGAACTGGTATGTATATGGATTTGTAACTTCAGAGTTACACATAGCGTGGGACGTTTGAGCACTGAGTTTTTCACGAAGGTTTTTTGCTTAGAATTTGCTCAGATGCTCTCAGATGCTCACTAAACCACTTTTTTCCTCAGTGTTTGTGTCACCTTACCGTTTGTCATTTGTGACCAAATTTATTTCACATTCACAACCTGGTTTTTCACACATTTACAAAGGGTGATAGACTTCTGATTTATTTCTGTACCTCATTTCACAAGCTCAAAATCAAATTGAACCTTATTTAACTGACAGTCTTAAACCCCTTAGTCACCACGACACTTGTATTGTTGAGTTTAGAGTTGAAATTATAATTTTTTTTAATCCTGATGGCACTACATGGTAGAGCCTGTGTTTTGGGTTTTTTATTTGTATGCGACTACCAAAGTACTAAACATTTCATGGAGTACTACCTGTAATAGGTGTAAGGTATAGCATTTGACTTTGTTTTAGTAGGAAAAAAGAGCAAAATAATGTTAGGAAACATGACTTGCTGTTTACTTGACTTGGTTAAAAAGCTGTATTGTGATTTTTTTATTTTTTTTTTATTTTGTTGTTGATCCACATGGTGAGGAATAAGAAACAAAATAGCATAATTATAAAACAAATTACAGTTATCTAAAGTGCTAGGTGGCAATATGCATTAAAAAAAAGCAATAAATGACAATTTGAAAATGTATAGAATTAATTAACGGTCTGATCTCCGATGACTGAGAGGAAGTTTGTAAAGGAGGGAAGACGTATGATTGTGCCCTATGAAGATCGTATGTGGGAGTGAGTCTTATTGTTATTGGAAGTTGGAATGGGATTGGGTTAATGCAAGATGGACCTAATAACATGCGGAAGTCTTACAATTCTACAGGAAGCAGGAGGAAGATGGTCGTTAAGAAGTTGACAAGACATTTTGACATGTTAAGCCAGGAAAAGCACACGTGTAACTAATAGCATTAGTTATTTCCTGCTATTCCAAAAGTCTCTACACAGGCTTAGATTTTATAGAAATCTTACAGCAGAAGTTTGACATTTTGGGATACATGCCCATCCGCTTTCAGGTTGAGAGTTAGATGAGAAGATGATACCGCTCTCATATCAGTCCGTTTTATTATATGATTACAGCCAGCAGCTGGTTAGCTTAGCATAATACTTGAAAATGAGCACAGCCTATGAGCACCCCTTAAGCTAGCAAGCAATCACATTATATTTGTTTTAGCAGTGCAAAACGACTATTTGTTGGTTTGTGGGGCGTTTATGTGCAAGAGTATTTCTGGGCTCTTAGCAGTTAAAAATATTTTTCTCTTCAGTTTTGCTTTTGATCAAACGAGAGATATCACGTGTTAATTAGCTAGTTAGCCACCATACAGACATGTGACAGGTATCAATTTTTCTCATCTAATTTACCACCAGAAAGTGAATAAGCGTATTTTCCCAAAACTTCCAACTCTTTCTTTAAATGCTGTACAATGGTTCAATATATTCTGTGGTAATGAGAGACCAAACTGTGAAATAATAGGAATTAAAAAATGCATGAAGATTTGGAACAAAGGAAGTAAGATGAAAAATAATGTTAAAATATACTTCCTGATTTAGCTCTTTTATAAATCCTTGAATATAAACTCTGAATGTAAAATGGACTGTCGGCTGTATTTCCTAGGAGAACAGAGATACAACCAATACTTAAAAAAAATAATTGTTCTGATGGTTCAGTTGTTGCATGTTAAATAGTAAAGTAAAATCAAAGGGCAATTTGGAGTTGATTAATTTTCTTCTTCAAGCAAAATATAAATGTAGTGTCCTCTTCATAAAGAGGACAAATGCAGTGTTTACTTCAAATGAATGTGGGTCATTAATAAACAAAGAAAAATTAAACATTGATTTTCTTTTTGTAATTGTAAATGATTAATATTTTGTCAATAGATATTACAGACAATTGATTTTTTCACCTGAATAAAGAATCTTGGAAAATCTGAAAGTTACTCAAACATTTTATTTATTTGGGTGAAAGAAAAGAAGAAACATCTTCCATGAGATCACTTTTGAAACTATAGTTAACAAATAGACCAGAAATGCATGTTTACAGCAAAAACCTCACACTCACCTGTGTCAACACATTTGAATTCTCGCACTAATAATTTACTAAAGATTACTTATTTTTTTATCCCTTGTATAGTGTGATATAAAGTCGCCTCTCAACGCTGTAACATTTTGGAATGAAACTGAATATGTCAAATGAGTTATAGGAACAATCATGCTTTTAAAAAAAATCAGTTGCATTTTTAAGTATCTTGCAGAATTAGTAAACAGTTTAGTTGATTATACTACTATGATGTTTATGTGTCGGTTTATTTTCTTCCAGAGAAATCTTCTGTTTAACTGGATTAAATGAAAGCACAATCTTAAGAGCAAGTATGACCAGACATTAGAATATGGCATTTAAAAAGTTCTGTTGTGGTGGGGGTGTGATGACTTTTCTTTTCAACAGACTGCAAAACCATTATGTAATAATTTCATTAATCTCTTTTTAGTTTCAACAAATCCCATGCAAAGACCAAAACCAACAGATTAATTGATCCTGCTGACAAGAATCCTGTAGAGCTCCATTATTCGCCAACAAAACTCAAGCGTAGACTTGAGAGCGGTTTTGTGAGGCCAGTTAATGTTTAGCTCCAGTAGGTGTAATGTTTACCATGTTCACCATCTAAGTTTAGCCTGTGAGCATGATAACGTTTACGAATTGGTACTAAACAAAAACGTACAGCTGAGGCTGATGGGAATGTCATTAGTTTATCAGGTATTTGGTCACAAACCAAAGTATTGGACAAATAAAATGTTTGACATGATGCGGCCAGATGACGGTATTTATAAATATTAGGTTTATTATTGCATATACGTAGCAAATTTTTACGTTCAGTACAATTTAACTCAAAACCAACTAGAACTACCGCTTCACAATTGTATGCCTCTACTTAACAGTCATGTTGCAGTCTACATCCTTGTATGTCCAAAACGTCTCCAAAAACATAATTTTATTAGACATTTGTGTGAAAATGTCACACGCATATGACATCCTTGAGTTATGGCCAAATACGCGTTTTGTGAGGTCACGGTGACCATTGACCACCAAATTCTAATCCGTTCCACCCTGAGTGCAAGTGGACGTCCGTGCCAAATTTGAAGAAGAATTGCTCAAGGCATTCACGAGAATGGGACGGACATGAGGTCCCATTGACCTTGACCTTTGACCACCAAAATCTATTCAGTTCATCCTTCAGTCCAAATGGACGTTGGTGCCAAATTTGAAGAAATTCCCTCAAGGCGTTCCTAAAATATTGCGTTCACGACAATGGACCGTACAGACGGAGGGACAACACAAAGACATAATGCCGCCGACGTGGAGGCATAAAAATGTCAACCTCATGGTGGTGATAGGATCACCAAAGTCATTCGGATTCATCCTACGGAGAACATGAATGTCTGTACTAAATGTCATAGCAAATCATCCTATATTTGATGATGGGTGGATGGTATCTACATATCCGCTTTCGGTGAGTTCTGTGCATATATTCGGTTTTCTTGTCTTCGGAAGGGCACAGTCTGTGTAGTGGTTTCCCTTCTCTCTACTGGAAGCGTCAACTGGCACATGTTGTGTCTGCAGGATGACCATATTGTCACTGTCCACCTTCTTCACCCTGCTGTAGTCCTCTGGTATGTTCTCTCGTATCTGAACATCAATGTAGCCAGAGCTCTCAAATGGAGCGTTTTCTTTCTTGTAGATGAGAATATTGTCACCATTCACCTCTTTCACTCTGCTGTAGTCCACCCGTTTCACATCCACCACCTGTATGTTTTCCACGAGTCTCTGAATGTCCACATAACTGCTGTTTGTGAAGGGTTTGATGGTGTTATCGACTTCAAAGCTATCTATTTGGTTATTTCTTTTCTCAGCCTTTTCGCAGTCATTTTGGCATGCCGTTGTCTGCTCACAGTAGACTTGTTCCAAGTCTAAGTTGAAGCCAGCGGGAATAATTAAGCTTTTCTTCCTTTTTTGAGAATTGATGGGATGCCCATCGTCATGTTCAGTCACAATTAGGTACTCCTCCATTTGGTCCTTCCAGGCCACGATAGGAGGAAAGCTTTGGTTGACCATCAGGGCATTGTCGACGTCTTCAGATCCCCCACTCTGGAAGTTAGAGTTAATCAATTAAAGCAGGACCTGACCACTATCAAGTCCAAAGCAACTTTTTGGATATGTTGGAAAAACACAGCAGATTTAGTGTTACCTTGAGAAGCTGAGCGTCAACATCTCTTATCTTTGGACCAGGAACAGGGGGCAGAACATACTGCTTCACGCTGGAGATCAAAAGAAAGTGAATCATGAGTCATCTAGACTTTAAATAAGGAGTTATGTATATTATTCGCGGGAGATACATACGATTTCCTCTTCGTTACCAAGATACACACTGCTGTTATTAATGGAATTGTAGAGAGGATAGAAACCATTATCCAAAATGGTCTCTCATTCTGATTATCTAAATAAAAAAAATAAAATCAAGCATTTTCAGTGATTATTAGTACTTGTTGCTACCTAGTCATAAAGCCAAAGATCTTCTGCAATATTCTTCTGAGACTTACAGTTAGGGATTTTCACACTGGTAGCGTTGCTCCACTCACTCCAGGAGCCGTGGTCTAGTCTGCAGCGCACCTGCACCATGTACACGACCCCAGGACTGATGCTGTACAGACTGAAATGAGTTTGTGTACCTGACGTGTACTCCTAGAGAAAAAACACAAAAACCAAGTTGACCTCTTACCCAGATTAAGATCAAACAGTAGTTGCAAATACATTTTCTTTTTCCTGAATTACAGTACACTGATTTACTGATTTATTATATGCTAATTGTAAAACAGTATATCAAGGAAATGTTTGTATAGCACATATTGTATAGTATTGTATATAGTCTGTAGTATGGAATTGGGTCAAAGCAGGTGACACTCCTGTTGACAGTCATGAAGGCAGCTCCTTTGTTGCCGTCTACTGGCAGGCTGGCTAACAACTTGAATGTTTAACTGACTGAAGTTAGTATGGATATAGAAAGATAACTGGATACAGCGTTGGAGGCGGCGCCCTCTTCATTCCTATGTTCATTGCTCAGTGGCGCATGAGGCAAAAAAAGTTTGACTTCAGAGTATAGAATCTAGATGAAAATGCCCGGATTCTCCGGTGATCTTATGCCTCCATGGGGCCCATAGAGCACAGAGGCACAGTAGTGTTTTATTTAATCCAGTCTCCCGGCCTCAGGTCCAGCCTCGTTCTCGGGCTCATTCACATGAATGGAGAAGGAAAATAACTCTGGATTTTGGATATTAGTGCATCTTACAACTTTTAGGACCGAATGATTTCAATAAGGGCTATTTAAGTGTTAAGAATTTGATTCACCTAAAAATCGATTCCACTGTTGGGCCACTATGTAAAATTGTGTTTAAAGCCCGCCTCTCTTCCTGAGGTTTTGGAATTTATAGGAAGTTTAATTCCTTCCTGTTTGGACGATAGCAATTCATACCAAAGCGAGATTTCTCACCAAACTATTGTCTGGTGTTGGCCCCAGTAGTAAAACACCTGTCAATTTGAGACTGTAAACACGTTGCAATCCTGTATTTTACATTTTGATTGCATTTTGTTTATATGCACATCACAGACCTTTCACAGGTACTTGCTGTTCTGTCCTGAACAACAGTCATTCAATGAGAACAACTTTTGTTTTGGGAACCGAAAAGGGTAAAAACCAAGCAGTAATACATGACCCCATTGTGGAACATAGTGTTTATGTGCAAACTGGGAATACAACATTTCAAACTCACCGTCCACTTGTTGCTGTTGTCTTGTCGGACTCTTAGTTCATATTTAACGGTGACCCAGCCGGACTTGGTGTCCGTGTTAGAGGGAGGCTCCCATCTGACGTGGAGATATGGACTGTCCTCTCTCTCCTCCACCAGCAGCGTCACATTTTCAAGAGCATCGGGCTTCACTGTCGAGACAGAACAAGACACTGAGTCCAGAGCCATACTAGCAGTGATTTACGCTAAATCAGCATGCTAATATGCTCACATTGACAATGCTAACATGCTGATGTTTAGCAGGTGTAACGTTTATCATGTTCATCATCTTTGTTTCGTTTGCTAACATTTTTTAATCAGTACTAAAAATCAAAGTATTGCTGAGGCTGATGGTAATGTAATTAGTTTGGTATCTGACTGTCATAAACTAAAGTATTGGACAAATTAAAAGGTTGACCTGATGATGGCAACAGCCGAAAAGTCAGGGGATCACCAAAGCGATTACAATTCTTCCCGAGACGGACATGAATGTGTGTACCAAATTTCCTAGCAATCCATCCAATATTTGTTGATATTTCAGGGGGTAAGTGGAAACTGACCTGTTGGTGGCGCTAAAAGAAAGGTCAGGGGGTCATCAAAGACATAATGGTTCATATTTGGGGATCATGAATGTCTGTGCAAAATGTCATATCAATCCATTCAATAGTTTAATTTAATATTTCCGTCCGAAACAAAGCGGTGGACTGAACAACGGACCAACATTGGGGCTCCTGCAGGAGATCCTGGGCCCCAAAGTGTCTTTACAAAAACTGAAACAATTGTAAAGTGAGTTTAGATCCCTGGTTCAAAATCCAATGCAGTGGAGTTACTTTTTTCTCACATGGGACTTGACGCTGCTCCACATATAGGCTATTGTAAGTACAGTACACATCTATACACATCTATTGTAAGTACATCTATACACATCTATTGTAAGTACAGTACACATCTATTGTAAGTACATCTATACACATCTATTGTAAGTACAGTACACATCTATACACAGCTATTGTAAGTACATCTATACACATCTATTGTAAGTACATCTATACACATCTATACACATCTATTGTAAGTACATCTATACATATCTATTGTAAGTACAGTACACAGTGATCACATGCACAACTGCCCGCAGGACCAAACAAAAGCTGTGAAACTTGATCCGAGGCTGTACACAAGTTTTACACGGGGCCCAAACCAGTTCCGCCTCATTCTGTTCAGGTTTTAATTTATGTTTATAATTTGCCTCGTGTCCGCTATTCAGTACTTTTCCACTTCTTACTGAACACATATATGTGTATAGAAGGATGCGCGGCCAATAAAACTGTGCCAATCATTAGCTGAATCAATACGGATAACGTTCTACTGTGTGCCGTCTTCTACTCTAATGAAAGGTGTATCACTCCTAGTCTGACACAAAAACACTGGTGAGCTAAGCTGATTAAGTTATTCGTTATTATTGGTAGTTATTTGTAGATATATGTTTTAAAATTTTGAATTAATTAGTCATTTTGAGTCATTTGATAAGTGTTGGAAAATCCTAACTATATATACTGTGGTTCAATGTTGTAAAACAACGATCCATGATGAAGTCAAAGGGAGGTCACTACTTTTTTAAGAGACATAGTACATTAAGTAGTATAGTACAGAGCTAAACCCACAGGAATTATATTCTATTTTTTACTTAACTTCATTGGCTTAATTTGAATAAAGATGAAACTGTGTTATTTGAATCTTTATTTTACTTTTATTCTAGAATTTTTCTATTCATCTGTGTCACTGAAGAGGAATCAGAACTTAGTATATCTCTCTCCTGAGGTTTGATTCATTCAACTCAATTAAATCCTTTGGGGGGGAGTAAGAAAATTTACCAATTTCCATCACATCCATCTTAAAGGGGTCTGAAGTGGCATTCCCGAGTGCATTGGAGGACGTCACCGTCAGGTAGTAGTCGACCCAGATGGAGGTGTGTTCCTTATCAAAGAAACAGGAGCTCCTTCCTGCCGACTGATAGTCCGGACACTCGTACGTTCCCTCCAACCTGTAAGAAGACAAAACAAGACCTTTACTGAGCAAACACTGCTCAGGGCATTTTGCTGACATGCATATACGACAAAGTCAGCATTGTAAAACTGTGCCGTGGGCAGTAAATGCATGTTGATATTCAATAAACAAGCACAGGGCTGGACTGATCATCAGAAAGGAGTCAGGTGTGTCCTCACTGACCACTGCAACATGATAACAAATGTCATAATCAGATTTTCTGACCAAACTTGACATTTAATGTTATATTATAGCTCTGTGAGGCTACACTTAGGCACAGATAAATAATGACAGCAGCTTGCTGGCATGCTCACAATTAAAACGCTGACATGCTGATGATTAGCACTAAACAGAGCTGAGGCTGATGGGAATGTCAATTAGTAAACGTCAATGGCCAGGTCAGGCTGTTAGGATTCATCCTCTGGGGACCTTGACTGTGTGTACAAAGTTCATGGCAATCCATCCAGTAGTTGTCAAGATATTTCAGACTGAAATTAAAGTGGTGGTCGAACAAACTGATGCTGCCGATCCGTGAAACTATTGGTGATACAATCAGTTTTGGTATTCCCCCCCCCCCAGGCCACTGCCAGTGAAAGTCACACAGGTTAAGTGTTTGAAGTCTGCAGGTTTTCTTGCACAGCAACAAAGATTTGTGCTCAGATTTGTGTGGGAACAAGAGAGCCGGTATTTTTCCACTCACCCGTATACAACATTACACAACTGATAACTCAACAACAGGAGCTTTACCTTCACTTGCTCGCAGTGTGGGTGATAAACTCTGAGACTTAATGGGGCATCTGGCCTAGAGGTTAAGACAAAATACGGTGATTGAAACCCTGGTTCTATTCTTCGTGTGTGTCATTCCCCTCTTTCTCACTATCCCTCACCCTTCCTGCATCTCTACTGTGACCTGTTGAATAAAGGCAAAAAATAGAAATTCCCAAAATGAAAATTGAATTCAAAACTAAACTTAGTAATTAGCCTGACCTTTCTCTCTCGTAATACAGACGGTGTGTGGTGGGCAGCCCTCCATCAGAGCCTGGCTCCCACCAGCAGGTAAACGTCTCCTTCTCAGGGGACCTGCAGCCGAGCAGGACTGGTTTCCCTGGTGGAGACATGCCTGGCAACACATGTGACGAACAAACATCAGCTCCTAATTCCCAATTTAGCATTATTATGATAAAAAAAAGAGAAACGTGTTTTGTTTTTAACTGCCCGGGTTTTGAAGTATAGATTTCTGCATCCACCCCAGTTCATTAAGGTTGATTTTGAAAATAAAAAAGGTGTCCTTTGAGCAGTGATGTACATTTAATTTTTCAAAGCTGTGAGCACTGAAGAAATCTCAAAGGCAGATCTCCAAACCAAGACACATAAAAGCTATCTGCAATTCTAAGTCTATTAAACAACAGGTTGTTATAAGCCAAACACAATGCCATTCAAGTCTTCCAACTTACTGTTGGACTCTACAGCTGCAGACAGCAGCAAGAGCAATGCCAGCCCAAGATCTCTCCTCATCCTGGGACTAACTGTCTGTCACACTGTGTGCCCCGAAAAAGGGCGTGACATCCCCAGCTTGTGGTTAGTGAAGTAATATAAACTGCTGTGTCTTGTGTTGACCTAAAACAAGGAGATATGAAGGGAAAACAGTGAGCACAACCAATACATGTTGTAGCTGACAACTATACGGACAGTCATCACATGATAATGTAATAATATACTATACTATAAAAAGATGTGAGGACTAACATGGAAGTTATAATTTGACTAACAGCCACTTTTGTTAGAGAAGGGATTTACAGGTGAACGGTAGTGGGCACTGCCTCACTTGATCCCAGGCGGTCTTTCTGTGTGGAGTTGGTTCTCCCCGTGGCAGCGTGGGTTCCTTCCGGGTTCTCCGGCTTCCTCCCACAGTTCAAAGACATGCAGCTCAGGTTAATTGGAGAATCTAAATTTGCCCGTAGGTGTGAATGTGCACGTGAATGGCCGTCTGTCTCTATATCTGCCCTGCAATAAACTGGCAACCTGTCCAGGGTGAACCCTGCCTTTGCCCAGTGTCAGCTGGGATCGGCTCCAGGTTAAAAAAAAAGTTTAAAACTTAACAAAGACTGATCAAAGGTGAGGCTGGTTCCAAAAGGAAACAGGGTTTACCAGAATAAACTGTAAAAAAAAAAAAGGATTCGGCTATCTGGTGGTATTGTGTTAAATCTATGAAAAACAAACCTTGTATCTTCAGTTCAGAAATATAATTCAGTCTTAAATGTTCATTGCCAAAACATCTCAAACACACAATGTTCTAAAACACGGCACACGAGACGACACACTCAGCTATAAGACGCTTATTTGCCTCAAAGTCTTGTGCTTATCTTCTGCCGTTTTTTGGCAGAATTTTTTGAGAGGCTCAGAGTGAGCACTGCAGATTTATGCTCCCTGGTTCAAACTCTCTGATCTTTTGTAGCAACGTTGAATTGCAATAAAATCCGTCACCCGAGGAGGTGAGGGAAAGCCTTCTCCAGCCTGTAATTTACAGGATGCCACAAAGAGGGTGACACCTTTTCACCTTTTCACTGTTTCCCAGTTTCATACTGCGACACCTTTTTAAGACAAGTTGTAACATGTGTTACATTGTCGGTTGAGCAAGACATATCTAGATGAGCCCTATTTCTCAATTCTGACAGAACTCAAAGCTAAATATTCAGCTTTACAATTACCGTAAGTGGTGTCTGGGGTAATACTACTTCATACGTACTATAATATTATTTAATACATTTTTTTGCAGATGACATTTTTTTATTCTCACTGAAACCCATAACTTATCACACATCTAAAATAATAAACTTTAAATTCAAGAGGAATAATTATCTTTAATTTGTACAGTGAGGCAATAAAATACAATCGCTTAGGAAAGCTAAACAGCAAATCCTACATTATTATTATCTGTACCAAAAACAGAAAAAAATACACCAGTTTATTATAAGATATATGCTTAAATTCTGTACCATTATGTTTGTATTATTCAGTATTGTACCACTTAATATAGGACTGCAATATAGCTTGGGCGTGTACACGACATACCACAGAAATTACAAGATCTCATAACAATATCATGGTCGATTAATTGATCAGAAGAAAGTCAACCCAGTCACATGATAATCGTTTTAATACTTCACCAAATAAAAACTGCTGAATACAGTTTCCTTTTAAGCTATCCGTTTTTTTCTTTCTTTTATGTTGTACAAAATATTTTTTAAAAATACACTACAATCCAATATTTCACCATATATGGCCTCAGAAAATGTGGTTACAATACACACCTTTAACTTTTAAGCTGAGCATTATACGCTCAGTAGCTCAAGGACATTAAGCCTAATGCACATCATTACAAGTTTTTGCATTTCATTGCACTACAATGTGTCTAGTCCTTGTAGACCTAATTGCGAGCATATGCACAATAAAACTCATTTTTTAAAAAAATGCGTTATTGCAAATTGCTAACTACGTTGAGACGTATATATCCCAACTCCTGCAAGGACAGTAAAACAAAAGAAAGAAAGAAATTACAAAAATTATTACAGCTCTGGTGTTCACTCACCTACCCAGGTCGGGTGTCGACTCTCACAACATTTAGCCTGAGAAAGTAGGTCAGGACAAGGTGGTCCTCTTCATTCATGATGAGACCATACACGATATTTTCACACCTGTGTGCAACGCGATATGAAACGATCTGAAGGAGGGAGACGTCCTCTGAGGTATGAAGGGAGGCGTTTGTGCCGTCACGACTTGCCCACTTGAGTACAGCCAAAGAGCGCAGTCGCATCGAGATGTCTCACTTTTGCCTGATCGCTAGAATACTTTATAAACAATCTTACTGACAGAAATGCTGATTTTTTTTTTTTTTTTTTTTTTCTTGAAGCTTTTTAAAAAACTTGAATTGGCAGTCCTTTTAGAAACCATCAAGTTTTTATTTGTTTATTTATACCATCGTGCTGCTGTTTTGTGAAGAGTAAACTTGCTCTTATGTTTTCTTTTGTTTGTCTTCCGTTAAACTAAAACCAATTATATTAGAATAGCAACCTCGCTCTGTATTTTCTTTTGAGTAAATTAAAGACCTATCTTTTTTTATCTGGCTTTTAGTAATGTTATAACCTTCGTTTTTAAGCTTTAATCTTTTTTTAACATAATTATTTGCATACTTTTCAATCTACTGGCTTTTATTTTTTTATTTTTAACATTTAATTGTATTATTGCTGTATTTTTTACTTTTGCAAAATTTTATTTCTTGTTGTTTATTTCTAGTTGTTTATTTCTTGTTTTTAATTTTTCTATTTGAAGCACAGCACTGCATGTTTGTATTAAAGGCGCTATACAACTAGATCAAGTTGAATTAAATAAAGATATAAAAAAGTAAGTACTAGTATAGTACTGTATTTTAGAAACATTGCATTCCGACAGCAATCAATAAATCAGGACTGTCGCAGGACTGTAAAACTGTAATGTAATGAAAGGATTGGACGGGCTGCCTGCCTGCATGCATGTTCTCTGCATTAATTTATGGAGGGAAATTAGTCTCAATATTGTTATAAATGTTTATCACATGATCTAATGAAAAATAAAAACCTGTACAAACAAACAATGTGTGCCTAATTTGGGGTTTTCACAAATGTGTGTTTCAATCTACACACATACCAAGCAATTCAAACAACAGTTTTTCAAATGCACACATCACAACCTAAATTAATATTTCTGTTTTTCGAACAGATATTTTTTTGGGGGAAACTAAGCTATGGGGAAAGACTCTAACTGGAGGGAAACACATTTTGGCTATTGCAAGCTGTTTTAACATTCAGCAGTTAGACTGGATATTTAGTGGAGATATCTGTAATTCAATTCTTCCTCGTCAAAAAGAAGATTTCAGATATCTACAATGACATTCTTCCATGGAAAAATTACGATGTTTTTGCTATTCATGTGTATTGAGCTGTATTGCATTGAGGACATCTAGAATGAACACACACTGTTAGCCTTATATTTAACAGTTATACCACAAAGTAACCAATACATTTAGTATAAAACATATATACAGTTAGTGACTGTAATTTGCATAGCATTATGAGTATATTGCAAAGGTTATATGTAATTTACGGTCACTTACTCTATTTTTAACATTTCTGTAATTTACTGTATTCGTATCAGCGGTAGTGCTACTGCAGTTGGGCTATGAAACAATAACATGTATCTTAAATATCTAATGACAAATCTGAATTTACACTGAAATAGCAGAGTCATGAAACAATTTGATCATTTGGTGAGAATAAAACATTTGAGTCCTCCAGTGGTCTTTTTTCATGACTGTTTTTTGGTGCAAATTTCCGGCCATTTCAGGGGACCTTAACATGCAGCCAGGTCCACCACATTTTGATTTGGAGAATGATCCACCCATATCTTCATGAACCTTCTCTCCATCACCACACTTACCATCAATTTAACCATCTTCGGGCAGCTTTTTACCCTCAGTTGACTCACCATCTTCCTCATTACTCACTGCAAAATGGGAGCACATGGACCAAGAGGGACACAATGGGTTGCAACAGGACAATGCAAACTCCTGGTTTGCTGAATCTATGTCAACAACACAAAATAATGTATGTAAATAAAAGGTTTTTGTGTGTGTAGCTTATAAAACAGAGCCACTTCACTACACTTGTTAAATACTGTTTCACTACAGTTTTTCTCTGTTGAATTGTGTTTGTAATTGCTGTTTGCTTGTGGTTGAAAAGGAATGAATGAAAGAATGAATGTAAACAACAACAGCAATCCTAAAAAAAAATCCTAAATCATGACAATGTTGCCACCTGTTATTTACAGTTATTTACAGTTTTCCCTCATCTGAACATTGTGTAAATTATTGAAAGAATGCAAACATTTTAATGGTGAAATGTATCTTAAACTCTGAATTCTCAACTTCAGTATTCAGTTGGGGAGCTTTCTTGACAACCTGCAAATTACTGTACAATTCTTATTTAAAAAAAAAAAAAAAAAAAAAAAAAAAAAAAACGTTTGCCTGCGGTGTCTTATCTTGACGCATACACAGTCTTTGACAGAGGCAGCCGAAAGTTGCGTAAGGGGAAAACCAAGTCTGTACAGTAGGCGTGTCTGCATCAGTATCACTTTTAAAATTTCTTCCAGGAAGTAGACATTTTTCTTGAAGTGAAATGTTGTCAAGTGTAATGCCAGTGACCCGAGTCTGAGGGACACCTGTTGATGGTGCACTGTTCTTGCTGGCCGCCGCCATGTCGGACTCTTTGGACCGGTCCGCGAGGATCAACCTGCTAAAGGAGCCGGTTGTGAAGAAGCTCTGCGAGGTGTTGGACAAATCCAGCAATAAAGGATGGCGGAGACTTGGAGAGATAGTCGGCAACGACAGGCGGTTTAAAGTCAGGTAGGCTGAAGCTGAGAGTTCAGACTGTAAACTGTATGAAGTCACAATGTTATTGGTGTTAAAACAATGTTATTACATGTGGAATGCCTATTTTCTCAGGATTCATAGATTGATAGAGCCATTGAGACCATACTCTATATAATATGTATTGCATACACTGTTGTACACATTTTAGAATTGAATGTGCCCAGTAGTAACTGTACTTTAGTTTGGCTGGTGCAAGTTAAGTTATTAAAGTTATGCACTCAATGGCAAGATGCTGGTTTGTGTTTGCAGCCTTGGAAAATAAATAACTATATCTAAAATATTTTCCCACAGGAAGGAGTATGTTATAATAGATTGTCACAATGCCCTTTCTGTAGATACAAAAGGACATTGTGATAATAATAATAATAATAATAATAATAATAATAATAATACAATAACAACAATCAGTCTGTTATACTATGTATTTACATCTAATTTATGTGTAGGACAGATGAATGAGTGATGCAATCAGTGTAATAGCTCTAGGTCTTCACTGCCCTGAGATGAAATGAGAAACAAAAATTAAAGGCTCATTCCGTTTTGTTTTTTTGACTGTATACATTATAGGTATATTTGACATAGATACTTGACAAATTGAGAGATACAAAGTTCACACATAAGAACAAAAGTACACCAAAAAATATGTGTGTACAAATCAGGAAATATTAACAACATAGATTTAGTCATTTTCTTTAGTCAGTTTCCAGTCCTGTGTTGTGAATGTTTGTGCTGGAGCTAATACGCTATTGTTTACTTTGAGATCATAATTATATCTACAATCAGGATTTACAAGATAAAAAATTAAAATTTCACATGAATCCATAAAGCCATCCTCATGTAGGTTTGACATGATCATACTATCACCTAGATACTGTTTGGCCAGCTCATGCCTGTTTAAAAGGTATATATGTTTATGTTTTGATTATCTTTTGTGAAGTTGTATGTCTGGATTTGTATCTTCCCTTAAATGTGCACAAATATATTGTGAGCCAGCGACAACCTGAGGCCAATTATTGGCCAATAAAGGTGAATCTGATGTCTGAAGTGTGACGTGCTTTCAATCTCCTGCATCGTTCTCCAGCTCAGACGACATGGAGATGTGCTCTCTGAAGGTGCTGGAGCTGGAGGGGAGCCCGAGCCGCACGCTGCTGAGGCTGATGGGGGATCGAGGCTGCACGATGGGTCACCTGGTTGACTACCTTCAAACTCTGGGAAACTCAGAGGTCCTGCAGTGCCTGAAACCATCAGGTACAGCAACAACGCACCCAGGCTTGTTATCAAGTTCTCACATATCCAAAGTAGACTGGTCTTTGTTTTCCATGTTGTATATTTAAATAAAAATTGAATTTGTGACTCACATCATGGTGTGGACACTTACAGAACGGTGCCATTCAGTTTATAGTCAGTTTAACTCGAAAACAAACTTGTGTTTTACGTGATTACTCAATAATTATAGTATTTGTAGGGCAGTAAGTAGTGACACACTTTTAGAAACCACAACACCTTTCACCCGATTGGGCGATTTTGATATGTAACATCTTTGCTACAGATATAACCAGTCTAAAACCAGTGTGACAATTTACGACTAAGTGTGAACTCAAAGTGAAATTCTCCCCAACGTACAGCCCTGCAGATCCTCATCCAGCCTCAGTCGGTGGCTCTTATATCTGGACACAATCTTCGCCTGAGCTGCCACGCTGTGGGCAAATCTCCAGTACAGTACCAGTGGTTCAAGACCAAGGAGGAGGTGAGCCACGACTCATCCCCATCCACACACTTCCGGCTTTGAAGGAAGTTGTTTGTGATGAACCTCTTTGTTTCTGCTGCGTTTGGTTCCTTTATTGTGGTCATGCTGATCTGAGATGTTTTCATAAGTAAGATGCAATCATTATGTTGCATCATCCCTTCTTCATTCTTCGTATATTAGTCAAGTATTTTGTGTTAAAGTTGTATGACTGTGCATCAGTATCCCAGAAAATATAGTCTAAAACAGTATTGCTTCAGGACTCGAAGTTTAATTTACAGGGAAAACAAACGGCAGTTAATATGCCAGCTTCACAAGTCTGGTCTTGAAAACTTCTTCAACACTACATCTCTATTTTCCTACCTCAGAAACTCAGACAGTGGCCACACATAACTCCATGTTGCAGCTATAGCACTGCAGCGTAATGGTCTATTTATATATAAAAAACATGATATGCTGTTATTCAACAGACATGGTGAGCCACTCCCTTAGTAGATCTGCTTGCATTCCCAGATTGAAAATTACATCTATATCATGTCTTTATCAGTCCGTGATCGTCGGACATAAATAACATACTCTTGCATTGAAACATCCTGTGCAAACATTCCATTCCCTTTCAGACTTTCAGCAAATCCACTGAAAGATTAGAAATAAACCAAATAACCTAAATATAAGAAACGATCAATATAGAGTATCTCAACTTCTCGGGATGTTTACCTGCATTTTAACTGCATTGTAATAACTAGATGCATGAGCTCTTGGCTTCCTGCAGGTGTCTAAACAGCAACTTAGAAACTGCACAATACTCACATTGCAGCCAACAAATGTGCTGGGTTTTATATGCAAATGTTAGACCACGAATAGTGAAGTTGACACTGTCAACTTACTCACTCAGCACCTGAAACCAGTTCAGAGCTGGCGATCTAAAAATACAAAATAAAAATAAAGTTACACATATAGTATTTACATACTTTTTATTTACCTGAAACTAGAGTTTGACTGCTGTGTGAATTAAAGGATGGCACTTTGTTTTGCCAGCATTCTGTGTCTTTAATTTTGATAATTTTCATGTTCAAAATTAGACATGAATTTCTTGGCGGGACACTAAAAACTCTACAATGCATCTCATGCTTTCCGGTAAGCAAAGGAGAGTGAATATTAAGCGAGGGGCCGCTGTTTCTCTCCCGGAATGTAATAATGTTACACTTTTCATATTGGTATATGTGATTCACATTTTCAGGTGCCGAACAGCTTCTCCTCAGACCTGGTGATAAGTCCAGTCCATCTGAAGGACGCTGGCTTTTACATCTGCAGGGTCAACTGCAGAGAAACCTTTGAGTTCAGCCAGTGGGCTCAAGTGGACATCCTGGATGTCACCGTGTCATGCGGTAAGATATTGCAGGTGTTTGAATCTACCTTCTGCTCCGTGTGCGATGTTTATAAATGCATTTGTTGTTTTACGCATTTTTGAAGTATCTGCACTAGTTGAAGGACAGGACAAGTGACTCCTGTGGGAATTGAATTGAACCCCTGACTCGAGTGCTTTTACCATTGAGAATATAACCGATAATATAGTAATGATGTCTCCTCTCCTTCCACTACCAGGGCAGAGTTATCATTCCTTAGAGGGTCGGCTGAAGTTGGTGATCCAGCCTCAGTCCCAGCGGCTCCATGTTGGGGAAACCCTGCAGGTGGAGTGTGGAGCCGTGGGACGGCCGATCCCTCGATACCAGTGGCACAGAAACGGAGTCCCGGTACCCAACGCCACAAAGAGGAAACACATGGTGAGGAGAGGTTGCTCGAGAAGATTTGTGCCGTCACTGCTTCAAAAACGTTTTGCTTCTTGTTCGGAGGCTTTTTTTTCCTCTGGTTATAGTTCGTCAGACGTTACGAGGCACGAGCATCTGACTTGTTGGTGTTGGCATTTCAGATTCCTCACTCGATGCAGGACCACCACGGCAGGTACCGCTGCGAGATCAGCAGCAGCACTGAGAGAATGTGGACCAATGAAGTTGACGTCGTAATCGGTATGTTAACACTTCAGTAAATTTTTTGATACTGTAATTACAGTCCAGTAAAAGCAGCTGTAGTGTTGTTGTGTCCTATTACTTAGTGACTAATTGCTCTGCTCTTGACTGAAAGCACCGAGGATATCTGTCCAGATTTCAGAGGCAATGGAGTGCTCTGAAGGTAGAGTTGAAAGCACTGGCGCATGGTGTATTAAATGGGTGATAGCATAACAATTAGCATGCATGCACATTTGAATCAAAACTCCTATAACTGCATGTGGGTCATGATCCGGTTTATTGTCACATAAACACTAACCAGCATAAAGTTGACGGGGTTTGATCTCGAGGTTTCACATGCATGAATTTTGTTTGGACTTATGTCCATTACTTTCAATCAATTGTACTTAAGGGAAGGCTGTCTTCTATATTTGTCTTATTGTCAACAAAAGAAAACATCAAAAACAACAATGAATTGACCCACTAACATAATCCTGTAGTACTATTTGTTTAAAAAATGAAAACATATATTAGTGACCTGAAGTTCAATGTGTTCAGGAGGAACTAGTGGAAGCTGGACAGCATTGAGAGATGGATTAACATTGGTTTTGTCGTATTAATGTGGTTAGTTGACAATAAGGAAACCACAGAATGACACCACCCTTAATCTCTAGATTAAACATAATAATTAGTTGATTAAATTGCATGACGATTGACTCTGAAGCTCACCTTCCCTTTGACTAATCGTTCTTCCATGAATCAATAAAATGTTTTTCCAACTTAGACGTAAACATGCTCATTTTATGTGATGGTAACATATTTGTATTACTGATTTCTAGACGATGTTTACGCCATTGGAGGAGGTAAGAGTAATCACATTCATTAAGTAAATATACATATCCATTAGAAAACAGTTTCTTTCTAACACAGAACTTGCTATAATAAGCTCTTTTTATTTTGACTTTGAAATTTTAGGATCCAGTGAATTTTTCCTGAACAATATCCCAGTAAAACTTCATGGTACGTGTCTTTTATCACATCTTTATACAAGAGTTGGTGAACTGGTAAAATGCGATCACCAAGTTGTCTGCTGTATTTTTGGAATTGACAGTTTCTCCACAGTAAATGTCAACTGTGTGTTGTTTCCAATACGATCGCGGTCTTTGTCCTGATCTGCCATCGGTTCCTCTTTCAACATGAACAAAATAAAGATGTGATACTTGTAGCTTTCTTGTAATATTTGATGTCAGCAGTTAAACATGTGGACAAAATAACACTTCACAGCATAATAGAATCCAACAACACCAGATAATTATACCTCTAAGAATACCAACAGAGTTTAATCAACATCTCTCTGACATTGTCTCCAGAAAAGGAAATTCACAAGCAGGCTGGTAATGACACCAAACAGCTATAAATATCATTGTGTTTGAAATTAAGGAAATATGACCCACTTCCTGCTTATATTTCTCTGTAATTGTGATTTGTATCACCACTGCCTGAACTACTGGTGTAAAGTCATGTCCAAATCTTTATTTCTATTAAAGGGGAATTTTCTTCTTGCTGCAACATATAAAGTACAGCATGTATGTCATAAAAAGTAGGATACCAAAGATAAAAAAAAACACAACAAAAAACATGTATTTAATTGATCAGAATTCACATTGAAACACATTGAGATGAATCAGTGTGCCATGACGGAAAATCAAAACAAACTGCACCAGCCGTGTGCACAAATATCCACTGACTGACTGTGTAGTGTAGAGTCCATTCAATACCCCTGATACCCCATGGGCCTCAACGGAGGTTCTGCAGGGCAACTGTCTGCGCTGCTTTTCAGTTCATGTGTCAGTTGATATTATAAGAAACAAGAAAAAAACACAACATAGTTTGTCCCTTAGAGGGCATGGACATTTTACCTTTATAGCTATTAATGATCTTGCTCAGTACATGTCTTGGTCACAATTGTTTAATAACCCAATTTTAAAGCTCCATGATAAAGATTATCTTGTGTTTTGTGTTAATGTCAAATATTGACATCGGTAAAAATCCTGTGTTAGTGAGGATGTAGTTTCTGTTATTGTGTCCACCTCCAGTGAACTGGACTTAGCATGCTTTATTAAGCACGCAGTGAAAACTTTGCAACCAGAAAAACCAACTGGTTACTAGTATGTGTTTTTTTAGCAATACTTTAAATTTGATTTGGATGTTTGTATTCTGGAGAATTGGGGGGGATCATTGTATTATTATTATTATTATTATTATTATTATCATTATTATATTAAAGCCAGAATATTGTTAAGGACATTCTTCGCTTCATTTGACTTGACTTCTATCTCGAAAGTTATTAAAATTTCCGGTTGACTTCTCAAAGACATGAGTTGTTGTCCCCTCCCATAGTAAACAGTATGTTTTTCTCCCGTGGCGCGTCCCCTCACAGCGACGGACAAAGTGGCCCTGCTGATCGGTAACCTGTCTTACCAAAACCACCCGCAGCTCAAAGCTCCCATGGTCGACGTGTACGACCTCACCAACCTGCTGCGGCAGCTAAACTTCCAGGTGGTTTCTCTGCTCGACCTCACAGAGTCGGAGATGAGAAACGCCGTCGACGAGTTCCTGCTGCTGCTTCACAAGGGAGTCTATGGCACGTTGACATTTCTACATGCCCGTGGAGCGTTCTAGACCGAGGTAGATTGAGAAATGCTCACAGGAATTGTTTTTTTTTTGGTGATCGAAATACTCTCTTCCCCCTTTAGGTCTGCTGTACTACGCTGGTCACGGATACGAGAACTACGGCAACAGTTTCATGGTGCCGGTAGACGCACCAAACCCGTACCGGTCCGCCAACTGCTTGTGTGTGCAGAGCATCCTTAGACTGATGCAGGAGAAGGAGACGGGCCTCAATGTTTTCCTGCTGGACATGTGCAGGAAGAGGTGAGTCGGCGGCTCATTCCTGAGAGTTAATTACACTTTAAATGTTGCTCGTATATTGAGAAGTTAAGAATACATGTAGGTGGAAGAGTATAATTAGTACTGTATGTCACCAACACCAACCAAGGTTCAGATCCTCTCTGCAACCAAAATATTACTAAATACTAAAATTACTACCGCAGTCAAGGGTAAAATCTGAGTAACAAGACCTTAAGATGTGATTTATTTCTTCAATATAATAATGTATTACAGTGAGAACAGCAGAAATAATTTTGCATGGTACGCTATAAGAAACTTGAAAGGATTTCATACTGCAGGAGTTCTTCAAAGGAATGTGAAGGTGAAGGTTTGCATCTTTTATTTATTTTTTCAGGAATATTCATGATGACAGCGCTCCAAACATTGTCCTGAGGGTCACGGCAAACATCGTCTTTGGATACGCTACGTAAGTTTGAGTCATCAATAATCAAATGTATAACACTTTTTTTTGTTTTCAAGAATATCTCAAATGTTGAATTCTTTGATTTTTTTTTTGGCTGCTCAGGTGCCAGGATGCCGAGGCCTTCGAGCTGAGCTCCAGCGGCTTCACCAACGGTGTGTTTGTCAAGTTCTTGAAGAAGCGTCTCCTTGACGATGAGAAGATCACCGTGGTGCTGGACAGAGTCGCCGAGGGTGAGAGAGGAAACAAAGACCGATGTAGATAAAACTATTTTTGTCACGTGTGCAAAGTTACTATTATTCACTGTAGTCTTGATTTCTTCAGATTAATTTGTGACTGAGAAGATTATTAGGTTACCGTGACAACTCAAAAGACCATTTTGCAGTGGTTTGGTAAAGAAGCTGATTGTTTTACAGATACTGTGTTTTTACTGTGTCATTTTTCAATATTAGGCTAAAATAGGTCAAGTGTAGTTAGTGTATTATGTATTAGTGTCACAATTGTATCCGCTTGCTTGTGGGCTTATTGAGTTTTCTTTTAAATGTTCTCTTCATGAATTAAAACGACTTGCGGCTGCTGTTAGATGCACTTACTATTACTCCATGTTTAACACTCTTTATCAGCTCAGGGGGGGTTGATTAAATTAACATATTACCCACAATGTGCTCCTCACAGAGCTCCCGTTCTGGTTGGACCCGGTTTCAACTCATTAAAGGAGCTTTTGATATAACACAGTCAACACAGGCTGTTGTTGAACATGTGATTTATACTTTTTCGTGTCCAGACATGGGTCAGTTTGATGCTACGAAGGGCAAACAGGCTCTGGAGATCCGCAGCAGCCTGTCAGAGAGGAGAGCGCTGACCGATCCTATCCTGCCCGACGACAGCGTTGATCTCACTCACACGTGCAGCCTCCAGTGGGCGAAGGCTCACGGTGAGTTAACAACGCAAACTTGATTTTTAAAATGTTTGTTTAGCACTTGTTACCACTGGGCTGGGAAGCCCCCATCAGCACACTGCAGCTCTATATTGCACGCTTGGGCAAATGTTGACTTTGGTGGATGCTGATTAAACACACAGGGCTCCCTCTGTTATACACACCTGCACAGACACGGGGGCTTCCCAAGACAACCGCACAAGAGGGACAATATTATCACCTCTTCCATCAGCTAACACATATTTGCTTATAGAGAAGCCAGTAGGGAAAATAACTTTTCTTTTAGTAGTTTTATTTTGATCATTCTAACCAGGTAAACTATATTACAGTGGTTCCCAATCTTTGTGGCTTGTGACCCCTTTGAATTAAGTAATGTCAACTTGTGACTCTCTTATTACAGGTTATGGCCTCAGTCATGAACAGTTCAACCACAGACTTATTTTTCCTTCTCAGGTTATCTATTTGAGGGATTTTTAGAGACCCGTATTGGTGGAAGTATCCAGCATTTCACAAGAAAAGTTTGAGAAAAGTCAGAAAAATAGACATTTTTTGTTTTATTTTCTTTCGTATTCCTTTAAGATTAAGATTCATTCCTTTAATAATCGATATGACGGCAGGTTGGGGGACCACGACCCTCAAGGTTGGGAATTGCTGCTGTATAAGATTTTAAGATTCAGGGACTTTTATTTTTCCTTTTTCTGGTGACTTTTTGTGTAAATTAACAAGCACGTTTAGAAGTATTAACGGATCAGCATTTCTGAGCTAATGATTTAAGAAAGAAAACAATTTTGTTGTAATTTGTAATTTGACTGTTTGTACAAAGAAGGGATTGTAGGTTTTTTGCCACATTTTAAGAAAAATATTCTATTAAGCGCCTCTACTGCATGTGCAGACAAACCCAAAACACTGAAGTTAAAAAAACACACACAAATTGGATGTGTCTTATGATAAATCAATAAATATAAGTTAATCCTTAGAACCCTGTTACAAAATACATTAGTGAAAACATTTGTGTTTCTTAAAATGACACTACATGAGATCTTGTGAAGAGCATGAAAAATAGCTCACATTTATTAAATCCAGCAAACACACAGAACTTGAAATGTTTGTTTTTTCTTTGTTATTCCAGAGCTCCCTGAGAGTATGTGTCTCAACTTTGACTGCGGAGCTCAGATCAAGTTGGGCTTCGCTGCAGAGTTCTCCAACGTGCTCGTCATTTACACTCACATCGTGAAAAAGCCAGAGGACATGTCCTTCTGCCAGGCTCACGTCACCGACTTCTCACAGGTCAGCATGTTGTCACGAACACTGAGTATTAAGAAAGAAAGAGCAGATCATTTCTCATCTGTCTCACCAGTCAGAAACATTGTGGGTAAATTGATTAGAATTGACTTTTTCCCTACAAAAATACACAGGTGTGTGCAAATATGTTTGTGAGTTTGTGTGAACTGTGATCTGCCACCTGCTTCTTTTCCTCACTGCAGGACCTCGACGTAGATCCTAAAGAGATGAACAGGGAGACTCCAGAGGAGACGGGGATCTACCTTCTGTCCAGCAACTTGCCGCAGCACTGCCTTTACACCAGAGTCAGCTCACTGCAGAAGCTCAGGGTAAAAACTCAACGTGACGTTTTGGTATAAAATACTGTGTTAAGCCTAACCTCTTTAAAAGCAGAACAACAGCTATTTTGGTATTTTTCAGTCTCTCACAAAACAAAATAAATGAAAGTTTTTTTATGTGCAGAAGGTTTATAGATGTTTTTTTCTTCCTGTTGGGAAAGCCTGTTGTTTTAGGATTAAATAATAAGACTTAATAATAATAATAATAATAATTATTATTATTATATATTATAATATGTTTGCAGGTATTGGTTTATGAACTTAAGTAATATAACCTGAACGTCTGTACCAAAGTTTGTGCCAATCTATCCGACCTGCTGGTGCCACTTGATTAAAAATCAGGGGATCACCAAAGATTCATCCTCTGGGCACCATGAATGTCTGTACCAAATTTCCCAGATTTGTCCAGTAAGAAAGACACTGCTAGAACCACGCTGCTACCGTGGTGAAAGAAGTTTTTGCTTTTGAATAAAGGCAATAATTTACTTCACATTCATTAATTTGTTTTCAGACAATACATCTCCATCCTGGAAAAGTATTTGATTAAATTTAACTTCAAGAAGTGATTTTGGGCCATAAAAACAAAAAAGGGTTCGCACTGAGTTTCTTAACACTATTTCTCCTCTCACCCCACATCCAACAGGAGGAGCTGGTCTTCACCGTGTGCCTTCAGGGCACCTTCGCCGCCATGGACGACGAATCCGTCCACTGGACCAAAAGCATCAACATTGGCAAGCCGCTGATCGCCCGACTGGACCTGAACCGGGCCGTGCGGCGAAACAGCTGCATTCAGACCTGCCTGATGCCCCACAGCCCGTCCCACAGCCCCTGCCACAGCCCCGGGCCCGAACACCACCTCCACCACAGGTCGTACCAGACCCAGGACTACAACCGGCTGGCACCTCAACACCCCTACCTGGACGTCTATGAGCACCACGGAGCAGTGGGAGGCTGCGGGGATTCCTTCTACGACAACGTAGACGACTCAGCCGGTGGACTTTCAAGCTCACTCGGGAGGCTCAGCATCCCCATAGAGACCACGGATGACATCAACGAGCTTCAGACTGTGTTCATCAACAGTCTGCAGCTTCAGCAGCAGTGAAAGCTTTAAATGTCTGACGTTGTATCTGGAATACTGCTGCTCTTTCTGTTACATGATTAATGTGATATAATACAGTTTCTTTTAGAATATTATAGTCTTCCAGTTATTAGCATTATTTGCCTCAACAGGGTGTATATGTATACTGACTTTTGTACTTGAGTTTTAAAGAGTTGTGTAAATAAATGTTAAGAAGACTGAAAAAGTGTACTTCAGTAAACTTAAATAATTGCTGCAGTCATGTTTTGTTGAGGTGTCAATTTACCAATAATTAAACTGAAGAAAACCAAAGATACTGGATGGTAATTGTCAAGATCAGATGTGTCAAATTTTTTTTTTTGAGCTGGAATTGTACCTCTTACAAAATGTTTGTTTAAGAATATGAGTCAAATGTGCACAGATGGAAGGGGCATTAAGATCAAGAAGATCAGGGTTGAAGCAATCTGCACATTGCAACATTTGTTCATGTAACTAGTCTAAAAAATGATTTGTATTCAGAGGAAATACATTTTGTAATATAATTAAGAGGAAAGAAAGTGATCGCTAAAAAACAATCTGTCAGATTAAAAACCTCAAGCCACTTTCCACACAGTCATTATTCTTCTGTTTTTCCATCGTGTCCCCCTCAGGATGGCAGTAGAAACTTTCCAAAGGAGTTTCGTACTGGGATTTAAGACACTGTTCACTTTATTATCCCCGACAGATTCATGTAGCCACTTCTCGATTGTTCACTGCACACTTGATTGACATTATTTCTGAGGTTTTGAGGTCCATACCTGAATGTAAAATAATAGTACAGCATTTGTAACCTTTGTAGCATGTAACAAGGTCGTCATGGAAACGTCATGGGCCGATAAGAACAGAATACATGTGCTGCTCCACAGTATGTATTCATCTCTACATGAGACAATGTGACACATGCAGAATTAATCTCCTTTCATAAGAAACCACGCAGAATACAGCGTGAACAAAACTAACGGTTACACCCTTTTTTGCTTTTCACACAGTATTTATTCACATCAGGTCGAGACTATTTGAAAGAGCGAGATATGAACCCTGTCTGATTGAATAATGGATGGAGTTAGCCACCTGCAGGCTGCTGGGTGATACCATGGCTGCGTCACTTGTGCAGCTCTGGGAGGAGGGGTGGGTGGTGTTTTTTAGACGATGCAGCAGGCAGAGCGAGGAGCGAGGAGGGATAAACCTGCCCGCGGAGACGACAGAGGGATAATAATCATGGCAGCCTCCTGGAAGCAGCTCCTTTTCCAGATGCTCCTGCTTCTCGTCTCCTGCAGACACATCAATACAAGTAAATGACTGTTTAGGTTTCATCTTGGCTGCATGCGGTTGTGTTAAAACCTTCCCCTTTAAATGATCTGTAACCTTGTGGGGAGTAGGAGAAAATGTCATTGGATTGCCACACCATCACGTACTACTGTATCTATCACATTTTGAATTGTAAGTTGCAGATAGTCAACGTTTATTTATTTATTTATTTATTATTATTATTATTATTATTATTTTATATATTATTATTTTTGATTACATTATCACGGGACACTGAAAACATTAAAACCAAGAACAATTACGTATTAAAGGATTTAAAATATATATAATATAAAGAATAATTTAAAAGACTTTATATAGCTGTGGCAAATGTATAATGCATTGTGTTTTAATGTAAAGATTAAAGGTCTGAAGATTCTTTCTTTTTTTATGACTGTGATACTGTAAATTAAAAAAATAGCACCTTTTTATAATACCACTGCAAATTCAAAGAGAACCTTTTTTTATCTTAGTTTGTCTATTTCTATTTCTATATTTGATCAAGAACACAGAACAGAACAGTATTCCAACCAGCTAATGCAACCTAACAACCAGCTAATGCAACCTAACAACCAGCGAATGCAACCTAACAACCAGCGAATGCAACCTAACAACCAGCAAATGCAACCTAACAACCAGCGAATGCAACCTAACAACCAGCGAATGCAACCTAACAACCAGCTGGTGCAACCTAACAACCATCTAGAAAAACCTTCTTCAGGGTTGTTGTCATAACCCTGACAACAACCACTGTAATCATCAAACACATAGCAATGCCTTAGCAATGATCAATAATATCCTAACAACGACCGCTTTCCTTACAAACACCTTATCAACACCCAAGTTAGATAGATAGATAGATAGATAGATAAATACTTTATAAATCCCGCAAGGGGAAATTTTTTCGCTACAGCAGCATTTTTACATACAGGTAAGAAAAGAACAATATATACAAAAAAATAGAATAGAATAATAATAAGAAAATAAGAAAAATGCACAATATATACAACAAATAGAATATAATAATAATATTAAATTAAATCAACTAACAAAACGAAACAGTAGTGCAAGATGTAGCCAACAAACAAACAAAGGTGCTATAGTTGGGTGGTTGATTCGGCCAGAGGTGATTTATTGTAAAGTGTTATTGCAGAGGGCAATAACACTTTAGAATAAATTACAAGAACGTGCTTTTCAGAAAATTGGACCCCTTCTTACTGTGAATACTATCAGTTCGTGTCATATTTTTTGTTTGTTTGTGTGTGTTAACTATTTGTATTCCGGTCAGAAACACCTGGTCTGACGCCCCCACCACTGGTGCCCATCAGTTCCCTGCCAACAGACAAAAGGACCGTCCATCTTAAAGGTAGCTGTTTTAAAATCATAGTATTATGGCAGAGAGTGTTTTATCCGGTCGTGATGTTCATTCTGACTTTCCATCGTGTCCGTGCTTCAACTCTTCATGCAGGTGAAAGTCACACAGAGAAAGTTGAAGTGTTGAATCCTGTCAATCTGGCACTGGAGTGTACCTTGACAGGTAATCAGTACAAACTACCAAACATAACTGGGTTCTGGAGAAAAGATGGGGATGAGGTTGAGAACAGCCGTGTCACAGTGCAATTG
The DNA here is from genome assembly GCA_016806645.1 of Ophiodon elongatus. NCBI lineage: Eukaryota > Metazoa > Chordata > Actinopteri > Perciformes > Hexagrammidae > Ophiodon > Ophiodon elongatus. The sequence continues at coordinate 40,341 of JACSYO010002072.1, read as the reverse complement.
GAGGGCGATCAGTATAAACTCAAACGAGTGTGAGTACACATGTTCATTATTCCATCCATCAGCTTAAAAACAATACATGGCTAAATAATAAATTGGCTGTCTTGATAGGTAAATACCCTGATCCACTGTGTGCCGAGTCATCTGATCATTTTTATTCATGCCTGTGTGCATCACGATTTACAAAAAAAGAATATATATATATTTTATACAACTTGAATGTATTGTTTTTATGTACAGCAGTTTGAGAACTTAAGTTAGCTGTCTCAAAACTGGCTTGGTTTTTATCAGACTGTATTTAATTTACATAAATATGAAGCACATTATCTTTTTAAAATAACATTCATACTAAAATTAACACAATATGTTCTTGTATCTGTTTTTTGCTTTACAGGTTCAGCATCATCAATGAAGAAAGCCTCGGAAGTTACTCATGCGTGTTTGGAAGTGAAACAAAAATAGAGTTTGTTTTGGCCGGTACAGATCACATCCTTTCTTGAGTATATATATACATATTTGAGTGTTTCTCTCTCTCTCTCTCTCTCTCTCTCTCTCTTTCTCTCTCTCTCTCTCTCTCTCTTTATATATATATACATATATATATATATATATATATATGTATATATATATATAAGTATATATATATATACATATATATATATATATATATTATGTATTATATATATATATATATATATTATATTATATATATATATATATTATATTATATATATATTATATTATATTACGTTTTTCCTTGTTGTCCTGTAGCGCCACAGATCGGTGAGGTGCGAGACAAACCGATAGTCAGCTATGTGGGGGACTCCGTGGTGATTGCATGTAAGATGGAGGAAACCAAACCGAAACCCAGCACCTGGAACTGGTACAAAGCAAACGGTACCGAGAAGGTGTGTGAGCGGCTCTCAGCCTTCATATCTATTTGTGTTAAAATATCTGAAAACACCTGTGCAGGTGTGGCTAACTTGAATATGTACTGATGAAATATTTTCACTTAATTAAAAAAAACACTAGTTTTATTTAGTTTTTCACTCTGAAAGATTGTGAATCTGAATAATAAATGCATGAACACATTTACGGCCTCTGACCCTTTTGATTTTTGATATTTGTTCTAGGATCAGATCTTCCCGGTTGCAGAGCTTCTGCGCTATGAGATCAAAAACGAAGAGAGGAAGACCAAACTTGTTGTGCACAACCTGACGGAGGCTGACGGAGGCCGGTATTACTGCGGTGCGGTGTACGCCATCAACACCACGATGAGCCACGTGGAGCTGAAGGTCAGAAATATAAAGTTACTGAGTACATTAGCTCAATTACTGCTACTTTTACTTGACTTGAGTGTTTCTAGTTTAGGTTGATTCATACTTTTACTTATCTAATAGCTATAATTACTTGTTACATTTTCAGATGTCACCTAAAAGAAGCTTATGAAATACAAAACCTTGTCAAAAATGTGGTTGTCAACCTTTTACTGCTTGTGACCTATGACAAAAAGGCAGCGTCTACTTGGGGTCACGTGACACGTTTCAGGTTTCTATGAGCCAAAAAACACTTTAAACTTCTCAGATGGTTTTCATTTTTACAAACCAAAGATTAAAAATATCCAATAGTTCACACAAAGTGTAGCAAACTTTGTTTTTCTTCTTTTCTACCTCATTAATCGTCTCATCATGACCTTTTGAAAGGTGACCAGAACCCACGGTTGAGAATCACCAGACTAAAGTACATTCCTGTGTGTAAAATCCTCAATGAGCTACAACAATCAAATTATACTTATCCATCAGTATTAACCATCTAATGATGTCCAAGGGACTTCTTACTTCATGAGTAGAAAGTACATTTAGCTGACAATACTCCTTTTTATTTTCACATTGTTGTACAGTGTAACTGCTTCTTGAGTAAAATATGTGACCACGTCTTCCACCCCTGCTGAAGGTCATCAGCTTCCAGGAGCCTCTGAAGCCCTTCATCGCCATCGTGATCGAAGTGATCGTCCTGGTCGCCGCCATTCTGCTCTACGAGAGAAGTCAGTCCAAGAAGAACTACACAGCAGGTAGTCAGACAGTATTCTGATACCCTTATGTGTTTTATGTGTACTGCATGTTGTATTTTAACTTGATAATATCTGCCTTATTCTCAGGAAATGGGACCACTGACCAAACGAATACAACGTGAGTACGATGGGAATGGTGCTGATCTCTCCAAAGACGTTTAATGTATATATTTGTAGTTTTTAATGATGTATATTTATTATTCCCTCATCAGGACTCAGGGAGAAAATAACGGACCGGAGGAAAGATCTTCAATGAGACAGCGGAAAATTTAACAAATGGCAAATCCGAACATATCAAAGCTTCTTCAAAACCGTTGACATATCTTGAATATTTTCAAATATTGATTTGGAGCTTCAAATCAACATCTCAGCAACTATTCTATATACGTGTGTTCACAAAAACAAAGTGCAATAACCACCACCTAATAATCAACAGTGCTGTCATGGCAACTGAACGAGCAAAGCATTTACCTTTTTGTCTTTTAGTCTTGAACCCAAGATGCACCCACATCCTGTGGAAAAACACCTCTCTCAAAAAGGAAGTGCATTTCTTGATTTTTGGAAACAACTTAAACCTCAACTTCTCTGTAATTATGTTATTAATGTGTTATTGTTTGTGAGCAGTGCCTTACACTGTAAAAAAAAAAAAGCACTCAAGTAAGCATTCATACTGTACGTGCAATGATTTCTGTCAATTTTCAGAGTTTACCCTTGTAGTGTTGCGTGCCTAACATGCTATATAATGCCATCATAGCGTGTATATCAATATATTTCATCATATATGCAAACGCTTGTGTGTTTTTTCATGTTAATATATCATAAGATGGTCAGAAAGGTCATTCTCCACCCTAATTATGACTTCAACTGTCTGTAGTTGTCATCCTGCACCTGTTACTGTGTGAAAACATGCAAATTAAAAATACACACGTCACTGCCTGAAATAACTATCAAAGCCTTTGTGTTCATCGATATGGAGACAGAGTTCACTTAAAGGGGACCGCCACCGGTTTTACATATGGAAGTCTAATCACAGGCCTTATTGAGACACACATAATAAATTAAGTTGTAAAAACCTTTATGTGGCTCCAGAGGGACAAAGAGGAAGAATACATGAAATAAAAAAATCTCTCTGGTTCCTCTGCACCGACTTGGATCCTTTTTTCTCACGTCCAATGTTACAGGAGGGCAATGCGAAGTCAGTGAAGTACTCTTTTAAAGTGTGTATGAGTGAAAAGATGTCTTTTTAAATGTTAAAATGTTAGTAGTAGGCACAGAGTGATAATTTGAAAAGCGTGATTTTATTTTTGCATAAATAGGCTACAGTCTGCACATTAATAATACTCATTGTTCAGTTTTCATACTCATGAGCACCGCTAAACGCTTTTGCTTTTTTGAACATTACATTTTATACAATCTGACAAACTTCCTCATGTCCGCCACGTTGGGCTCTTCAAAAGCTCTTCCTCTTGCTTTCTTGAGGTCACAGAGAGACACGTTTCCAAGACAGAGACCTGACGGACTCCTACGGCTGGTTCATGAGGAACTGAACCAGAAGCTTGACGACGCCGTCGTTCAGACCGACCACCTCTCCGTCCTGCACGCTCTCGTACAGTCGCAGGCTCTCGGTGCCCCACAGGAGGTTCTTCCTGGGGTTGTTGGCGTCCGTCTCCACGGAGAGGGCCACTGTGTTGAGCTGGTAGCAGAAGAAGGAGAAGAACTGCCCGTCCGTGATCACAGCCTGCGACACGAAAGGCCTGGTGACGTCCTCGTGGTTCCAGAAACCTGCGGGAGGTGAGCGGGACGTATGACCACCAGCTCTCCACTTTATTTAAATTGCACGATACGCTGTGTGCATCTCTTTCCTGTGTTGATAACTCACCCTGGTACATGGCCTGAGCTCCGGTCCAGGCGAACAGGCTGGCGAGTCCATTGGCTCTGAGGAAGACCTCCACCTGATCAGACTGCTGCTTCCGAGCCATCCGGTCTCTGTGGTACCGGTCGGGCACCAGGTGGAACTGAGTGTGACCGTAGCATGCCGGGTCTGGGATCTTGGCACCTGTTGGTGAGACCAAGAGGACAGGGCTGATGTAAACCGAGCACAGCTGAGAGAGGAGGGATTAATGGTGTGGAAGGAAAATATTTTATGTGTATGCTTAATAAATGTCTTACGCTGAGGAAAACTATGAAGCCACATTAACACATATATCCGGGTTATTAAGAGCACAATATTCATGGTTATATGAATCTGTTAATCACTGACATAGTATTATAAGTTACATTTATGTATATCTGTAAGCAGGCCCATAGAAATCGGGCGGGGGGGAGTCAGACTCAGGAGATAAGCTACAGAGAAGAGAGCCCAGTGAAGGCAGAAGACGACGAGGTCACGATGAGTTGATGCCTTAGGCTCAGCTGTTGTGGATATTATGGCGGGTAGCAGGGGAATATTGTGGCGTGGGAAAATAAACAGGCAGACAGTGAAATAATCAGTTTCTGTATTGAGACCGTGTCAACTGGGTAGCATGGTGTGCGTGAGGTATGAGGTCACCCGAAATGAAGTCAAAATGGCCACAGGGGGCGGGGGTTAAGGGGTGGGACCGGGGGCTGCACCTGAATCAGAACGTTGCATTATAAAAACTATGTCAATCTGAATGTTCGTGAGTTGTCCTTCCGGACCCCAACTCGAGTTATTTGTAATCTGTGCATTGCAAATAAATCTACGTGAATTGAACTCTGATCCAATCTCTCTGGTATTCTGTGGGTGGTCAATTACTGAGGTCCCGTAAGTGAGTTCTCGTGGCGCCTCACTAGCAGTCAGATAGGAAATAGCTATTAAGTTTATACAGAATTAGGTTTTAAGGAAGTTAGCCATCATTGAGCAGAATACGCAATAAACGGAAGAAATTCAGCCACAACAATGGAAAATAAGACGACAACATGCTTCAAATCTTTTCCCCAGTTTAAAATGACCTTTTTGTTTTATATTTCTCAATCTCGGATTGATACCAAGTCATGAAATGTGTTCTATGTAGACGACTAAGATGAACCGTCTTCGCCAGAAAAGGCCGGAGCTGCAACGCTTTGTCGATCAAAAGAGAATCGCTCAGCAGATAAAGTCAATTTTCAAGCCAAAAACGCAAATATATTATTGCTTTCAGCTTCTTAAATATTAGAATTTGCTGCTTTTCCTTTTCATACATTATACTAAATTGAATATATGTGGATTTTAGGCTGTTGGTCAAACAAAATAGGAATTCTGATTCCATCAACTATAGCTCCGGAGAAAAACATGATGCCCATTGTTCATGTTTTTAATGCAGATTTTTATTGACCAAACAATTAACTGATAAGCGGAGCACACAGCTGGCTAGCAGTTTTATTGATAATGAAAATAATCGTTAGTTGCAGCTCTAGAAATGATTTATTGCTGCTGCTGCATAAAAAGGAACGGGTTAATGATCAATGGAAACAGGATAGCACTTAACTTGGAACGTACAGTGTACAACTGAAAGTCCCAGGCTACAGCTGTTACTGTTATCACACTTTATTACATCAGTATAAATGGTAAGAGCAAAACACCAAAACAATGTTTGCTTTGTGAAACGGTTTCTCCAGAAACAAAAACAATGTCACAGTCTTGGACACGGAGAAAATACAGCAGGTTGGACGGTTTTGAACAAGCTGCGTGTTGGCGCCCTCTAGTGGCAGCAAAACGAACTGAATGTTTTTACATGCAGCCAGAATACAACATGCTCAATTTATGTTGTTTTGGCTACTTCGAAATCCCATAATCCGTATGAAGTAAGACCCATGTTGCTGCTCTCCTTAGTTACCTGTAAAGATGTTGTTGTCATACTGCCTTTTGAACAGAGGCATCAGGTTAGGAGCGTACGTGACCTCTGGAACTTCGGCTGCATAAGAAGCCTCCAGCGGGGCAAACTAAGAGAAATTACAACAACAAAAAGTGAAAAAAAATCACATGAATGTTTGACATCAAACGGCAACTATTAATGATATTTTCCGCCTCTGATGTGTTCACATAAGTGTGTCACGTTTCATTTCTGTAACATTTTAAAACATCTTTCGGTGTCTGAATGTTTGTTTAAATGATTTGTGCCCTTCGATGGTTAGCAATGATTTGAGGTTTCCGGTTTTATAGGTTTGTCATGTATTAAAACCCAACAGACAATTAAACATCCATCTATCTATCCATCTATATATATCTATATCACTAAAGTCCACGGTTTGGGAATGACGTCCACCTGTTGTAGTTGTTGAGTTATCCTGATCTGGCTGTTCGGCTGGTCATCGATCTGGAACCTGGTTGGCTCTTGCCGGCCTCTCCGGTGCCCCCTTGGGATGATTCTCTCTCCTCTCCTCCAATAAAAGTTGACCTGTGGAGCAATATCTGATGGAGAAACACACAAAATATGACTTACAGAAGTCAAACAGTCATGGAATGAATGAACAGTAATACTGCTAATACTAGACACCATGTTGGACTTTGGTTTATACATCTTGATAATTAACTTTTATTAAAAAAGTGTGTGTGTGTGTGTGTGTGTGTGTGTGTGTGTGTGTGTGTGTGTTTAGGGGGTGGGGTGTTGGAATCAAAAGTATTGACTGTCTGGTCAGATTTGTATTGTCGCCAACATATTTTTGGCTCAGATAGTTCTCTATTTAAATCATACATTTGGTGCTGCAGCAAATGTTTGAAATGTTAACTTGATAAATGACTTAACGAGTAATTGATCAGCAAGTTGTTGTCATGTACCTTTTTTCCTGAAAGACTAATTGAAAGACGCCGTGGGTTAATGAGTTCTCCAAACTAACAGCAACCAAGTCACATTATTGTTGCAGATAACCTGCTCTATTTGATCAGTAGAAATAAGGAAACACCTTGTTTACTGGTCCATATATTTAACTAACAAGATGCTATCACAAATGTTGCTTTTAAGAGGCACAAAGGCCTTGAATTTCTGGTTAAATTGTGCCAAAGTGGGTACAAGAGCAGCTTAATTCTACCCAGCTTGACTGGCATGAGATCAGTGATTCATACCCAGACTGGAGAGGCGGAGCAGCGGGTTGTATTTGGCCAAACTTTGGGAGAGTCCGGTGGCCAGGTTCCTCAGAAAAGGCCCGACCGTCTGCTCCTGCTCTCTGTACATGAACGTTTTGCGCTTCTTCACCTGCCAGTGCTCCTGCAAGACCACACGAGTGACCAAGGAACGGATGTCATTGAACGCATCGCCGTCAACCCCTGGTGCGGTGGTTTGAGCTGCGGCGGGCGGAGAGCTCTCATCCTCGGCCTCCCCCCTCTCCGGGCCCGGGGTGAACCTCTCCGGCAGCCCCGGGATGTACGCGGTCTTGGTGAAGTGCTGGTACCACCTGTCCGCGTTGCGTGCGAAAGTCTGAGGGTAAACCACGAATTTCTTCCGCTGGATGCGAGTGACGAGGGAGAGCTTCTCCTCCACGGGGGAGTCGCATATCTTCCTCACCTGGTCCTCCACCTGTCGCAACCGGGCGGCTTTGCTCTTCGCCGTGAGGGAGGAGACGACGGGCGGGTACCGGGGCCCCGTCACCGCAGCCTCCGCGTGGGCAAGCCTTTGGTTTCTAAGCGGGGGCAGTTTGTTAGGGAACAGCAAGGGCAGCCGTGCGCGGGCCGCCATGTTTCTTGTGTGACTTCACTTCGAACTGGCTCTTCCGTTGACACGCGAGATGTGAGTCTCCCGCGACATCGCCCCCTGCTGGACGAAAAGGCACATTACAATAATATAGTAAATGTCCAATATAATAAAAGTATGTTCAGTATAATAATATAATAAAAGTACGTCTAATATAATAAAAGTATGTTCAAAATAGTAAAAGTATGTCCAATATAATAAAAGTATGTCTAATATAATAAAAGTATATTCAATATAATAAAAGTGTGTCCACATTCGACAGTATTTCAGTTGTCTAAATATTAACTCCTATCTATGAACTGAGAAACGTAAAATAATATTTTATATTCTGTTATGAAGCGGGTGTTCGCATTGGAGGACGTTGTGGGTCTTGAAGCGACCCTTATAATTGTTAAAAATACGCCCCCTTTGGACGCGTTAAAAAATATCGTAAATTTGAGAGAACACAACATTATCGTGGGAATAATAAGACTTGGACAATGTAAACGTAATAAATAATAATATATGTAAAACATTAAGACATGTTTAACAAGTGATGTGAAAATGTCAACTTTGATGGTCAGTAAATTATGTTATACTTTATTATGTTTTTGCTCTTGGTGTTTAATTCCCGTGTGGATGTTAGAAACTCTGGCGGTAGATTTGAAACTACTTAAAATTAAGAAGAAAAAAAAGTGCAGATCTGGTGAGTGAGTTTTATGGGTATGAGGAACATAAATAGAAGAAATGTAGTTACAGTAGTAGTTAGGATTTAACCTATTGTTTCATAAGGAATAAAGAAACAAGCTGCTGAGGTTGTATTCATCTGTGTTCCTGCTCATACAGGCATTCTGGGAAATGAAAGAGTGGACAAATTATGCCAAAACAAGCTGTTAAATAAAGGAAACATATATTTATCTTTAAAATTCACAAGGAAAGTAAAGCAATATAGAGTGGCAACAGATCTGGGATCAGGACGATATTTGCATTCAATTCAAGTCATTAGGTGAAGAAGAGGGCAAAGGTCATCTGAACGTACACTTGAATCTAGAGGGAAGCATCCTACCGGTTTGTTGTGACCATTGTCAGGAGATACGAATCACATGTTGATATATAAGATAACAGGAGGAACATGTATAACATTCCGGTCACTGTAGGAGTTAAGTAACTCCACAAGATGACAGTAGTGCAACGCGAAGTAAACTTTTTTTATTATTATTATTTTTTGTTTGTTTTGTTTAATTTATATTACTTTATTTATTTAATATTAATTTTAAATGATATAAGTACTAGACATCCTGATCCCCACTCCAAACCAGTTGGTGATGGTAAAGCACCAAATCGTTGTTTACCAAGAACCCTCAAAGAAGAAGAAGTAGAAGATGAAGAAGAAGAAAAAGTAAACTTAAAAAAATATATTATTAATTATTGAAATTTTTTATTTGTTTGTTTTGTTTTGTTTAATTTAAATTTAAATTTAAATTTAAATTCATTTATTTATTTATTTAATATTATTTTTAAATAATGTCAGTAAACATCCTGATCCCCACTCCAGACCAGTTGGTGGTGTTAAAGCACCAATTCGTTGTTTGACAATAAACCTCAAAGAAGAAGAAGAAGAAGAAGTAAACATTACAGGGAGCACTTGAAGGCAACATCTGCGTACAATACAGAGTTTTCAACTGTCAACGATATTTTTTGGCACTGCAGTGTTTACTTCATTAGTTGGTTAGTTAGTTAGTTAGTTAGTTAGTTATGTATTTTCGGCATATTTTGCGGACGCAGTTGATCGTGACCAGAGCGGCTCACCTCGACCGTGTGCTGCGCGTTTGTCGAGCCGAGGTAAAGATAATTCTTATTCTCATGAACATTTTATTTCCCCTAACGGCCGCTGAGCATGTTGACGACGCCTGTCCCTCCGGCCCTGGTGGTGGCTGTGGGGAGCGCACGCTGCACAACCACGGAGAGGTTTGGTTCATAAGTTGTTTTGTTTGTATGCACGCAGCAGTTTTTCCAGCTCCGAGCTGCTTAACGTCCTCTGTGTGTGACGTGTCTGTCGCACCCTCAGAGACCGCTGTGCACCAAAGGGAACGAGGTGAGGTTGGCAGAGGAGGCCAGCAGGAGGTATGGCTCCCCAGCTCCCACCATCTTCTCCAAAGTGATTGATAAAAGCATCCCTGCAGATATCATTTATGAGGATGAGAAGGTAAACGGACAACCTCCTCAACACGTGGTGTCTCATTTGCTCTTTTACACTTGCAGGCCAGAGATCATTCAGCATAGCGGTTGTTGAGAGAAAGTTCATATAAGTTGTTTTTTTCTGTCTTTTTATCAGTGTTTGGCATTCAGGGACGTCAGCCCACAGGCCCCCGTTCACTTCCTGGTTATTCCAAGGATCCCTATTCCCAGAATAAGTGAGGCCAAAGATGATGATGCAGAGGTGAATCTTTACATCCATTTTCTGATACTCTTCAGGAATATCTTTCCATCCATCTGCTGCTATAACATCCTCCACTGGGCTCTGCACAGGCCAGTGTCTTACTTCCATTACTTGAGACTTTATTGACTCCCCCAGTATCCATACTTGTATATTGCATTAAGCTTCCCTTAATTCAAACTAAGGGGCCTAGCCCCAATCTATTTAGAATATAGCCCCAGACCAGAAATAAACAAACAGGTGTGACAGGTTTGTAAAAGTACTTTAGGCCATTTAGTGATGTGTACATGCAGTACTTTCTTTGTTCAACTCATTTGCATTCTTCTTAAATATCCAAACAAGTGAAGTTATGACCACAGTCAAAAATATTATATTAAAGTTTAGCAAAACAGTTTTATTGATGTAGCACATTTCATAAAAGTCAAATTCATCACACCTAAAAAATAAAAAAAAAAAGTCCAACATAAATCCTTTGCCACAAAAATGACCTCCATGAGCAGTCACACTAAACATTTTAATCTTTTTAAACCACTTAGCATTGACTAACGTGCACACGCGCATTTAAAATCACGTCTTCAGCTCTCTTTTCTTTCAACTTTCAGCTCTTGGGACATTTGTTGGTTGTTGCCAAAAATGTTGCAAAGCAAGAATCTCTTGATGAAGGATACAGAGTGGGTAAGTTACAGAAAAGGGTTCATAGTTATACACAGTTTGTGGAAATACAGGCATATATATATATATATATATATATACATACACACATACATACATACATACATACATACATACATACATACATACATACATACATACATACATACATATACATATACATGCACATTGAATTCTGGGTATCTTTCTGTCCTCTACAGTGATCAACGATGGAAAGCACGGTGCTCAGTCAGTTTACCACCTTCACGTCCACGTCCTGGGAGGCAGACAGATGACGTGGCCACCAGGATAAAGGCTCCATGGGTCTCTTGTCTTTTTCAGGCTACTTTCTAGTGTTTGATCCCGTGAGCACGTCCTCGTCCCGTCATTCTGCACAACAACTAACTTCACCAGGCAAAAACACACGACGTGTTAATATGTTGATTTTGTGACAAATGTAGAAATTTAGAAGTGATAAGGCTGCAAATAAAGACAATGTTTCTAATGTGAAAAGATGAAAACTCAACTCTGCTCTTTCATCTTTCGTCTCGCATCTGCAATAAATGTAGCCGACATCCACCGAGAGATTATACAACTGAAATGTCTACGACACAATCTGAACTAATAAACTTCTTTCAGGAACTGCTCTCACGACCCGTCGGGCACTGTTACACTCCCCATTTACCATGTGCCCGGATGAACACAAGATAGGCCTTTGGGTCAACCATGGCACTCGAACCGTTACAGCTGAGTCTCCCATGTTTTATGAACCCACCTTTATGGTTTTTACAATCATTCACATTTCTGAGGACATAGAGAGCATCCAATTGTAATAAACAACTTAAAGAAACCTTTACTTGTTATTTGAGGCCTAATCATAGTGCATATACATTTATTTATATATATATTTATATTTATACGTATATATATATATATATATATATATATATATATTTATTAAAACATCTGAGTTTATAAAAGTTATGTATTGTTCATTTAATGATAGCCAACTCTGTTTATAATTCTTGTGGTTTCCTGCCATATAAACTGGATGTTTTAATTACTCTGCCTGCAAATTATGATATAATCCACATCTCTCAGACCAACAGAGGGGGGAGGGATGTCCCCCAATGTCCGTGTCTCCCACCCAGGAAAGTGGTTTGTGCTGGAATGTTGAGTTTAATCCTATCGTTTAGGACATATAGGAACATGCATATCTACATAGATCTGTCTGAATCATGATAACAATGTCTATCTATGTTTTTTAATTGTTTGATTCATTCAAACTTTAATTGATCAGGTTTTATTCAGTGATTTATATCAAACTATTTGGTATAATTTTACAGCTGAGATAGCACAGAGTTAAAATATGGAAGAGTTAAAACGACTCTGGAAGTAACCCCCCAACTATAACCTCCACAGATTGCATGTGCTCAGATATTAGCAGTGAGGGTCAGAGTCTGGACAGATGTTGTGTCATATACAGTACATATGTGTCTGTGAGCAAGGTGTATGTGGGGTTGTTGAATTCTCGCTTATATTTACTTTTTAACCGACTATCAGACAAAAGGGCTCTATTAATGACACGTTTTAAGTACAAATCATTAACTCTTACTCATTTCTCTTTTGCACTTTTTTTTACCAAGACGTAAATAGAGAAGCGGAAGTATTAAGAGTTCTTAAGAAAATGTAGACTCTGCAAAAGGTGTGTGCAACACCATATCCCTAATACTCTGCTCATTTTAACGTGTATTGCCAACTTACTGGCACTTCTTTCTTGATGTGTCAATCAGGTAGGAAAAGTTAGAGTTGCACAAGTTTTGTTGAACTATTGAATAACTGTTTTTGTGGTTCAAAGTCTCATTTCTCCTCATGAACCACAAATAAGTTTTTGTTTATAGTTAAAAGTTCTAGTTTTATCATTACCCTTGACAGGTCTGGTCATACATACTGTATATGATAATGACTTGACAATGAATAAATTAGGGATAATATAAGTCTAAATACCCCCCCCCCCCCCCAAACACACACACACACACACACACTACCCAGTAGCAGTTGTAGTATCAATAATATAAACAAAGTAGGTTTCTACCAGTCGCAGGATGTTTGTGTTTCCAGGTCTTCTTCACCTCGAGGTGCAGTAACCTTTTGTCAAGCTTGTTAATGGATCTAACTGGTTGACTCAGTTGTTCAGAGGATTGTGAAAGTCTTTAAAGCTTTGGACGTGAGGCGTGGGTGCAGGGAAGTTGGTATGCAGTTAAGCAAGTTTTCTGTAGGCTTTATTTTCTCCGGGGAGCAACAGACGAGCGCCGGGCAAAGGTTGATCCAGGTCTGTCCTGCACCTGACAAAAACTGTCAATTGGCTCTGTCACAGAAGAAGGTAGGAAACGTTTCAATTTTTAAGATATTTTTTGATGTTACAGGGTGTGAAAAAGACTTGAATGTTGTTGTCATATGTTGCTATGTGGACTGCATGTCTTGCATGAGGATGATTCACTTTTAATAGCTTCTAATTACTGACATGTTACAGCTCCTTTTCTGCTTGAGCTGATTGTTATTGAATTGCAGGAAATAATAAATGAATTGCACAATTTAATTTCGGAGAAAAATATACTGCACATATATATAATGCACACTTTGTGATCTTTGATGTGTGAACAGAAGGAACTGAATTCATTAGCCTTTGAGCTGCATGAACAATGTGTTTGAGATGGAAATACTTCATGTGGGCAGGTCGCTTGACTTTTAATTGTTTGATCAACAGAGACAAAGTATTTCTTTAAAACCCCATCCACAATGAGTTGAGTGATTCTTACATACTGAGACTAAACATTTGAAATTATTCTGGACTTTCAGTTATCTCCTATAGGACTCTTATAGGACTTTCTACCACTCATTTTTCACTGGAACATTTAACACTTTCACACACTGCTTTCTATACACACACACACACACACACACACATATATATATATATATATATGTATATATATATATATATATATATAAAATAGAACTCTGAAAGGCACCATTCTGCCCAACACATACTTTTACTTTAATACTTCAAGTACTTTTAGCTTTTAATATGTGTGATGGGAAAATATGTGTATTACTAATAGAAACTAACATATGTTTGTACTTTTACTTTAGTGACATTTTGAATAGGCCTTTTACTCCTAACAGAGTATTTGTACAGAGCAATACTACTCTACTGCTTATGAATACTTCCACCACTGCTAATTTGTTATTGTATCCATAGAGATGTGTTGAATTGATTGATTTCTTTAGGCAGTTTGGTTATTTGAAGATACAGCTTGTGACGATAACACAAAGTAGTTCAATTGTTTACAAACAGATTTCACTCTCTGGAGTCCATTCATAAGAAAACTTTGGTTGGAATGTTGGTTCGTTACTTTGTTTAATTTAATTAACTAGCAATGACTGAGATGCAGTGTATTGTGCTTCAATGTGTGATTACTATATGGGTCAAAGAGTATGAAAGCATGCGGATGGCCTTCAATGCTTTGTGGTAGAGTACTCAGAGTTTCAACATGTACTGATGGCGGTCATTGGCTCTGAACTGATGCAATGTTTGTCAGTCTTATATAAATGACCAGAGCGGTGCTGTTTTGTAACTGGCATTTGTATCTGCTTGGAGGATATCTGAAGTGTTTCAATGGTAATTGTTCTTCATGCCCATTTAATTTAGTTTTCTGTTATTCCAGCAAATACGAGATGAGTGTTCAAGAGGGTTCGGTGAAGAGCAGTGGTGTTGCAGTCATGGATGGTAAAGCTGAGAGGTATGCAAAAGGATGCATGTCCCAAAGTGGGAAACACATCTTTATTATTATTATGTAGATTTGATCCATTTGTACTATGTAACTAACAATTATATTTATCCACAGCATCTCTACCCAAAAGACACTGTCAGACTCCACAAACTTAAAGACTCACTCCCCCCTCTTCCCCAACGGAGAAGCCACCACAGCTGAGCTCTGTGCAACATCTGAGCTGGAGGAAGCCACTGAAGGACTTTCACTAGGTAAGAGTCTGAGCGCAACGTTAGGGGAGAGGAATAAATTAGTGGGGTTGCTACTCCACAAATTACATTATCTTTTATTGAGAAAATCTGGAGAACACTTTTTCAAATATTAAAATATGAGTGGGCGGCATCACTCTTAAGGTAAACACAAACATCTTGAAACATATAAAACCTGTGAAAACAAGGCCATGAATATACATTACGTCGCTATGAAAGCTAAAAAATAAATTAAAAAAAGCTACTACTGTATTAGATACTTATGAAGTGTATTAAATCAGCAGGATTGTCAAATAAATAAAGCAAAAATATCATTTAGAGAGCTCTTCAATGGACATCTAATACAACACAGCATAATATTTCTATCCTTACACTGGAATCAGATAGTGACCCTTGTTCTTATCTGCAGGTTTGGCATTCAGATGTAACAAATATGATGATGTACTTGTTGTCACTACATGTTCTTTGTTTTATGCAGTGTTTAAAGTCTGAGAGGCTCTCAAATATCGGTCGCAAAAATTCAAAGTGAAATAGCAACATGTGCTTTTGGGAGCTGTAGCATCTGAGCTGGAGGAAGCCACTGAAGGACTTTCACTAGGTACGAGTCTTTTATAGTGAACACCTCGAGAAAAAGAAAATAGCATTAAGTGCAATTAGGAAAACTATTTAAATAACAAGAAGGACTTTTTGCAACACAAACAAATACAGCATTATTGTATCTGTGTTTCTTGATGCTCTCACTAAACTTCCTCTAACCAAACCCGATCAGTAGGTAGGCGTTGACATTTCTGTTTTGTCTCAGGTATCATTATAGCCCTCCCACATTCACAGCACAACCTGTAAATCGTGTTGCTCTGACAATTCATGTAATAAATCCACCGGGTTAGATCAGAGATGTCTGCAGTGCTCTCATAACCCCGACTCTTCTTCTAAAGCTTGCTGTCTCGGTTTGGTGAGGGTGTCTCCTGAAATTGACTCGTCATTAATTGCGGGTTAAATACGGCTGCCCCTGTTGTCCCAATACAGAAGAGCCCAAGGCAGTTCCCTTGTTGAAGGCGAACGGACCAGCACCTCTGGCCCCAGCGGACGAGCTATGGAGCACCAGCAGACACAAGGCAGTCAGGCTGAGGATGGAGGGCTCGGGCCCGGCCTCAGAGACTCCCATGACTGTCCATCAAATGTTTCAGCAGACGGTGGACACGTACGGGGATCATCCGGCCTTGGCTTCCAAAAAAGGGGGCCAGTGGGTGACCCTGACATGGAGGCAATACTATGAGCAGTGCCGGGCAGCAGCTAAAAGTTTCCTCAAGGTTTGTTTGCAAATTGTCTTGTGCAGTGGCATATTGTTTTGGTCTCTTACATTAATGTTAATTTGTCTTTTAGCTTTAATTTAAGGCTGTTTACATCCGTTTTGGGTCAAAAGTAGGAATTGTAGACGTTTTTGTTTAATACAAACTGTAATAAACTAGGAAAGGCACATTCATTTATTGTATATAACACATTTATATATGTATAACATACTTGGGTGTGTAAAATTCATAGCTTGTGTTATATCTCCTGTTTCATTGAAATGTGTGTGTCCCGTGAGGTGGAGTGGCTTTTGAAACGAGATCTAGGTCAAGAGTAATGGAAGCACTGTGCTGCTGTGTCATTAAAGATACATGCTCTTTTGAAAAAAAGGAAAACAACAACAACTTGTCTGTTTTTTAGTTGGGGCTGGAGCGTTACCATGGTGTGGGGATTCTGGGATTTAACTCTCCCGAATGGTTCATCTCAGACGTCGGCTGCATCTTTGCAGGGTAAGATTACATTTAAGGAGGTAGATATAATTCCATGTAGACTTGTAGAGATGCCTAACCATTGTATCACCCAACACTAAACATTAATCTCTGTCCATGCTCATCTCAAAATCCATCTCTGTTAAGGCCATACCAGTTAAAAGTCTCATAATGTGGATGTTAAACTTCTATCCAGTTGTTGTTGTCAGATAAATGAATAACATTGAAGTTGTATATTTTATGCACCTATTCAAAAACTTAAATGTAGTGTGCAACAAGGATTCATATACAGAAACTTTACTTGCAACTTTACTTTCTGCAGTAGAGGAGATTTCTAGGAAAACAAAAGTATAAAATAAAAATCATGTATTGTTTTAGATGGGTTGAAAGCTCTTGGGTTAATTTAAAATGACATTTAGGTTGTTTTTAGGATAAAATCCTATTTATAATATATTGTGCATCATGTCTAGTGTTTTTAACTCATTTGCATAACTAATGAATAGATCAATCAAACATTGTGAAAAAATGTGTGCAATTATTTTTTAGACAAACTGTAGTCAAAAGAGCAAAATCCACAGTAAATCATGCAAGAAAGCTGTGCATTCAACAGAGCTTTTTACTCTCCAATGTCTGATTTGTTCTTTAGGGGTCTGGCAACTGGAATTTACACCACCAACTCACCCGAAGCTTGTCAGTATGTGGCTGCCAACACTGAGGCCAACATCCTGGTAGTGGAGAACCAGAAACAGCTCGACAAAATCCTGCAGGTCAGGGGCTTTATTAGTGTGCTGTAATAACTATTGGCAAAGTTAGAAAAAAATATGTACTCATGCCTTTTGTTTAATTTGCATTTCCCCAACAGGTTAAAGATCATCTACCTCATCTGAAAGCCATTGTCCAATATAAAGGCGAGCTGCAGCAGAAAGCACCATTTCTATATACAGTACGTTTACTCAGCAAACATATTGATGAAGCAAATAAGTCACATGGTCGTAGAAAATCTGATCTGATCTGAATTCTTTATGTGATGCCTACAGTTTCAACACTGATCTTTTAATACAACAAATATTATATTTCTTACTTGTGGTATTAGAATTGTAATTAAATAAATGTGACTGACCTCGCATGTAATAAACTGCACCACATCAGATGCAGTTCAGTTCAGTCTGGATGTAGACGCACTTTGTTTAACATTATCTCTTTATTTGTGTAGTGGGCAGAGTTCATGAAGCTGGGAGAGGATGTGCCCGACGAGCAGCTAAATGCTGTGATTGACAGTCTTCGGGCCAATGAGTGCTGTACTCTCATCTTTACCTCTGGAACCACTGGCAACCCTAAAGGATGCATGTTGAGCCATGACAATGTGAGTTATCTAGACAAAATACTTTCCTTTTCTTAGCTTTTATTATTTTTTAACTATTTACATATCATTACTTCTTAGGGCTCAATTGACAATTGTTTCAAAATCTAATATTTTTCCAATTAATTGTTCCAGTAAAAAACAACAACTGAAAAACTGCACATCAAAACTTTCAATTAATCTAATAATTAATTAATTAATCTTTCCAGTAAAAAAAAAAGAAAACTGAAAAACTGCACATCACAACCTTCCAGAGTCTAAGGTGACATCTTCGATTCTCTTATTTTGTTTGACCAAAAATCCCAAACCTATGAATGTTCAATTAACAATGAAAAAAAAGCAAATATTTTCACTTGAGAAGCTGGAACCAGAGAATGTCTCGCATTTCTTCACTATTAAAGTAAAATAAAATAAAAAAAATAGTAATTATGGTGACTTAAGTTAGAAAACAGCAAGTCAACTTGTATTGCATAAAGAACATAAACAAATACAAAAGACAAAAACGTGAACACAGCTGAATAAAAGGATGTTTCTTTTTCTTTTTTTGAAAAAGCTATTTTGATGCACACCTTAAATTATATTTAGATTAATGAGATTTTCCTAAATCAGAATTTTGGGAGATACAAGAGCATTTAAACAGCATGAAATAAAGTCTTTATTTACATAAATGAAAAGAAGAAGAGGACCCAACATAGAGCCCTGGGGAACTCCAAAAACAGCTACAACATGTATTTTATGCCAACACAACAAATACTATCAGACAGGTAACAAACAGACCAGACACTTATTACAAAACTCAGTGTTTCCTGCCTCCCTCAAGAGGATTTTTGGAACATGTTTTTTCAAATGTAATATACTTCATTAAAGTTATTGATCCCAAACTTTCCT
This sequence comes from Ophiodon elongatus, assembly GCA_016806645.1. Lineage (NCBI taxonomy): Eukaryota > Metazoa > Chordata > Actinopteri > Perciformes > Hexagrammidae > Ophiodon > Ophiodon elongatus. Next base: position 21,454 of record JACSYO010002072.1, on the reverse strand, counting down.
ATGGCTTATTTGGGGCAGCCCCAAAGACTTAAAGTTCTCAGCTGACCAAGCAGCAGTTGTTTCCTCCTCTAAACTGCTTAATTGATGACTCATCATTCTCCTCAAATGAAAAAAATACTGGATGTAAAGACAAAATCTCAAACGCAAACAACTGAACCCGCTACTATTTGCTCAACCAGAGAGTTTTGTAAGATACTACTGTGTGAAAAATGTGTTAGCTGACTTGTTTTGTAGAAATTAAAGAAAAATATTTGAGTAAAATACTCTGATTCTGACTCCTCTCTAATGTGCAGGTGACATGGACAGTCCACAGGGCAGCTTCCATGCTCAACTTAAAGCATGCTGAGGAAGTGATGGTCAGTTACCTGCCGCTCAGCCACGCGGCCGCCCAACTGGTGGACATGTGGATTTGTATTTCTTATGCTATGACCACTTACTTTGCAGAGCCAGACGCCCTCAAGGTAAGGATGCCTACTGTTATATAAACACAGAACTATTATTGATGGTTTACTATTTTTACTCTAATTCCCAATCATTTTTCCAGGGCTCCTTAGTAAACACACTTAAAGAGGCTCGTCCAACTTGTTTCGTGGGGGTTCCTCGTGTGTGGGAGAAGATGCAGGAAAAAATGAAAGCTGTCGGTGCCAGGGCATCCCCAATGAAGAGGAGAGTGGCGGGCTGGGCCAAGTCCATAGGCCTGCGCTACAACTATAGTGTCATGAACGGGTGAGACAGCAGCAAAGATCCTTTGTTAGAATTCATGTTTGCGTTCTAACATTTGCCAATTAGCACTAAACAGAGAAAAGCTGAGGCTGATGGGAATGACATTAGCTCTGCATGCTTCTGTAGTGGTGTTTGAAATTTTGACCTAATGATGGCGCAAGATGAAAGGTCAGGAAATAACCAAAGTGGTTGCAAATTATCTTGAGGGGGACATACATGTTTAGACCAAATTTCATGGCAATACATCCAATAGTTTTTTTCTTTCTGGCATAAACTGACAGACTAACATTGCCACTTTTGTAATGTTTCATTTTCAAATCTTAAGTTCAACCATACAATGGATGTAAATTTGACTTGATCTTTTTGGTTCCAGGGAGAATCAGGTGCCCTGGGGCTTCATGCTGGCTAATAATCTGGTCTTTAAAAAGGTCCGTGATTCGCTGGGCCTAGACCGCAGCAAGTTTTGCTTCACGGGCGCTGCCCCCATCACCAAAGACACTCTGGAGTTCTTCATGAGCCTGAACATCCCTTTATTGGAGCTATATGGCATGAGTGAAAGCTCCTGCCCACACACCATCTCCACTGACACCTATTACCACCTCACAAGGTCAGCAGCAAAGCATTATGGAACATGTCAACTATGATTAAAATGTGTTGCTGATATGGATGTGAGATGAATGTGATAACCTGTTAAAGTGGAACTGAACAGATTTTACACATTTCTGTTTACAACTGGCATCACTCGAGGCAGCGTTGGTTGGTTTTGAAGACTACAAGTTTAAAAATGAAGAAAATCTATTAGTGTGGCGTTAGAAAGAAGTGAGCTTACCAGACCTCTGTAGCCCACTCCTCACCTCTGAGTCTGTCAGTGGGGATCCCTGGACCTGTTGATGAGGCCAGTCTTTGGTCCTGGAGGGATGGCAGAATGCAGCCAATCATCTTCTCCACAGAGCAAATCATACACTGCAGTCTGCCCTTGTCCTTGGCTGTGGCAGCAGGTAAACCAGATGGTGATGTAGGAGGTGAAGAAGGACACGATGATGGCAGTGTAGAAGTGCACCATCATTCTTTGTGGCAGATTGAACTTCTTCAGCTGCCGCAGGAAGTACATACTCTGTAGTGCTTTTTTGATGATGAGCAAGCTGATGTCCAGGAAGCTGAAGGACTCCACAGACTCGACTGAGGAGTCACACAGGGGATAGGGCCGACTGGGGCTGCGCTCCTCTTAAAATCCACAACCATCTCCACATGTCTTCAGACATTTAGCTCTGAGTTGTCATGACAACACCTGATCAACGGATGGTTAATCTCCCACCTGTAGGCAGACTCATGCCCACCAGAGATGAGTCCAATGAACTTCAAGATCTTGACGAACTGGTGATTGGAGGTGCAGCTGTTGGTGTAGAAGGAGAAAAGGGGGACCGGTTGAGGGCAACCGGTCCGGTGCTGATGGTCTTGGACTTTGAGATATATTTCCCCAGCATCAAGCGTTGCTTAGTGTCAGACAGAATGTCTGTAATCCACCTACAGGTGGAGTAGGGGATGTGCAACTGAGAGAGCTTGTCCTGCAGCAGAGCCAGGATAATGGTAAAAGTAGGATCCCTCCCTAAAAACTGGTGAATTTGTCAAAACGTCACATGGAACTCAATTCTATACTCAATAGTCTCTTCACTGCAGTGTGCAACATCTTCCTACAGTATTTTGGATATGTGAGTTCCAGTCTATTTTGTAAAGCACTTTGGGCTGCATCTTTACATAAACAGTGCTAAAAAACTAAAGTTATTATTATTATTATTATCATCATCATCGTTCAACTCACCACATATAGACTATGGGTATAAGTCTGCCATTGGCTGTGTATCTCACACGGTATCCTCCCCCTCCTCTATCTGCCCTATTTATTTTGAAAGGGAACCGTCATTGCGTCTTCTGCTTAGCATCGCCCCAAGATGATCGTGATTGGTTTAAAAGAATGCAAACAAGTTTTTTATGTTTTTGCATGAAAATGTTTTTCATAGTGTACTGACATTGTGATATCTTATTTCTTTGTACTGAACTTCAAAGTAGCGGTGCAGTTGTAGCGCTACATTGGCTCAGGTCAGGTCTAAATAAGCATGTTGCTGACTTGTGTTTTGTCTCTCCAGCTGTGGAAAAGTGATGCCAGGCTGCAAGACGAAGCTGGAGAACCCAGATGAGAACGGGAGTGGAGAGATATGTTTGTGGGGTCGGCACGTCTTTATGGGATACCTGGACATGCCGGATTTAACAGCGGAGGCTCTCGACCAGGACGGCTGGCTGCACTCTGGAGATCTGGGAAGACACGACCAGAATGACTTCCTGTACATCACAGGAAGGATAAAGGGTAGGCTGTTGGCCCTTTGGAGGGGCCCCTTGATCCACTGGACTACACTATCTAAGTGTATATAAAGTAGTTAAAACAATACTGACCTCCACCAGCTACAACAGTATAATGCTGCTTATACATTGATGCATCAGTATAAACATTTAATCTAATAATGTCATATATAATATAATATGTATTTTTCTGCAGAACAAATAGTTATACTTTTTATACTTTTGGTACATTTTGCTGAGCATAATTATTTTCTTTTACTGAATCAAGATTTTGAATGCAGGACTAATTTATACTAGAGTATTGTTGTATTGGCACTTTTACTTGAGTAAAAGAGATGAGTACTTTTTAAGTACTTAGAATTTCAAGTACTCTACAATAAAAAAAATGGAACATACAAGTCTTGTTTGCGTTTCTATAACTATATATATATATATATATATGTATATATATATATATATATATATATATATATATATATATATATATTTTACAATACATTACTCTTAGATACAATTGTAGTGAAAGGAAGTGGGATCTTGATGATCACTGAAAACAACACAGACACAGTTTTGTCAGAAATGACAATGGTCATTGTGTTTAGTTATCACATTGGACTCTGAACATTGTCAAACAGGTGAAGAACTTTTGTCTTTTTTGCACAGAGCTGATCATCACCGCAGGTGGAGAGAACATCCCTCCTGTGCCCATCGAGGATTCAGTGAAGGCCGAGGTGCCCATCATCAGCAACGCCATGCTGATCGGAGACGAGCTGAAGTTCCTCTCCATGCTGATCACGCTCAAAGTAACCGGGCCTTCATTCCTGCACACAGTCACAGCTACTGAATAAATAAAACAAACACCATAATCACCCTTCTCTCTTTCCACAGTGTGTGGTTGATGACAACGGCGAGCCAACAGACGAGCTGAGCCCCGAGGCTTTGATATTCTGCCAGCAGCACAACGTAACAGCCACTAAGGTGTCAGAGATCGTATCCAATAAGGAGCCAGCTATCTACAAAGCCATACAGGAAGGCATGGAGCGTGCCAACGCCAGAGCCACGTCCAACGCCCAGAAGATCCAGAAGTGGGTGATACTGGAGCGAGACTTCTCTGTCAGCGGAGGCGAACTGGGTGAGTTAGTTAAGTTATTAAAATTTGAGCAAAATCTGCACACAACACTATTGTTCAGGAAGTATTCACTACTGCTGGAATCAACATTAATCAGCTGTTAGTCAAGGCCATGTTGTAATCAGACAAGTCTTGTGACTGTGCCGCATGCCAGAGAGCATTCCAGTGGAGTGTGATTTGCTAGCAGTTTAATCTCAACCTCGAAAAACATTTTAAAGCTAAAGTGGATAAAGTTTTGTCACTGTGTGGGCTCAGCAGAGACTTAAGCTTGAGATTTAGATTCAATTAACTTGCTATTTTCTTTTTTCTGTCTTTGCAGGACCTACCATGAAACTGAGGAGGCCCATTGTTGTGAAGACGTATCAGGAGAAAATAAACAAATTGTATGCTGTGGCCACAGAGAGACAGTAGACTGTACTGCACTAATACCCGGGTCATGTTTGTATTGTGCCCAGACGTCATGTTGAGAAATGTGCAAATCTCTTTTACCTGAATGTTAAATGTGCAAAAGAGGTTTGAATTATGTTTTATTTAATGGAATAGATGTTTCTGCTATGTTTTAATATGTTTCTGTTGTCTGTTTCGAGTTGAGATCACAAATCATAAATCACAGATTTGCCTTAAAGGGCTTTACAATATTTACACATACGACATCCTCTGTCCCAGGACCCTCGCATCTAAAAACTCCCCCCCAAAAACCTTTAACGGGGAGAAAAAATGGATGAAACCTGAGGTAGAGCAACAGAGTAGGGATCCCTCTCCCAGGATGGGCAGAAGAGCAATAGATGCCATGTTTAAACATACGGTTTCAAATCAGCTGTGCATTTTTTGTAAATAAAATATCCTAATCAAAGCCAAATATTGCCATTTACTGTTGGAATACAGTTACATTGTATGCCGTCACACTGGGAAACACTGGATGGTGTAAGTCATAGTTTTTACAGTTTTTGAAGGAAATTTTGTGAATCCACTGTGGCCTGAAAGATGAAACTATCTTGTCTTGGTCATCAGCATACCAGTAAGCATTTTATTTTTTAAGCAGAAATGTATATTTCAAGATTTTACAGCATTAATTTCCAGTTTTTTGTCTCATGCTTTGAGATAATCCCCATCAAGAAAAACTGCAGACATCACCTCTAAAGACTGTATGGAGCTATATAAGAATATAATCCAATCACATGTACCCTCATGTGGATGAAATCATGTACTTCAATCACATGTGTGATTGAAGTGCACTGAGCCTCATGAAGCAATAAGTGGTTACCACTGATGGTAGGAAAACCAGCATAATTTAATGATAAATTTATTGAGGTTTTCAAACATATAAAACAAGAATATGTTGAACAAGAGTAAATAAAAATACATTAATCAGACAGATTAGGCTGTATAAGGCATTTAATCAGTTATATCCAGTAATAGACTACAAAGGCGGAAAGTAGACGTTTAGTTAAAGGACCAGTTCAACTGAATTAGTCTGCATAATTAACTGGTTCTTCTAATAGTTCCAGTGAAAACTGTGAGTGGGATTATCCAGAGAAATGGAAACGTAATGTATGTTTATACCAGTAATAATTGATTTTGTTTTGATAATTCATGCACACCATTGACATTTTATCACCTTGTGAAGTTGTTTTGGTGAACTTAAGTTTTTTTAGTTATTTATTTACACATTGAGTAGAACAGAGCAACATTAGCATTTCTTTGTAGTTGTATTTATGGTATAATGATGAATTTAATTCCAATATTTACTCTCCTTTTAGCTCCTTTAAATCAACTCTGTCCCTCCGGTGAAAACAACAGGTCTTTGTTAACAGCCATCCTGTGGACCCACCACCCGCAGGGATAAGCATCAGGGTCGGGTGCTATGTAGATTGGGCGGCGGGCCGGGCAGGGGGCCTGGGCGAGCCGATCGCCGGCAGTATAGACTAGCTCTAGGGAAGTGGAACGTCACCTCGCTAGCGGGGAAAGAGCCAGAGCTGGTGTGGGAGGTGGAGCGGTACCAGCTAGATATAGTTGGCCTCACCTCCACGCACAGCACTGGCTCTGGAACCAAGCTCCTCGAGAAAGGTTGGACTTTGTCCTTTTCTGGAGTTGCCCAGGGTGAGAGGCGCCGGGCGGGAGTGAGGATACTCACGAGCCCCCGGCTGAGCGCCGCCGTGTTGGAGTTCTACCCGGGGAGCGAGAGGGTCGTCTCCCTGCGCCTGCGGGTTGCGGGGAGTAAGGCTCTGACTGTTGTTTGTGCCTATGCACCGAACAGCAGTTCAGAGTATCCGGCCTTCTTGGAGTCGGTAGGAGGGGTCCTGGAAAGGGCGCCTCCTGCTGACTCCATAGTTCTCCTGGGAGACTTCAACACTCACGTGGGCAACGACAGAGAAACCTGGCGGGGGGTGATTGGGAGGAACGGCTTGCCTGATCTGAACCCGAGTGGTGTCTCGCTGTTGGACTTCTGTGCTAGCCAAGGAAGTTCTGGCAAACCATCCGACGGCTCAGGAAGGGAAAGCAGGGCTTACCCCAGGCTGTGCTCAGCACGGGGGGGGAACTGCTGACCCGGACGGGGGACATCGTCGGGCAGTGGAAAGAGCACTTTGAGGAACTCCTAAACCCGGCCAACATGTCCTCTAGAGAGGAGGCAGCACCTGAAGACTCGGGAGGGGAGGGGGTCGCATCCATATCCTTGGCAAAGGCCACTAAGGTAGTCAAAAAGCTCCTTGGTGGCAAGGCGCCGGGGGTGGATGAGATCCGCCCTGAGATGCTGAAGGCGCTGGACGTTGTTGGGCTGTCTTGGCTGACACGCCTTTTCAATGTCGCATGGGGGTCGGGAACAGTGCCCATGGACTGGCAGACCGGGATGGTGGTTCCCATTTTCAAAAAGGGGGACCGGAGAGTGTGCTCGAATTATCGGGGTATCACACTACTCAGCCTCCCGGGGAAAGTGTATGCCAGGGTGCTGGAAAGGAGGCTCCGACCGATTGTTGAACCTCGGATTCAAGAGGAGCAGTGCGGATTCCATCACGGTCGTGGAACAGTGGACCAGCTCTTTACCCTCGCAAGACTACTGGAGGGGTTCTGGGAGTTTGCCCAACCAGTCTACATGTGTTTTGTGGACTTGGAGAAGGCCTTTGACCGGGTCCCTCGGGGGTTTTTGTGGGGGGTGCTGCGGGAGTATGGGGTGCCAGACCCATTACAACGGGCCATCCGGTCTCTGTATGACTGCAGTAGGAGCTGTGTTCGTATTCTCGGCAATAAGTCAGACGCGTTCCCGGTGGGTGTTGGCCTCCGCCAGGGCTGCCCTTTATCACCAGTCCTGTTCGTGACTTTCATGGACAGGATATCTAGGCGCAGCCGGGGGGAGGAGAACGTCGGGTTCGGGGGTCTCAGGATCGCCTCTCTGCTGTTCGCAGATGATGTGGTCCTGTTGGCCTCTTCGGACCATGACCTCCAGCATTCACTGGGGCGATTTGCAGCCGAGTGTGACGCGGCGGGGATGAGAGTAAGCACCTCCAAATCTGAGGCCATGGTGATCTGCCGGAAACCGGTGGATTGCTCCCTCCGGGTGAGGACGCAGTGCCTACCGCAAGCGAAGGAGTTCAAGTATCTCGGGGTCTTGTTCACGAGTGAGGGTAAGATGGAGCGGGAGATCGACCGGCGGATCGGTGCGGCTGCATCAGTAAAACAGGCGCTGCATCGGGCCATCTTGGTGAAGAGGAGCTGAGCCGGAAGGCAAAGCTCTCAATTTACCGGGCGGTCTACGTTCCGACCCTCAGCTATGGTCACGAACTCTGGGTCGTGACCGAAAGAACGAGGTCTCGGATACAAGCGGCCGAAATGAGTTTTCTCCGTAGGGTGGCCGGGCTCAGCCTTAGAGATAGGGTAAGGAGCTCGGACATCAGGAGGGAACTTGGAGTTGAAGCGCTACTCCTGCGTATCGAAAGGAGTCAGCTGAGGTGGTTCGGGCATCTAATCAGGATGCCTCCTGGACGCCTCCCGTTAGAGGTTTTCCAGGCATGCCCAACTGGTAGGAGGCCCCGGGTAAGACCCAGGACACGCTGGAGGGATTATATCTCCCAGCTGGCCTGGGAATGCCTCGGGATCCCCCAGAACGAGCTGGAACGTGTTGTGGGTGAGAGGGAAGCCTGGGTCGGCCTGCTGCCACCGCGACCCGACCCCGGATAAGTGGATGAAAATGGATGGATGGATGGGTCTTTGTTAAACCAAAGGAAAGGTGGGTCTCAAACTTAATGTCAGATTAAATTGTGATCTATTATTAAGTAGTACTAATTTGTATTACTGCCTCTTCCTTGTATAAATATGTAATTTAACAAGGAAGAGGCAATAATACCAATTATTGCACTCCTCTTTTGGAGTTTCTAGACGTGCATAAAAGTTAAAATATTCTCAACTCTGCCAGGCGCAGAGTCGCACCGTTCGTCAATGTCACGGTTGACAGAGGCAGCCAATCAAATCAAGCAAGAGGCGGGCTTTACTACTTTCCAACTGACTTCCCGTTTTGATGCTGGTAGGTGATTGATATGAGCGGGGTCGAATGAACTTAATCACGATGACCTATATATTATTCCCCTCCTCCTCATTCAACAGCTTACCAACAGCAAGAGCTCCATGTCTGCATTGAATCATCCCCCCCAGTTGTTTACATGTGATCGCCTGGTTTCGCATGCACCCCCGCTCCACCGGCTCATCAGCTGTTTTGCCAAGAGACGTTTTTGAAGCGTCCGCGTGTCGGTGTGATCGGCCCCAAACAGTGGCAGTAGCAGTGAGGCCAGAGATGATGATGCAGAGGTAAATCTGTGCATCCATTTTCTTTTACTCTTCAGGGGTTGTGAGGTGATGAGATAGTGGTCACACAAACAGTACACCCACGTGTGATTGTTGCACATATCTTTCCATTCATCTGCTGCTATAACATCCTCCACTGGGCTCTGCACAGGCCAGTGTCAAACTCTTACACCAAACTCAGAAAAGCATCTCCTCAAAGTTGGAACTTACTTCTCTTTATTTAAGACTGTATTGACTCCCCCATTTCCCCAGTTAAGCACACCATAATCTGAAATATACTACTTGCATTAAGCTTCCCTTAATTCAAACTAAGGGGCCTTGCTCCAATCTATTTAGAATATAGCCCCGGACCAGAAGTAAACAAACAGGTGTGACAGGTTTGTGAAAGTAATTTAGGCCATTTAGTGACATGGACATGCAGTACTTTCTTTGTTCAACTAATTTGCATCCTTCTTAAGAGAGCAAGAGTTTCCCCCAGGATTAGTTGTTGTTTGTTAAAATCGATTCGCTGTCACATATACAGCCTTTAGGGCAGATTTACACTAAGCAGAGGAACAATAGCATCTCGTTGCCACAACTTGCAACCATCTAAAATCATATATAGTTAGGAGTTTGAAATACAAACAATTGTTGCTAATGTTTTAAGGGGAGTTGATTATATTGGAGGGCATACAAATGATAGTATTACATACAATTTAGAACATAAATCTCATAAACTGTATATGTGTACTGGGCTGTATTAGTTATTAACAGTCAGCAATATGTATGACCACAGTCAAAGATATTATATTAAAGTTTATTTATGTAGCACATTTCATAAAGTCAAATTCATCATGCCTAAGATAAAATAAATAAATAATTAAAAACAGTATTTCCAGATATAGCCTGATTGTTTTTGCTGAAACCCACAGGGATCAAGTCCAACATAAATTCATTGCCACAAAATGTCCTCCCTGACTAGTCACACTCAAAATGTTAATCTTTTTAAAGCCAATTATCATTGACTAATGTGCACACATGCATTGAAAATAACGTCTTCAGCTCTTTTCTTTCAACTTTTAGTTCTTTCAACTTTCCGTATGTATGCATATATATATATATATATATATATATATATATATATTTTTTTTTTTTCTTCTTTTTTTATTCATATAGTAATACTAGTAATATAGTTTACACTTTTCATCCTGCTCTACTGAACATCCAAGTATCTTGTAAAATAATGAAGTAAAAATGTTTCTTTATTTCTGAAAGTTTCATATTTTATTTAAAAAATGACGAAGAGAAGCCTAGACAATATAATATGTATTACCTATAGTGTGTAGTCTAGTTTCCTGCTACCTCTTTTTTTGCATTGCTGTCACTAATTAATCCCCCAACTAACCTCCACAGATTGCATGTGCCCAGATGTTAGCAGTGAGGGTCACTGAGTCTGGACAGATGTGGTGTCACTGGGTGGTATGATTTAGTGACATCAGTGCCTGTGAGCAAGGTATGTGTGGGGTTGTTGAACCGTCGCCTATATTTACTTTTTAACCCGACTATCAGACAAAAGGGCTCTATTAATGACACGTAACAAGTATTGATTTTTGGACGTTTTAAGTAGAAATCATTAACTGTGCACTTTTTTTTACCAAGATGTAGTAAATAGAGAAGTGGAAGAATTAAGAGTTCTTAAGAAAATGTAGACTCTGCAAAAGGTGTGCAACACGATATTCCTAATACTTTGCACATTTTAATGTGTATTGCCAACTTACTGACACTTCTTTCTTGATGTGTCAATCAGGTAGGAAAAGTTAGAGTGACACAAGTTTTGTTGCATATATGATAATGTCTTGTCTTCATGAGTAGATATGGGATGATATAATCCCCCCCACACACACACACACACACACACACACACACACTACCCAGTAGCAGTTGTAGTATCAATAATATAAACAAAGCAAGTTTCTACCAGTCGCAGGATGTTTGTGTTTCCAGGTCTTCTTCACCTCGAGGTGCAGTAACCTTTTGTCAAGCTTGTTAATGGATCTAGCTGGTCGACTCAGTTGTTCAGAGGATTGCGAAAGTCTTTAAAGCTTTGGACGTGAGGCGTGGGTGCAGGGAAGTTGGTATGAATTCAAGCATGTTCTCTGTAGGCTGATATTTTCTCCAGGGGGCAACCGACCTGCGCCGGGCAAAGGTTGATCCGGGTCTGTCCTGCACCTGACAACGACTGTCAATTGGCTCTGTCACAGAAGAAGGTAGGAAACGTTTAAATTTTAAGATCTTTTTTGATGTTACAGGGTGTGAAAAAGACTTATGTAGGGGTACATTTTGTTGTCATATGTTGCTATGGGGACTGCATGTCTTGTATGAGGATGATTCACTTTGAATAGCTGATTGTTATTGAATTGCAGGAAATAATAAATTAATTCCACAATGTAATTTTAGATTTGAAGTCTAAGAAAAATATACTGCAATGCACACTTTGTGATCTTTGATGTGTGAACAGAAGGAACTGAATTCATTAGCCTTTGAGCTGCATGAACAATGTGTTTGAGATGGAAATACTTGATGTGAGCAGGTCGCTTGACTTTTAATTGTCTGATCAACAGAGACAAAGTATTTCTTTAAAACCCCGTCCACAATGAGTTGAGTGATTCTTACATACTGAGACTAAACATTTGGAATTACTTTCTATTATCTCCTATATGACTCTTATAGGACTTTCTACCACTCATTTTTTACTAGAAGATTTAACACAAAGTTTTCTTCAAAGGTTACGTCTGCTTTCTGGGTAATGTGCAAATCCAAGTCATTGATGTCACTGAAATCCATCAATATTTGCATATTACAAGACTTTGCCGTTGCCACTTCATATTGCCACACTATAGTATTGCAAGACGTATGAACTTTGGTCCAGAGAAATTTTGACCAAAGTTATAAACTAGAGGTCAAACTGAGAGTCTGCTGGGTTGACAGATCTTAATCTAATACTGTTTTATTACAAAGTACTTTTACTTGAGTATTTAAATGTTATGCTACCTTATAGCTCTACTCCCATACATTTCAGATGGAAATATAGTGCTTTTTACTCCCAACTGGAGTTATTAGTTATTTTAAAGATCAAGAGTTTACAAACACAGTATGTGATTTTTTAATGATGATAGATTAAACTATTTAACAGGATATAAAGTAATTAAAATGTGCTCCACTTCCACCTGCTGTGATGTTAAAATGCTGCTTACATGTTACAGCATCAGTAATAATATTCCTATCATAAATAAATATATAAATACACATATATATGTATATCCACATAGTACTAACCTAACATTTTTACTTAAAGTTATGAGTACTTCTTCCATTACGGCTGATTTTTTATTGTATCTTTACAGATGCGTTGAATTGATTGATTGATTGTGGCAGTTTGGTTATCTGAAGATACAGCTTGTGACCATAAAACACAGTAGTTGAGTCGTTTATACACTAGATGGCAATATTTCCCTCTCTTCAGTACATTCATAAGAGAACTGAATCAAGGAAGTCCTAAAGGCAAGCTTGTCTTTTTGACAATGTTAAAATGTTCATCCAAAATGTGAAACGTTGGTTCTTTACTTTGTTAACTTGAATTAACCAAAGATGACTGAGATGGAGTGAAAGAGTATGAAATCATGCAGATGTTCTGCAATGCTTTCTGGCACAATATTCAGAGTTTCAACATTTACTGATGGCGGTCATTGGCTCTGACCTGTTGCAATGACTTTGTAAGTCTTGTATAAATGACCAGAGCGGTGCTGTTTCATAACTGAAAGTCTTATCTGCTTGGAGGATATCTGAAGTGTTTCAATGGTAATTGTTCTTCATGCCCATTTAATTTAGTTTTCTGTTATTCCAGCAAATACGAGATGAGTGTTCAAGAGGGTTCGGTGAAGAGCAGTGGTGTTGCAGTCATGGATGGTAAAGCTGAGAGGTATGCAAAAGGATGCATGTCCCAAAGTGGGAAACACATCTTTATTATTATTATGTAGATTTGATCCATTTGTACTATGTAACTAACAATTACATTTATCCACAGCATCTCTACCCAAAAGACACTGTTAGACTCCACAAACTTAAAGACTCACTCCCCCCTCTTCCCCAACGGAGAAGCCACCACAGCTGAGCTCTGTGCAACATCTGAGCTGGAGGAAGCCACTGAAGGACTTTCACTAGGTAAGAGTCTGAGCGCAACGTTAGGGGAGAGGAATAAATTAGTGGGGTTGCTACTCCACAAATTACATTATCTTTTATTGAGAAAATCTGGAGAACACTTTTTCAAATATTAAAATATGAGTGGGCGGCATCACTCTTAAGGTAAACACAAACATCTTGAAACATATAGAACCTGTGAAAACAAGGCCATGAATATACATTACGTCGCTACAAAAGCTAAAAAATAAATTAAAAAAAGCTACTACTGTATTAGATACTTATGCAGTGTATTAAATCAACAGGATTGTCAAATAAATAAAGCAAAAATATCCTTTAGAGAGCTCTTCAATGGACATCTAATACAACACAGCATAATATTTCTATCCTTACACTGGAATCAGATAGTGACCCTCGTTCTTATCTGCAGGTTTGGCATTCAGATGCAGCAATATCATGATGTACTTGTTGTCACTACGTGTTCTTTGTTTTATGCAGTGTTTAAAGTCTGAGAGGCTCTCAAATACCAGTCGCTAAAATTCAAAGTGAATGGCAGGCCACAGCCTTTCAACAGTTGCCTAAAAAAGCAGTCCGCGAGAGTTATCTGTCTGTGCGTATTGACCCAAGAGAGCCTCGAACTGACCAGTACATTTGATAATATAGTCCAATGAAAATGTGCATCGTTGCCTCTCATTGGCTCAGTTTTACAACATATATTCGGCTAAAGTTTCACATGGCTAGAATCAGCATTCGGATTGGTTGGTCGGCGCAAAGGTCTCCCCCAGACCTACTGGCACTTGAAGTCATCTCTCCACCCTCTCGTACAGTTGAGCATATCCACTCCTCATGAGGAATTGTTTTATTGCCCTTGATCTTGGAGACTTCAGTGTCTTCATCCCCCTCTCCCAATCTCATTGCATGCATACCTGAACTAAGTCTAAGTAAGAAACTCAATGTGGATTTCTTCTATGTCACACATACTCCTTGCCATAAGGCTCGCTATTCCTTATTAATTATCCTTTTTAAGTATCGTAATTTATACATAGACATTCCTTATTTACAAGTGTAAGTCATATTATATTATTACAACCTAACAGAAATTAGACTTAACCTTTAAGTGAAGTACTTACAGCCACACATGGTGGCGAGGAAAATGCACATCAGTCCAGGCTAAATGCTCGGGGGCTAACATTTTTTGGAGTTTTGGAGGAAATATAAAGCAAGGTAAAAAAAACTTTTTTTTGCAGAAGAACAAACAAAGATTTAGCAAAAGGGAGGAACAAAATATTCAAAACCATCCTACTGTAGAGTTGTGGTGAGACAAATAAGGATGGAAAAGAAAACAGAAAAAAAGATTTAAATAACAAGAAAGACTTTCAGCAACACAAACAAATACAGCATTATTGTGTTTGTGTTATTCGATGCGCTCACTAAACTTCCTCTAACCAAACTCGATCGGTAGGTAGGCGTTGACATTTCTGTTTTGTCTCAGGTATCATTATAGCCCTCCCACATTCACAGCACAACCTGTAAATCGTGTTGCTCTGACAATTCATGTAATAAATCCACCGGGTTAGATCAGAGATGTCTGCAGTGCTCTCATAACCCCGACTCTTCTTCTAAAGCTTGCTGTCTCGGTTTGGTGAGGGTGTCTCCTGAAATTTTATTTGTTATCAATGGCAAGTAAATACGGCTGCCCCTGTTGTCCCAATACAGAAGAGCCCAAGGCAGTTCCCTTGTTGAAGGCGAACGGACCAGCACCTCTGGCCCCAGCGGACGAGCTATGGAGCACCAGCAGACACAAGGCAGTCAGACTGAGGATGGAGGGCTCGGGCCCGGCCTCAGAGACTCCCATGACTGTCCATCAAATGTTTCAGCAGACGGTGGACACGTACGGGGATCATCCGGCCTTGGCTTCCAAAAAAGGGGGCCAGTGGGTGACCCTGACATGGAGGCAATACTATGAGCAGTGCCGGGCAGCAGCTAAAAGTTTCCTCAAGGTTTGTTTGCAAATTGACTTGTGCAGTGGCATATTGTTTTGGTCTCTACTCCAGTACATTTTGAATGAAACATTAATGTTAATTTGTCTTTTAGCTTTAATTTAAGGCTGTTTACATCCGTTTTGGGTCAAAAGTAGGAATTGTAGACGTTTTTGTTTTATACAAACTGTAGTCCTCCAATTTTCAGTAGCAGAAACTAGGAAAGGCACATTAATTTATTGTATATATCACATTTATGTATGTATATGTACATATAACATATATTATCCACTTTAAAAGGAACAAAGGAGTTACAGACTACTAAACAATGTAAATTCCTGTTTTGTAAACAGTAGCTCAGACTGTCCTCCCTCTCTCACTGTATTCTCTGAGTTGTGAGATCAGGCCACTGAAAATCAACACTTGGGTGTGTAAAATTCAAAGCTTGTGTTATATCTCCTGTTTCATTGAAATGTGTGTGTCCAGTGAGGTGGAGTGGCTTTTGAAACGAGATCTAGGTCAAGAGTAATGAAGGCACTGTGCTGCTGTGTCATTAAAGATACATGCTCTTTTGAAAAAAAGGAAAACAACAACAACTTGTCTGCTTTTTAGTTGGGGCTGGAGCGTTACCATGGTGTGGGGATTCTGGGATTTAACTCCCCCGAATGGTTCATCTCAGACGTCGGCTGCATCTTTGCAGGGTAAGATTACATTTAAGGAGGTAGATAAAATTCCATGTAGACTTGTAGAGATGCCTAACCATTGTATCACCCAACACTAAACATTAATCTCTGTCCATGCTCATCTCAAAGTCCATCTCTGTTAAGGCCATACCAGTTAAAAGTCTCATAATGTGGGTGTTAAACTTCTATCCAGCTGTTGTTGTCAGATAAATGAATAACATTGAAGTTGTATATTTTAGGCACCTATTCAAAAACTTAAATGTAGTGTGCAACAAGGATTCATATACAGAAACTTTACTTGCAACTTTACTTTCTGCAGTAGAGGAGATTTCTAGGAAAACAAAAGTATAAAATAAAAATCATGAATGCAAAAGCTGTGTGTTTTATCATCTGGCTGTTGATGTTTTGGGGGTTCAGATGTATTGTTTTAGATGGGTTGAAAGCTCTTGGGTTAATTTAAAATGACATTTGTTTGTTTTGAGGATACAATCCTATTTATAATTGAGTAATACATTTATCATTTGTTAATTGCATTTTTGTTTAGTTCAAATTGTGTGGCATATCTTGTGCATTGTGTCTTGTTTTTAACTAATTTGCATGAAAATGTGTGCAATTATTTGTGAGACAAACTGTAGTCAAAAGAGCAAAATCCACAAAAAATCATGCAAGAAAGCTGTGCATTCAACAGAGCTTTTTACTCTCCAATGTCTGATTTGTTCTTTAGGGGTCTGGCAACTGGAATTTACACCACCAACTCACCCGAAGCTTGTCAGTATGTGGCTGCCAGCAGTGAGGCCAACATCCTGGTAGTGGAGAACCAGAAACAGCTCGACAAAATCCTGCAGGTCAGGGGCTTTATTAGTGTGCTGTAATAACTATTGGCAAAGTTAGAAAAAAATATGTACTCATGCCTTTTGTTTAATTTGTATTTCCCCAACAGGTTAAAGATAATTTACCTCATCTGAAAGCCATTGTCCAATATAAAGGCGAGCTGCAGCAGAAAGCACCATTTCTATATACAGTACGTTTACTCAGCAAACATATTGATGAAGCAAATAAGTCACATGGTCGTAGAAAATCTGATCTGATCTGAATTCTTTATGTGATGCCTACAGTTTCAACACTGATCTTTTAATACAACAAATATTATATTTCTTACTTGTGGTATTAGAATTGTAATTAAATGAATGTGACTGACCTCGCATGTAATAAACTGCACCACATCAGATGCAGTTCAGTTCAGTCTGGATGTAGACGCACTTTGTTTAACATTATCTCTTTATTTGTGTAGTGGGCAGAGTTCATGAAGCTGGGAGAGGATGTGCCCGACGAGCAGCTAAATGCTGTGATTGACAGTCTTCGGGCCAATGAGTGCTGTACTCTCATCTTTACCTCTGGAACCACTGGCAACCCTAAAGGAGTCATGTTGAGCCATGACAATGTGAGTTATCTAGACAAAATACTTTCCTTTTCTTAGCTTTCTTTTACTTTTTTACTTTTTTTGCCTTAATTGCTATTTTTCCACATACAAGAGCATTTCAACAGCATCAAATAAAATGTTTATTTATGGAAATGAAAAGAAGAAGAGGACCCAACATAGAGCCCTGGGGAACTCCAAAAACAGCTACAACATGTATTTTATGCCAACACATCATATACTATCAGAAAGGTAGCACCCACACCAGACACTTATTACAAAACTCAGTGTTTTTTCAAATACAATATATATCAATAGAGTTATTGATCCCAACCTTTTCACTGCGATAGTTGGGGCAGCCCCGAGGACTTTATGTTCCCAGCTGACCAAACTGCAGTTGTGGCCTCCTCTACACTGCTTGCTTGATGACTGATTCTCTTCAAATGGAAAAAGACTGCACCACCATCTCATAAACACTGGCTGGTGGATGTAAAGACAAAACCTCAAACTGGAACAACTAAACCATACTACTATTGGCTCAACCATAGAGTTTTATAAGACACTGACAGTCTGTGTGAACAATGTGTTAGCTGATTTGTTTTGGGAAAATTAAAGAAAAATATTTGCGTGAAATACTCTGATTCTGACTCCTCTCTAATGTGCAGCTCACATGGACAGTCCGCACGGCTTCTACCATGCTCAACTTAAAGCATGCTGAGGAAGTGATGGTCAGTTACCTGCCGCTCAGCCACGTGGCCGCCCAGCTGGTGGACATGTGGTTGTGTGTTTGTTTTGCCATGACCACTTACTTTGCAGAGCCAGACGCCCTCAAGGTAAGGAGGCCAACTGTTGTATAAAAATAGAATTATTAGTGATGGTTTACTATTTTTACTCTAATTCCCAATCATTTTTCCAGGGCTCCTTAGTAAACACACTTAAAGAGGCTCGTCCAACTTGTTTCCTGGGGGTTCCTCGTGTGTGGGAGAAGATGCAGGAGAAAATGAAAGCTGTCGGTGCCAAGGCATCACCAATGAAGAGGACAGTGGCGGGCTGGGCCAAGTCCATAGGCCTGCAGTACAACTATAGTGTCATGAACGGGTGAGACAGCAGCAAAGATCCTTTGTTAGAATTCATGTTAGCGTTCTAACATTTGCCAATTAGCACTAAACAGAGAACAGCTGAGGCTGATGGGAATGACATTAGCTCTGCATGCTTCTGTAGTGGTGTTTGAAATTTTGAACTAATGATGGTGCAAGATGAAAGGTCAGGAAATAACCAAAGTGGACGCAAAATATTTTGAGGGGGACATACATGTTTAGACCAAATTTCATGCAAATACTTCCAATAATTATTTCTTTCTGGCATAAAGTGACAGACTAACATTGCCACTTTTGTAATGTTTCATTTTCAAATCTTAAGTTCAACCATAGAATGGGTGTACATTTGACTTGATCTTTTTGGTTCCAGGGAGAATCAGGTGCCCTGGGGCTTCATGCTGGCTAATAATCTGGTCTTTAAGAAGGTCCGTGATTCGCTGGGCCTAGACCGCTGCAAGTTTTGCTTCACGGGCGCTGCCCCCATCACCAAAGACACTCTGGAGTACTTCATGAGCCTGAACATCCCTTTATTGGAGCTATATGGCATGAGTGAAAGCTCCGGCCCACACACCATCTCCACTGACACCTATTACCACCTCACAAGGTCAGCAGCAAAGCATTATGGAACATGTCAACTATGATTAAAATGTGTGTGTGGGGGGGGGGGGGTAGGGCATGTTGCTGACTTGTGTTTTGTCTCTGCAGCTGTGGAAAAGTGATGCCAGGCAGCAAGACGAAGCTGGAGAACCCAGATGAGGACGGGAGTGGAGAGATATGTATGTGGGGTCGGCACGTCTTCATGGGATACCTGGA
Organism: Ophiodon elongatus; assembly: GCA_016806645.1. NCBI lineage: Eukaryota > Metazoa > Chordata > Actinopteri > Perciformes > Hexagrammidae > Ophiodon > Ophiodon elongatus. The sequence continues at coordinate 2,288 of JACSYO010002072.1, read as the reverse complement.
CATGCCGGAAAAAACAGTAGAGGCTCTCGACCAGGACGGCTGGCTGCACTCTGGAGATCTGGGAAGACACGACCAGAATGACTTCCTGTACATCACAGGAAGGATAAAGGGTAGGCTGTTGGCCCTTTGGAGGGGCCCCTTGATCCACTGGACTACACTATCTAACTGTATATAAAGTAGCTAAAACAACATCAAAACAGGAAAACAACACAACACAACGCAATGTTTTGTCAGAAATGACAACGGCAATTTTGTGTTATTATCACATTGGACTCTGAACATTGTCTAACAGGTGACACACCTTTGTCTTTTTTGCACAGAGCTGATCATCACCGCAGGTGGAGAGAACGTCCCTCCTGTGCCCATCGAGGATTCAGTGAAGGCCGAGGTGCCCATCATCAGCAACGCCATGCTGATCGGAGACAAGCTGAAGTTCCTCTCCATACTGATCACGCTCAAAGTAACCGGGCCTTCATTCCTGCACACAGTCACAGCTACTGAATAAATAAAACAAACACCATAATCACCCTTCTCTCTTTCCACAGTGTGTGGTTGATGACAACGGCGAACCAACAGACGAGCTGAGCCCCGAGGCTTTGATATTCTGCCAGCAGCACAACGTAACAGCCACTAAGGTGTCAGAGATCGTATCCAATAAGGAGCCAGCTATCTACAAAGCCATACAGGAAGGCATGGAGCGCGCCAACGCCAGAGCCACGTCCAACGCCCAGAAGATCCAGAAGTGGGTGATACTGGAGCGAGACTTCTCTGTTAGCGGAGGCGAACTGGGTGAGTTATTTTGCTTTGCTTCTTTCTTTTGGTATTTTAAATTTGCGCAAAATCTGCACACAACACTATTGTTCAGGAAGTATTCACTACTACTGGAATCAACTTTAATCAGCTGTTAGTCAAGGCCATGTTGTAATCAGACAAGTCTTGTCACATGTGCCGCATGCCAGACAGCATTCCAGAGTGTGATTGGTAACTATTTAATCTCTCCCTCGAAAACATTTTAAAGCTACAGTGGATCAAATGTTGTCACTGTGTGGGTGTCGCTCAGAAGAGACATAAGCTTGAGATTTAGATTCAATTAACTTGCTTTTTTCTGTTTTCTGTCTTTGCAGGACCTACCTTGAAACTGAGGAGGCCCATCGTTGTGAAGATGTACCAGGAGAAAATAAACGAATTGTATGCTGTGGCCACGGAGAGACAGTAGACTGTACTGGACTGAGATGAGATAATACCCGGGTCATGTTTGTTTTGTGCCCAGACATCATGTTGAGAAATCTCAACCTCTTTCACCTGAATGTTAAAAATGCAAAAGAGGTTTAAATGATGTTGTATTTAATGGAATATATTTTTGTGCTATGTTTTAATATGTTTCTGTTGTCTGAGTCGATATTTAAGCTGTTAAATGCACATACGTTTCAAAGCAGCTGTGCACTTTTTTGTAAATAAAATATCCAAATCAGAGCCAAATCTTGCCATTTACTGTTGGCATACAGGTACATTGTATGTATTCACACTGGGAAACACTGGATGTTGTCAGTCATCATTTTTACAGTTTATGAAGGAAATTTTGTGAATCCACTGTGGCCTGAAAGATGAAACTCTCTTGTATTGGTCATCAGCATACCAGTATGTATTTTATTTTGAAGCAGAAATATCTACTCAAATATTTTAAAGCATTAATTGCCAGTTTTCTGTCTAAGGCTTTGAGATAATCCCCATCCAGTAAAACTGCAGACTTCACCTCTGAAGACTGGATGGAGCTGATGTTTTAATAAATATATCTATGAGATAAGAATAGAATCCAATCACGTGCAAATTGTAAAGCATGCATTTTAATTGATCCTTCTCCATGTACAGTTTGACAAATTATGAAATGTAAATTTTTTTGATTGATATCCAATGATTGTCAATAAACAGTGAGTTATTGACTGAACTTCTTTAAATAATGTGCTTTTAAAAAAAAATATATATATATTTTTGGATCATCACTTTTTGATTTCGTGAATTTGTACAGCGTACATCTAAATGATCTGAACTACTGCTATTCTACATTTAAATATGATTCAGCATGGTATATATATATATATACACACACACATATGTATGTATGTATGTATGTATGTATGTATGTATATATATATATATGTATATATATGTATATATATATATACATACATACATATATATATACATATATATATATATATACATATACATACATACATATATATACATACATACATATACATATATATACATACATACATATACATACA
>JACSYO010002071.1:0-246944 GCA_016806645.1 Ophiodon elongatus | reverse complement strand
AAAAACAACATAAGAAAACAGCAAAATTGCTCAAGTTTGATAAATTATTGCTCATGAATATATTGCAGACAATGCATGTTATCGAAGCAAAAAAACATCTCTGAGCACAACGAAGTGCATGAGAGCGAGTTCATCAAGCTAAATAATATGTTATGCTCATTTATATCTGAAGCAACCACCCACATACATGTTGAGATATTACTTCCCCTTTTTACATTGAGACACCAGTGAGACTTCACCTCCTTCTGAAGAGGAAGATATTTACAATAATCCATCCTGAAAGTGATCATAAAAATAATAATTGTTTGGTTAGGTGATGTTAGCATAGAGGTTGCTGGGATTAGCGGAGGAAGCGTTCACGTTCGCATAGGTCACCACACTATCATCATCATCATCATCATCATCATCATCATCATCACGTTTACTCCGACCCTGGTGGGAAACAGCACAAGCAAAGCAGCATCAATGGTATCGCACAATGAAACACAACATGCAAAACATCACAAAGAATCATCCTCATCCTTATCCTCATCCTCATCATCATCATCATCATCATCATCATCATCATCATCATCATCATCATCATCATCATCATCATCATCATCATCATCATCACACTTTACAGCATATTGGAACACACAAAACAACACAACGCACAAAGTAACACAGTGCAACACAACGTGTGCATCATCACCAATCAGACAGCTCACCTGGACAATGATGCGGGTGGGTTTACATGTCAGTAATTTAAAAGCCCGGTGCGTCTCATACAGACGCCGAGGGGCGGAGCAAAGCGTTGGTGTTTGACGCTCTGCGTAGCTTTGTAGCATGTGATCTCACCGTGTCCTGATTGGTCTCTGGAGCCGGGTTTGAGGTCGCCCCCTGGACACAAAGCATTTTACAGTTCAGTTAATTCACATGTTGTCAGAGTTCCAAGACAAACCAGACCTGTGCAACGAATGCAGTGCATCTGTGCAGGTTTCAGACATCGGTCGTATGATGGGAGGGTCAAAACATCTTCACATCCATAGTTTCAGTCCGGTGGATGAATTAAATTTGATTTGAGATGCAATCTAACCACAAATACTCTAAGACGCTATAGAACTCAGTTTTTGTTGAAACAGTGTCAGAGAGGAGTTGATTAAACTCTGTTGTCATTTTAGAAGCTGCATTTATGCTGTTTATGGCTGATAAGAAAAGCATAAATTGGTATTGGGCCACTTTTCTTGCTTTTCCTCACAATCACTTCCTGCTGCTGCAACCGCTTTGTTTTAATACAACACAGGCCATAATGTTTATATGTTCTCAGCTCTAGAATCAAAATGTATGTTGAAGAACAGTTTTTTAAACTCACAACGTTGCCGTCCGTCCGTGTTGTGTTCCCTGTAAAGAGAAAAAAGGGGTTTGATAAAAGCTTCCACAAAGAAAATACAGTATTCTTATAATGTGTTTACTAAAATGTCATTATTTCTCTCACCATTAGTTCTCTTCCATTTGATGACGGCCACAATGATTATTATTATTAGGAGTGCTACTAAAACCACAGCCACAATATAGTACCACCAATCTGCTAAGATAAAAAATAAATGTTTAAGCATCCAATGAAAACACAATCTGCAGAGATGTGGTTGAAAGCTCAACAAAAACACATAAATACATAAAATGTTGAGTCACTACTTTGTAGTTCTGGTGAATCATCACTGGTTGCAGAAGTTGTCGTGGTTTTACCTGCTTTTGTGTCGTCTTCGGTTGTTGACTCAGTTGTTGTTGTTGTTGTTGTTGTTGTTGTTGTTGTTGTTGTTGTTGCTGTTGTTGTTGTTGTTGTTGTTGTTGTGTCTTCACCTGAACAGATGAACACAACTCAACAAACCAAAAAACATCCAATTCATGAAAGAAGTGAATATGAATAACTTCAAAAATATTCTCACCTGTTTTTTCACCTGAGGGTGAAATTCTGAAAGGAAACTTCTGCACTTTGCCATCAACAGTCACTTCACACTTTAATGAATTAAACCTCGATGTGTTAACGAAATGAGAAGTCAAAAACTTCAGAGAGGCGGAGCAGGAAGACTGTGATGTCTTTATGTCTTTGTCGTCTTTGTCCACATCTTGACACTCAAACAGCCACTTCACTTTGTGTCTACATGGTTCATATCTCAACACAAAGCAGTTTAACGTCACCATATCATTGCCCTTGTGTTCAGTCACTGGTGAAGATGGAGACATTGTGAGAGAAAGAAGAGAAACTTCATCACTATGATTATTATTATTATAATGTTTCAGTATATTGTTCTGACCAGACAGTTTGAAAACATGATGATGTAAATACTCACTGGTAACAACAGACAGATAATTCAGAGCATCTCGATCTTCTTGTCCTGATCTGATCTGTCTGCAGTCATAACGACCAGCATCTTCATCTGTGACCTTCTTTATAACCAGAGAACAATTCTCTGAAAAACTCAGTCTGTCTGATTTATCTTTGGCTTCTTCATCAATCTTCCCATCTGTAACCAGAACTACTGCTGTTCTGCTTCTTGAATCACTGAAGAGCCACGTAGTAGAGTCACAGTTCTTTTGACCATCTATCACACTGTTACAAGGCAAATTGACTTCATCTCCATCTCTGACAGTGATGGAGAGGGAACTTTGTCCTGTTGCTGCTGCTGAGAAGATGAGAGAGAAATAAAAAGAATGAAGATAAATAAAAACATGACTATTAATGTCAGAGTGAAGATCATTTTAGATACAACAACAGTTTGAGAATGAGCCTCATTGTTGGTTTCTAAGAGTTCATTAAACTCACTATTCACCTCGATGGGAAACAAACAGACTACTTCTCTGTCTCCTTGAAATGAAGGTTAGGACATAAAGTAACATTAATGATATTAATAAATTAGCTTCTTTAATGTTTATGTAGTCATATACACATTATATGTATCCTTACCTGTAAACTGAAGCACCAGAATCAGAAATAAAGAGGTTTTAATCCATCTGAATTCAGCCATCGTTCCTCTCCGTCTCTTGTCTCTCTGCTTCTTCTACTCGTCTCTGAACTTGTTCCGTCTTAAAGATGAATGTTGAATCTACTTCCTCTAATTAGTGAAGTATCACTTCCTCCTCCCTCTGTTCTCTCATCCATCACTTGTTGCTTTTTCATGCACTTATGGCCGACATGAGCAGGTGTGAAGTTCACACTGACATCAAGTATCTGGAACTAACACCAGAGACAATTTAACCTTTTGGGGTTCAAACTGTTTCCTCTCACTCAGTTCTGTTTAACTCAACTCTTATAACTCAAAGTCATATGTTTCTGCATCCAATGATCCAATCTGATGCAGCAACAAACAACCTGAATTAAGACTCTTGTTGACTTACAAGCAAACCAACAAGGGCACATCATGTTCAGTCCCACGGTCAAAAAGAAGAAGACCAAGACTGAGGAAGTCGAGGGTGTGAAGGTTGTTGCTTCAGATAAATGTTTGCAGCAAAAGAAACTTGTTTTCTTCAGATGGTGTTTATCAGAGAACAGACAGGATTCATGGTGATGATTGACAGCATGAACACACAGGTGAAGAGTCAAACTCATGGACCACCAGAGGTTCAATCTTGATGTCCGTGGTGCAGTACGGTGATACTGCAGCAGCTGGGAAACCACACAGATAAGATGACGTTTCACTGGTGTGTGACCTGTTGGTTCCTCTATCTTTGCAGGTTTTCTGATAACTGAAGGGGAAGTGTTTTGTTGAGAATGTGGACAACAACAGCATCAGAGCTCTGGAGGTTTGACCCTCTGATGAGGACCAGATAAACACCAGGAACACATGAGGACAGTCCACACTTTATTAGGACAAAGAGAAAAAGCAGTCTTTACTGAACAAACAGGTTCGGTACACAGGAGATCTGCCAGGTAAACAATCAGGAAAACAAAGCAGGCAAGGCTGAAGCAAAAACGAAGTCTAGAATATCAAGCAGAGATCAGCTGAAGGTGGGCGTCGGGTACTTTGTTCCAGACACACACGGGGCAGGCAGCCACAGATTCCCCAACCTCCTTCTCCAAAGATGGCCACCAGAAGTGTTGTTTTATGACAAACCTGGTCCTCTGTACCGCAGCATGACAGGAGAGGAATGAGGTCTGAGCCCAATGTATGACCTGAGAGCGGAGGGAGACAGGGACAAACAGCCGGATGGGCTTGCAAGACTCTCAATGCTCCATGTGACAGCCCTTATCACACAGGTAGAGGGCAAAATGCTGGTGGAAGAACTTTGGACAGACTTGGGATCAAACAGGCGGGACAGAGCATCAGGCTTCAGGTTCTTTGAGCCTGGCATTGAGCTGCTTGGCCGACCGGATGTATTCCAGGTTCTTATTGTTGGTCCAAACGTGGAAGGGCTGCTCTGCTTCCTCCAGCCAGTGTCGCCACTCCTTCAACGCAACCATAATGGTCACGATGGTTTTTATTTTACTACTTTATCTATTTGCATCAGTAGATTTCTCCTAAATTCACCAAAAGTAACCATTAGATAATGCCTCATTTCTTCCGTACAAATGTTTGCTGCGTAACTCCTCCCGCAGTGTTGCACACACATGCTTCAAAATATATCAAAACATGCAGCCTGATCGGGAATTGCGTGCTCTGACTTTTCTAAGAGATTCGCCCAGCCGTTTCTCAGAAAAATGCAAAAAATGGCGAGAAATTTCAGCATTCACTTGAATGAGATTATGGCGTAAAGAGAGCAAAAAAAACATTAATCTTTGGGCCCATAGTGACTCACCATACCTTAATGTAGAAAAAATATTTAAAGTTTTGAACGTTAACAAAACTGGACTTTATTTGGATAAATGGGCATTTTGATAGCTAGCACAGTTGTCATGTAATCATTGTTCAACTTTCAGGAACATTTTTGGACCGTTTAAGATTTTATAATTGGTGTGTATTGCGCAGCTTAGAGTGCGTGATGTCATCGCCAGAGTGGAGAGGAGCTTCAGAATCTTGTGAAATTTCTTTTTTTATTTTGCCACCAATTCCACAATTTTTACACGACAGACCCAATTCTAACATTATCTGTACATCAAGTCGTCCTTCCTCTCAAAGGCTGATATCGAAGCAATAGGAGCTACAGTTATCTGAGTTTTGAGATAGTTTGACAGGTTTTAAATCCTCGTTTGAAACACATACACACTGACACACGCACACACATACACAAATTACTTGGAGATATACAGTCAAAGGCAATGTAATACCTCTTGTCTATCTGTCTGTCTGTCTGTCTGTCTGTCTGTCCTTTCAAAATAAAAGCCCCATGGATTAACTGTATTTTAACATGAAGATCAAACGAGGAGTTTTGATTAAATACGTAATTCTCTTACTCATACTCTGACCTCTGCTGCTAGTATCTTGAGTATTACTAATACTGCTACTACTACAACTAGCATTGTGCAATTGCAAACAAATCACAGTTGTGGAAAGTAACTGAAATACTTAAGTACTGTATTACGAGTACTATTCTGATGTACTTGTGTTGTACTCGCTATAGCTACTTTGCAGATTTTAAAATCCTAATGAGTATATTGAAATACAATGCACTTTAACACAGCCAATAAAAACACCCAGCAGTATGTGTAATAGGAAGATTTAGCACCAAACAACCCAAAAAAATAATTGTGTTTTCTTTTCTTTTTTTACTCAACCCTGCCCTTTAAGATGACCACCCAGTGGAGCACTTCCTGTGTTTTGTGACGAAGGACCCGCCAAAATGTAACATGACTGGTACACACGTGAACTCTGACTAGAATGCGTCTGTTGTGGCAGTTCACGAGATACTTGCCAGTCCGGCGACATCATGAATTTAAATGACCTCACAGTAACATATCAGCATGTTAGATCCCTGTGCCGAAGGCCCAATTATTCCTGGTCGATGAGGATGATGATCCATGAAGACATTTTACTAAGTCTGACTTGAAGCGTCATGCGTCTCTGTTTCTCTGTCGTCTAAATGCGTTGCTTCTGAAATAGATTTGCATGATCTACTTCCTGTGAGCAGCAGTGTCATTTCCTCATAATAACTTTCTTCCTTTTTTATTTTCTTGATCTTGTGTGCACCCCTCCCCGCCCCCTCTTAATGATGATTCAAGGATACTAGATTGCCACAGTGTTCATTCATACAGAAGTTTAATAAGTATGCTTTGAATGCTCTGATAACAAAGGAGATGTTAATCGTCAAAGTATTGCAAATCAAACAATTAAAGAAGACATTTGGAAAATAAAGAAAAACAACATGAGAAAACAGTAAAATTGCTCAAGTTTGATAAATTATTGTTCATGAATATATTACAGACAATGCTATCGAAGCAAAAAAAACAACATACTTACTATAACCTAAGATTATCACTTCCATCTCTGAGCACAACGAAGTGCATGAGAGAGAGTTCATCAAGCAAAATGTGTAATATAATATGCTCATTTATATTTGAAGCAACCACCCACATACATGTTGAGATATTACTTCCCCTTTTTACATTGAGACACCAGTGAGACTTCACCTCCTTCTGAAGAGGAAGATATTTACAGTAATCCATCCTGAAAGTGATCATAAAGAAACCTCAACAGAGATGAGCAGACATGAGTTTGGTTTGTTTGGTTAGGTGATGGTAGCGGAGAGGTTGCTGGGATTAGCGGAGGAAGCGTTCATTCGCATAGGTCACTGCATCATCATCATCATCATCATCATCATCATCACGTTTACTCCGACCCTGGCAGGAAACAGCACAAGCAAAGCAACATCAATGGTATCGCACAGTGAAACACAACATGCAAAACATCACAAGAGCTCATCATCATCATCATCATCATCATCATCACACTTTACAGCATATTGGAACACACAAAACAACACAACGCACAAAGTAACACAGTGCAACACAACGTGTGCATCATCACCAATCAGACAGCTCACCTGGGCTTCACTGTTGGTCTTCTTGGTGGAGCTGACGGAGGCGTAGGAAACACCTTCTTCAGGATCAGCCTGCACAGAGAAGACATCATCATGGCTGCTCAGTGACATAAACACATTTTAACGGTAAAAAGACGTTTTTTTGACTCCTATCTTCCGGTTTTACCCGCGTTCTCCTCTGCTGAAGTCCAGTTGCATCATCTAACTTCCCTTTTTATCTTTAATGCACATTCTCACTCTCTGAAGACTGCACAGACTGTCAGATACAGTTATACTTCAGAGGACAAACACACATTTCCAACACGTTCTCGTTCCATTTTGACCAAACATGTGGTTAACATTGTGAGTTAAAGCCGAAACACTTGCTTATAGGTTTAGGCAACAAGACCATAGTTAGGTTTCAGAACAACATCATGGTTGGGCTTAAAGGAGCTGTATATTTAATATTTGGTGCATTAATATAGCAGAAAACAACTGATGTCTATGTAAAGATAAAGTGGAGTAATGTCTAGAATGAAGTCACTCTCCCTGTGTGTGTTGTTATGTTTAAAAACATCTTCACATCCATAGTTTCAGTCCGGTGGATGAATTAAATTTGATTTGAGATGCAATCTAACCACGAACACTCTAAGACGCTATAGAACTCAGTTTTTGTTGAAACAGTGTCAGAGAGGAGTTGATTAAATTCTGTTGTCATTTTAGAAGCTGCATTTATGCTGTTTGTGGCTGATAAGAAAAGAATAAATTAGCTTTGGGACACTGTTTTTACTTTTCCTCACAATCACTTCCTGCTGCTGCAACCGGTTTGTTTTAATACAACACAGGCCGTAATGTTTATATGTTCTCAGATATAGAATCAAAATGTAAGTTGAAGAACAGTTTTTTAAACTCACAACGTTGCCGTCCGTCCGTGTTGTGTTCCCTGTAAAGAGGAAAAAGGGGTTTGATAAAAGATTCCTCAAAGAAAATAGAGTATTCTTAAAATTGTTTACTAAAATGTCATTATTTCTCTCACCATTAGTTCTCTTCCATTTGATGACAGCCACAATGATTATTATTATTAGTAGTGCTACTAAAACCACAGGCACAATATAGTTCCACCAAACTGCAAAAGATAATGAAAATGTCTTAAGCATTTTGTCTGCAACTTTCTGTTAAAAGAAAATCCCATGTGACTGAAACATCAATATGATAGGTTTAACCAAATCAAACAGTTACATTTGCTGCAAAAACGTCATCCAATGAAAACACAATCTGCAGAGATGTGGTTGAAAGCTCCACAAAAAAACATAAAGACACATAAAATGTTGAGTCACTACTTTGTAGTTCTGATGAATCATCACTGGTTGCAGACGTTGTCCTGGTTTTACATGCTTTTGTGTCGTCTTCAGTTGTTGTTGACTCTGTTGTTGTTGTTGTTGTTGTTGTTGTGTCTTCACCTGAACAGATGAACACAACTCAACAAACCAAAAAACTTCCAATTCATGAAAGAAGTGAATATGAATAACTTCAAAATATTCTCACCTGTTTTATCACCTGAGGGTGAAATTCTGAAACGAAATTTCTGCACTTTGTTACCATCAGTCACTTCACACTTGAATGAATTAAACCTCGATGTGTAAACGTGATGAGAAGTCAGAAACTTCAGAGAGGAGGAGCAGAAAGACTGTGATGTCTTTATGTGTTTGTTGTCTTTGTCCACATCTTGACCCTCAAACAGCCACTTCACTTTGTGTTCACATTCTAAATATGTCTTCACAAAGCAGTTTACCGTCACCACATCAGTGTCCTTGTGTTCAGTCACTGGTGAAGATGGAGACATTGTGAGAGAAAGAAGAGAAACTTCATCACTATGATTATTATTATTATAATGTTTCAGTATATTGTTCTGACCAGACAGTTTGAAAACATGATGATGTAAATACTCACTGGTAACAACAGACAGATAAACCCAAGCATCTCGACCTTGTTGTTGTCCTGATCTGATCTGTCTGCAGGCATAAAGACCAACATCTTCATCTGTGACCTTCTTTATAACCAGAGAACAATTCTCTGAAACACTCAGTCTGTCTGATTTATCTTTGGCTTCATCACTAATCTTCCCATCTCTAACCAGAACTACTACTGGTCTGCTTATTGAATCACCGAAGAGCCACGTAGTAGAGTCACAGTTCTTTTGACCATCTATCACATTGTTACAAGGCAAAGTGACTTCATCTCCATCTCTGACAGTGATGGAGATGAAACGTTGTCCTGTTGCTGCTGCTGAGAAGATGAGAGAGAAATAAAAAGAATGAAGATAAATAAAAACACGAGTATTAATGTCAGTGTGAAGATCATTTTAGATACAACAACAGTTTGAGAATGAGCCTCATTGTTGGTTTCTAAGAGTTCATTAAACTCACTATTCACCTCGATGGGAAACAAACAGACTACTTGTCTGTCTCCTTTAAATGAAGGTTAGGTCATAAAGTAACATTAATGATATTAATAAATAAGCTTCTTTATTGTTTCTGTAGTCATAGACACATTATATGTATCCTTACCTGTAAACTGAAGCACCAGAATCAAAAACAAAGAGGTTTTAATCCATCTGAATTCAGCCATCGTTCCTCTCCGTCTCTTGTCTCTCTGCTTCTTCTACTCGTCTCTGAACTTGTTCCGTCTTAAAGATGAATGTTGAATCTACTTCCTCTAATTAGTGAAGTATCACTTCCTCCTCCCTCTGTTCTCTCATACGTCACATGTTGCTTTTTTATGCACTTATGGCCGACATGAGCAGGTGTGAAGTTCACACTGACATCAAGTACCTGGAACTAACACCAGAGACAATTTAACCTTTTGGGGTTCAAACTGTTTCCTCTCACTCAGTTCTGTTTAACTCAACTCTTATAACTCAAAGTCATACGTTTCTGCATCCAATGATCCAATCTGATGCAGCAACAAACAAACTGAATTAAGACTCACGTTGACTTACAAGCAAACCAACAAGGGCACATCATGTTCAGTCCCACGGTCAAAAAGAAGAAGACCAAGACTGAGGAAGTCGAGGGTGTGAAGGTTGTTGCTTCAGATAAACAGACAGGATTCATGGTGATGATTGACAGCATGAACACACAGGTGAAGAGTCAAACTCATGGACCACCACAGGTTCAGTCTTGATGTCCGTGGTGCAGTACGGTGATACTGTAGCAGCTGGGAAACCACACAGATAAGATGACGTTTCACTGGTCTGAGACCTGTTGGTTCCTCCTTCTATCTTTGCAGCTTTTCTGAGAACTGAAGGGGAAGTGTTTTGGTGAGAATGTGGGCAACAACAGCAGCAGAGCTCTGGAGGTTTGACCCTCTGATGAGGACCAGATAAACACCAGGAACACATGAGGACAGTCCACACTTTATTAGGACACAAAGCAGGCAAGGATGAAGCAAAAACGAAGTCTAGAATATCAAGCAGAGATCAGCTGAAGGCGGGCGTCGGGTACTTTGTTCCAGGCTCACACGGGGCAGGCAGCCACAGATTCCCCAACCTCCGTCTCCAAAGATGGCCACCAGAAGTGTTGTTTTATGACAAACCTGGTCCTCTGTACCGCAGCATGACAGGAGAGGAATGAGGTCTGAGCCCAATGTATGACCTGAGAGCGGAGGGAGACAGGGACAAACAGCCGGTTGGGCTTGCAAGACTCTCAATGCTCCATGTGACAGCTCTTACCACACAGGTAGAGGGCAGAATGCTGGTGGAAGAACTGGGAACAGACTTGGGATCAAACAGGCGGGACAGAGCATCAGGCTTCAGGTTCTTTGAGCCTGGCATTGAGCCGCTTGGCCGACCGGATGTATTCCAGGTTCTTATTGTCGGTCCAAACGTGGAAGGGCTGCTCTGCTTCCTCCAGCCAGTGTCGCCACTCCTTCAACGCAACCATAATGGTCACGATGGTTTTTATTTTACTACTTTATCTATTTGAATCAGTAGATTTCTCCTAAATTCACCAAAAGGAACCATTATATAATGCCTCATTTGCATATTTCAGTGTGGCTGTCGCGCAACAAGGCTGTAAAGCCATGTGCACAGCACACTGACTATAATCCTGCGGGTTTAATCGACTTAATCTTCATCTTCCGTACAAAAGTTTGCTGCATAACTCCTCCCGCAGTGTTGCACACACATGCGTCAAAATATATCAAAACGTGCAGCCCGATCGGGAATCGCGTGCTCTGACTTTTCTAAGAGATTCGCCCAGCCGTTTCTCAGAAAAATGCAAAAAATGGCGAGACATTTCCGCATTCACTTGAATGAGATTTTGGCGTAAAGAGAGCAAAAAAACATTAATCTTTGGGCCCATAGTGACTCACCATACCTTAATGTAGAAAAAATATTTAAAGTTTTGAACGTTAACAAAACTGGACTTTATTTGGATAAATGGGCATTTTGATAGCTAGCACAGTTGTCATGTAATCATTGTTCAACTTTCAGGAACATTTTTGGACCGTTTAAGATTTTATAATTGCTGTGTATTGCGCAGCTTAGAGTGTGTGATGTCATCGCCAGAGTGGAGAGGAGCATCAGAATCTTGTGAAATTTTTTTTTTTATTTTGCCACCAATTCCACAATTTTTACACGACAGACCCAATTCTAACATTATCTGTACATCAAGTCGTCCTTCCTCTCAAAGGCTGATATCGAAGCAATAGGAGCTACAGTTATCTGAGTTTTGAGATAGTTTGACAGGTTTTAAATCCTCGTTTGAAACACACACACACTGACACACGCACACACATACACAAATTACTTGGAGATATACAGTCAAAGGCAATGTAATACCTCTTGTCTATCTGTCTGTCTGTCTGTCTGTCTGTCCTTTCAAAATAAAAGCCCCATGGATTAACTGTATTTTAACATGAAGATCAAACGAGGAGTTTTGATTAAATACGTAATTCTCTTACTAATACTCTGACCTTTTGAGTATTACTAATACTGCTTGTACTACAACTAGCATTGTGCAATTGCAAACAAATCCCAGTTGTGGAAAGTAACTGAAATACTTAAGTACTGTACTAAGAGTACTATTCTGATGTACTTGTGTTGTACTCGCTTACTTTGCAGATTTTAAAATCCTAATGAGTATATTGAAATACAATGCACTTTAACACAGTCAATTAAAACACCCAGCAGTATGTGTAATAGGAAGATTTAGAACCAAACAACCAACATACAAATGCTGCTTAAATGTTCATGCAACACTGAAAATATTAGTAAAATAATGGATATAACAGTGATTTTTTCACTGTATACATTCATTACTTTTACTTGAGTAAAATGTTTTACTTGTGGGAGTATTTTTAGATGGTGGTTTTGCTTCTTGGACTTAAAAAAAAGGATCTGAATAATGTTAGGTTGTAATAATATAATATGACTTACACTTGTAAATAAGGAATGTCTAAAAAATAATAAATAACAAACAAAAGGAAACAAGAGCATAAAAATAGAAGGGTGACACTTAGTGGTCAGAGGGAGTGCTACACCTAAAATAGGAAATAGCGCCTCTAAAGGCAGGAAAGACTCATTGCAGAATTACCCCAGCGGGCAGACAGGGTACTGCAGGGACTAACCCTCTAGCGCCACTGAGTTCAAAGTTGGGTATTACAACAACAAGACTGATATCCAACTGCTTCTCCTCACAGCTGACACACACCATCAACACAGCACAGATAGGGGAGAATAAAACCAGAAGGGAAAGAATAAGAATAAAGCCAAATGAATAAAATTAATAATAAGACAAGGATGAATAAAACATTTTTCAGCTAAAATTCGATTATTCTCACATACACCAACACAGTACAGAGTAAGACTGTTGGCCAAAATAGGGTATTACAGCAAAATAGTAGAAGACCCCAGAGGAAGGTAGAAGAACTAGAATAACATAACTAAAGGGAAAATAACCATTCAATTGCAGTGCATAACCTTGTTTCCAACATAATTGCATTTTTTACAGTGGCACCACACCTGCACGTTAGACACCATTTTTATTTTTTATTTTCTTTCAACATTTACATTCCCCATATAGCGCCAAAGTCAACACCTGATCCTCTCAAGGATGCTGGACACAACCACAGCCATGACCCCACCTACATGGGTTGATGTAGCTTGCTATGCCGCCCTGGACATGACAGTCCCAGGAGAAAGAAAGACAACAGACTGAGGAAATACATCCAGAAATGGCACGATGAGGGACTACTGGATGCTACAACCCAGGAGGGACCCACCAAAGAGCAGATGATTTCACTGATGAGAGTACTCAAGCTGAGAAACAGCGCAGCAAGAGAGACGCAAAAAGGGAAAGGACGGCTCACATCCTCCTCAGCGGACTTTGACAAAGCCAGTAAAGCCATGGTAGAGGCAAGAATGCTACTGCATGGCATGGCACTCATCGAAGCTCTCCACACCTGACTACACCAAATCCTTCCACCTTGATGTTTCTGAATCAAATGGGATGATATCCGCAATATTGTTTCAGAAAAAGGAGGGAGGGAGAAGATCACTGATGTGCTACAGTTCAAATTTGCACAAGACACTTAGCAGCCCTGAGAGATTCAGATATCTACTCGTGATGATCGACAGTTGGGTTGAAGCGATCCCCTGCAGGAACCAATATGCAAAGACAGTTGTAAAATGGCTGAAGAATGAACTGATACCAAGATATGGTGTACCAAGGAGAATTAGATCTGACCATGGCACACATTTTTGCAAACAAACACCTACAGGAGGTTGAGAGATATTTAGGTATCACACATTCACATGGAACAGTCTATCACCCACAATCACAGGGCATAGTCGAGAGGGCTAATCAAACGATTAAATCTAAAATAGCTAAAATATGCCACGGCACTAAGTTGAAATGGGTGGATATACTACCACTAGCAGTAATGTCGATGAGATCCTCAAAAGGAGGGAGAACATTTCTCTCTCCGCATGAATTATTGACAGGAAGAGTGATGTCTAGCCCAGAAAGAGAACTAGGAGAAAGTCCAATGTTAGATATATTCCAAGTAGAAGAGGAAGAATATCTTGGGAAATTGTCTGACCAAATTGGAGTTTTCTCCAAACAGGTTGCCAGAGCCCACCAGGTGCCAGCTGATGAGAACGTGCCATCAGCCGAGCCAGGTGACTGGGTAAGATTAAAAGTCCACAAGAGAAAGTGGACTGAGCCCAGGTGGATAGGGCCGTTTGAGGTCGTTGCAAAGACCTCACACGCCCTCCAGGTAAGAGGCCACACCAAAACCAAGTGGCACCATTTGACACATTGTCAACCGGCAGATCTGCCGGCTAAAACAGTACAACAAAACTCTGAAGATTTGGCTAATCAGGAAGAAAATTCTTAGTAAAATGGAAGACCCAGAGAGGCGTAGAATTTTGAGATGATCATATAAATGGTTATACTACGAAACAGTTTTAAGGCGATGTTTACATTACGAAGTGAATGTGAAGAAGTTTTAAAAACGAGAAAATGATAAAGAAATGTGAGAATGAAAGAAAAAAAGTATAACCTGTATTAACTGTGAATTTTTCTAAGTCAGATATCTCAACCACAGCCAGAGCCTGGTCCGGAAAACCTCTTCGTCCTCCATATCCAACCACTTAAGCCAACCAAATATCCACCGCTCTTGTCTCTTCTCCACCGACCTCCATCATGCTCCTGCCCCAGTCTGATAGGCCTCGCACACTCCAGAACAGGTCAAATGTATGAAATATCATATGACCTTAATGATCCCAGTATTGATGATTTCCATTGATTTAAATACAGATTTTTAAAATATAACAAATACTGAGTAGGCTGGCAAAGGTGTGTCTAGCGGGAAACACAAACATATACCTCACCTGCAGCGAAGGTAATATAAAGCAAATAAAATAAAGGTAAATTAAAGGCAGCAGTCTATTTTTTGATAATTAAGATGATAAAGAGGTTGTGTTTGAACCTGTATGTTCTGAGTAGTATTTCCAAGGCAACCAAAGACTGGAGGCAGCTGAGGCCGGGGGCATGGAGGGAAGGGGTCGAGAGGGAGAAGGGGGAGACGACAAGAGGAGAGGTGAGGCCCTGTGAAGTTTACAGCAGGAGACGGACGGAGGATGGAGAGAGGAGAAGAACATCAGGACTCATATGCACCCACACACACACACACACCCTGATAGGCCCACATAGACTGCTACAATAAATAATGTATTACAAAGATGTTTACACTAAGATATAGTGTAAAAGGAGGGACTGTTAGGTTGTAATAATATAATATGACTTACACTTGTAAATAAGGAATGTCTATGTATAAATTGCCATACTTAAAAAGGATGATTAATAAGGAATAGTGAGCCTTATGGGAAGGAGTATGCGTGACATAGAAGACAGCCACATTGAGTTTCTTACTTAGACTTAGTTCAGGTATGCATGGAATGAGATAGGGAGAGGGGGATGGATACTGAAGTCTCCAAGATCAACACAAAGGGCAATAAAACAACTCCTCATGAGGAGTGGGATGACTTCAAGTGCCGGTAAGCCTGGAGGAGGCGATGCACCGGCTTTAAGCCAACCGAAATCATCGTTTCTACGACCATAAAACTTTAACCAAATCCATGCTACAAAACTGAGCCAATGAGAGGCGACGATGCACATTTTTACTGAACTATATTATCAAATGTACTGGTCAGTTCGAGGCTCTCTTAGGTAAATGCGCACAGACAGTTAACTCTCTACAGGTAACTGTTGAAAGGCTGTGGCCTGCCATTGGCTTATGAACCCTCAGCTGAGGATTATGCACTATATTGCCAAATTTTATTAAATTGATTTTTATTATAACCTACTGAATCCAGAAATTCTCTTCCAAGTCCGCCCAAAGATTTTGAGCATTAACAATAACAATTAAAAAAACAGTCATTGTTTTTTTGTGTTTTCTTTTTTTTTTTACTCAACCCTGCCCTTTAAGATGACCACCCAGTGGAGCACTGTCTGTGTTTTGTGATGAAGGACCCGCCAAAATGTAACATGACTGGTACACACGTGAACTCTGACTAGAATGCGTCTGTTGTGGCAGTTCACGAGATACTTGACAGTCCGGCGACATCATGAATTTAAATGACCTCACAGTAACATATCAGCATGTTAGATCCCTGTGCCGAAGGCCCAATTATTCCTTGTCGATGAGGATGATGATCCATGAAGACATTTTACTACGTCATTACAGCCATATCAAGACAACTACAAAATCAGCCTACTATCACCTGAAGAATATAGCAAGGATTAGAGGACTTATGTCTCAACAGGATTTGGAAAAACTTGTCCACGCTTTTATCTTCAGTAGACTGGACTACTGTAACGGTGTGTTTACAGGTCTCTGTAAAGAGTCAGTCAGAAAGCTGCAGCTGATTCAGAACGCTGCAGCTCGAGTCCTCACTAAGACCAAGAAAGTGGATCACATCACTCCAGTTCTGAGGTCTTTGCACTGGCTTCCTGTCCAACAAAGAATTGACTTTAAAATCCTGCTGTTGGTTTATAAAGCACTGAATGGTTTAGGGCCTAAATACATTTCTGATCTGCTGCTACCTTATGAACCATCCCGACCCCTGAGGTCGTCTGGGACTGGTCTACTTTCTGTTCCAAGAGTCAGAACTAAACATGGAGAAGCAGCGTTCAGTTTTTCTGCTCCACATATCTGGAACAAGGTCCCTGAAAGCTGCAGGTCTGCTGAGACACTAAACTCCTTTAAATCCAGATTGAAGACTCTTCTGTTTGCTGTTGCCTTTGATTGAACCAGATTCAAGGATATTAATCAATTTCTGTATCTCACTTCTGTATTTTATTTCTTAAACTACACTGCAACATTTATTCTATTTTTTAGCTTTTTAATGTTTTACTAACTGTTTTTAATGTTGTTTTTAATGTTTAAATGAATGTTCTTAATTGTTTTTAAATCTTCGTTTCTTTTGCATTATGTTTTGATGCTTAATGGTTTTATGTGAAGCACTTTAAATTGCCATGTTGTTGAAATGTGCGATACAAATAAACTTGCCTTGCCTACGTCTGACTTGAAGCGTCATGCTTCTCTTTTTCTCTCTCTTCTAAATGCCTTGCTTCTTAAATAGATTTACATGAACTACTTCCTGTGAGCAGCAGTGTCATTTCCTCATAATGATTTTCTTCCTTTTTTATTTCCTTACTCTTGTGTGCACCCCTCCCCCCCAGCCCCCTCAGCCCTTCTTAATGATGATTCAAGGATACTGGATTGCCACAGTGTTCACTCATTCAGCAGTTTATTATGTTTGCTTTGAATACTCTTATAAAAAAGGAGACATTAATCATTAAAGTATTGCATATCAAACAATTAAAGAAGACGTTTGGAAAATAAAGAAAAACAACATGAGAAAACACCACAATTGCTGAAAAAAACCATACTTGCTATATTAGCACTTCCATCTCTGAGCACAACGAAGTGCATGAGAGAGAGTTCATCAAGCTAAATAATATGTTATGCTCATTTATAATTGAAGCAGCCACCCACATGCATACATGTTGAGATATTACTTCCACTTTTTACATTGAGACACCAGTGAGACTTCACCTCCTTCTGAAGAGGAAGATATTTACAGTAATCCATCCTGAAAGTGATCATAAAGAAACCTCAACAGAGATGAGCAGACATGAGTTTGGTTTGTTTGGTTAGGTGATGGTAGCGTAGAGGTTGATGGGATTAGCGGAGGAAGCGTTCACAGTCGCGTAGGTCACCACATCATCATCATCATCATCATCATCACGTTTACTCCGACCCTGGCAGGAAACAGCACAAGCAAAGCAGCATCAATGGTATCGCACAGTGAAATACAACATGCAAAACATGACAAAGAATCATCATCATCATCATCATCACACTTTACAGCATATTGGAACACACAAAACAACACAACGCACAAAGTAACACAGTGCAACACAACGTGTGCATCATCACCAATCAGACAGCTCACCTGGGCTTCACTGTTGGTCTTCTTGGTGAAGCTGACGGAGGCGTAGGAAACACCTTCTTCAGGATCAGCCTGCACAGAGAAGACATCATCATGGCTGCTCAGTGACATAAACACATTTTAACGGTAAAAAGACGTTTTTTTGACTCCTATCTTCCGGTTTTACCCGCGTTCTCCTCTGCTGAAGTCCAGGTGCATCATCTAACTTCCCTTTTTATCTTTAATGCACATTCTCACTCTCTGAAGACTGCACAGACTGTCAGATACAGTTATACTTCAGAGGACAAACACACATTTCCAACACGTTCTCGTTCCATTTTGACCAAACATGTGGTTAACATTGTGAGTTAAAGCCGAAACACTTGCTTATAGGTTTAGGCAACAAGACCATAGTTAGGTTTCAGAACAACATCATGGTTGGGCTTAAAGGAGCTGTATATTTAATATTTGGTGCATTAATATAGCAGCAAACAACTGTTGTCTATGTAAAGATAAAGTGGAGTAATGTCTAGAATGAAGTCACTCTCCCTGTGTGTGTTATGTTTCAAAACATCTTCACATCCATAGTTTCAGTCCGGTGGATGAATTAAATTTGATTTGAGATGCAATCTAACCACGAATACTCTAAGACGCTATAGAACTCAGTTTTTGTTGAAACAGTGTCAGAGAGGAGTTGATTAAATTCTGTTGTCATTTTAGAAGCTGCATTTATGCTGTTTATGGCTTATAAGAAAAGAATAAATTAGCTTTGGGACACTGTTTTTGCTTTTCCTCACAGTCACAATCACTGCTTTGTTTTAATACAACACAGGCCGTAATATTTATCTGTTCTCAACTTTAAAATAAAAATGTATGGTGAAGAACAGTTTTTTTAAACTCACAACGTTGCAGTCCGTCCGTGTTGTGTTCCCTGAAAAGAGAAAAAAGAGGTTTGATAAATGCTTCCACAAAGAAAATACAGTATTCTTAAGATGTGTTTACTAAAATGTCATTATTTCTCTCACCATTAGTTCTCTTCCATTTGATGACAGCCAAAATGATTATTATTATTGGGAGTGCTACTAAAACCACAGCCACAATATAGTACCACCAATCTGCTAAGATAAAAAAAAAATGTTTAAGCATCTAATGAAAACACAATAAACACATAAAGACACATAAAATGTTGAGTCACTACTTTGTAGTTCTGGTGAATCATCACTGGTTGCAGAAGTTGTCGTGGTTTTACCTGCTTTTGTGTCGTCTTCAGTTCTTGTTGACTCAGTTGCTGTTGTTGTTGTTGTTGTTGTTGTTGTTGTTGTTGTGTCTTCACCTGAACAGATGAACACAACTCAACAAACTAAAAAACTTCCAATCAATAAAAGAAGTGAATATGAATAACTTCAAAATATTCTCACCTGTTTTTTCACCTGAGGGTGAATTTCTGAAAGGAAACTTCTGCACTTTGTCATCAACAGTCACTTCACACTTTAATGAATTAAACCTCGATGTGTCAACATGATGAGAAGTCAGAAACTTCAGAGAGGCGGAGCAGGAAGACTGTGATGTCTTTATGTGTTTGTTGTCTTTGTCCACATCTTGACCCTCAAACAGCCACTTCACTTTGTGTTCACATTCTAAATATGTCTTCACAAAGCAGTTTAACGTCACCTCATCATTGTCCTTGTGTTCAGTCACTGGAGAAGATGGAGACATTGTGAGAGAAAGAAGAGAAACTTCATCACAATGATTATTATTATTATAATGTTTCAGTATATTGTTCTGACCAGACAGTTTGAAAACATTATGATGTAAATACTCACTGGTAACAACAGACAGATGAACCTCCGCATCTGGACCTGATCTGATTTGTCTGCAGGCATAACGACCAGCTTCTTCAACTTTGACCTTCTTTATAACCAGAGAACAATTCTCTGAAACACTCAGTCTGTCTGATTTATCTTTGGCATCTTCACCAATCTTCCCATCTCGAATCAGAACTAATGCTGGTTTGCTACTTGAATCACTGAAGAGCCACATAGTAGAGTCACAGTTCTTTTGAACATCTATCACACTGTTACAAGGCAAAGTGACTTCATGTCCATCTCTGACAGCGATGGAGAGCAAACCTTGTCCTGTTGCTGCTGCTGAGAAGATGAGAGAGAAATAAAAAGAATAAAAAGAAATAAAAACACGAGTATTAATGTCAGTGTGAAGATCATTTTAGATACAACAACAGTTTGAGAATGAGCCTCATCGTTGGTTTCTAAGAGTTCATTAAACTCACTATTCACCTCGATGGGAAACAAACACACTACTTGTCTGTCTCCTTTAAATGAAGGTTAGGTCATAAAGTAACATTAATGATATTAATAAATTAGCTTATTTAATGATTCTGTAGTCATAGACACATTATATGTATCCTTACCTGTAAACTGAAGCACCAGAATCAGAAACAAAGAGGTTTTAATCCATCTGAATTCAGCCATCGTTCCTCTCCGTCTCTTGTCTCTCTGCTTCTTCTACTCGTCTCTGAACTTGTTCCGTCTTAAAGATGAATCTTGAATCTACTTCCTCTAATTAGTGAAGTATCACTTCCTCCTCCCTCTGTTCTCTCATACATCACATGTTGCTTTTTTATGCACTTATGGCCGACATGAGCAGGTGTGAAGTTCACACTGACATCAAGTACCTGGAACTAACACCAGAGACAATTTAACCTTTTGGGGTTCAAAGTGTTTCCTCTCACTCAGTTCTGTTTAACTCAACTCTTATAACTCAAAGTCATACGTTTCTGCATCCAATGATCCAATCTGATGCAGCAACAAACAAACTGAATTAAGACTCACGTTGACTTACAAGCAAACCAACAAGGGCACATCATGTTCAGTCCCACGGTCAAAAAGAAGAAGACCAAGACTGAGGAAGTCGAGGGTGTGAAGATTGTTGCTTCAGATAAATGTTCGCGGCCAAAGCAACTTGTTTTCTTCAGATGGTGTTTATCAGAGAACAGACAGGATTCATGGTGATGATTGACAGCATGAACACACAGGTGAAGAGTCAAACTCATGGACCACCACAGGTTCCCTCTTGATGTCCGTGGTGCAGTACGGTGATACTGCAGCAGCTGGGAAACCACACAGATAAGATGACGTTTCACTGGTCTGAGACCTGTTGGTTCCTTCTTCTATCTTTGCAGCTTTTCTGAGAACTGAAGGGGAAGTGTTTTGATGAGAATGTGGGTAACAGCAGTTGCAGAGTTCTGGAGGTTTGACCCTCTGATGAGGACCAGATAAACACCAGGAACACATGAGGACAGTCCACACTTTATTAGGACAAAGAGGCGCTTATTGAATTCTCTTGAGAACCACTTTAACTCTGGAAGGTTTGAGGTCGCTGAGTTGCAACAAACAGTTAAAACACTGACGAGCGTCCCGACTGAACTGCCTTTAACTGTAGAGCGTCAAACCTCCACAATAGGAGCAGCAGGTCTGCTCATGCTGTTCTGACTTTGATCCACGTTTTGGGCTCCACATTTCAAAGTGTAGACGATGGTGGCTGAGTGTGTTGGACGTCAACGCTTCACCTGTGGTCTGGAGGCTTTTCATGCTTCATGCTCTCTGTGCAACGTAACGTTCGTCTGATATCGCACGGAAAAAAGTTACTCCTCATTTCAGTCGAAGGTTTTCCTACGAAAGTCCAGCAACAGGCGTCAAGATCCGCTCGTTGCATGCAGACAGTCCCTTCAAAATAAAGTTCCGTCTTCACAGGAATCAACTCAATTAGGTTTAGGCAACAAAACTACTTAGTGAGGTTCAGGAAAAGATTGTAGTTTGGGTTAAAGTAACTAAAGAAGTGTTATTCATCACGCTCATTGCTGGCCCTAAAACACATGAATACTGATGTGTTTACTAGTGTAGCAGGAGAGATGAGTTTTTCATATATTCACTAATGGAAAAAAAACACACATCATTATCATCATTATTATCATCAACACATGTTCATCTTTTATTGAACATTTGCATGAATATTATTTTCACGGTACAGGAATTTTGTCATGAAATTCTAAGATGGAGCTAAAATGTTTAGGAAAAGATCCAGGTTGGGGTTAATTCAACTACCTAAGAAAGAAAGTTACCTGTCAAACAAATAAAAGTGGACTTCCTGTTTCATACGTCGTACAAACAGCTATTTCGTGAATGAAAGACAAGTAATTTATTTGACTCATCCACCAAAAGGCTTGAAAGCAAAGCAGCAACTCTACAACCACGAGGATCTGGAAGGCTGCGAGTGGAAATGAGCCGGTGTATGTGATACTGGGCCGATGAGGGGAGGAGGGAACAGGTGAGTGAGAGGGCGGGGAAGGTCAGAGGGCATCAGGTGGACGCTGTCCAATTGATGCCCTCTGTGTCTCTAAATGATCACGGTGTACACAACACGGACATGAGGATGTTTAGACGTGTGAGACCTGTTGGTTTGACATGAAGCCTTAAAATGATGAAACGATGGCGTGTCAGCGGTTAGTGAGCCGTCAGTTCAATATGTTGAAAGTAACACAGAAATATACAGTTGCAACAACTTTAGACCTGTAATCTCCCTTCTGCAGAAACAAGACTGATGCCACTTCTCCTTTATTTGATTATTTTGTTCTTTTTAGAGCTTTGTCTCAAGTCTTAGAAAGTGTGGTTTAATGTTGACTCAACTAACATAACTTCAAATCAAATATAAAGTTACTGTTTATCAGACAAAGATCCTTTAACGAATCCAAAATGTATCAGTTTCAACCAAATCTGTTCCGTTTGGTCTTGACCCGTAAACATGACGTACTCTCAGTTGGTTGGTCGGCCCGTCGCTTTGGTCCAGACTGAAATATCTCAACTATATGATGAAAATTAGCGACCCCTTAACTTTCCCTCCGCCACCCACCATCATGTCAATATTTGTATTTGTCCTATATTTTGGTTCTTACCCAAATACCTGCAAAAGCAATGACACACTCCTCACACACTGCACTCCATGACCAGCAACCCACCCCCACTCAAACAACCTACAGTACTCCCCCAACACCCCCCAACTTGTCCCTCAGATAACCAAGTGAGAAAAGAACTGAGGGAGATAAAGGTGAGAAAGCTCAAGGCTCCTCAAATCCTGATCAGACCAGCTGTGCAGGATAGTGCAGCACGTCTTCAACTTGAGCTTGAAGCTGGGGAAAGTACCACAGCTGTGGAAAACATCCTGCGTGGTACCAGTACCAAAGACCCCACGGCCCAAGGACTTCAACAGCTTCAGGCCGGTGGCGTTAACATCCCACCTGATGAAGACGCTGGAGAGGCTGGTCCTTGTACATCTCCGCCCCCTGGTGAGCTCATCTTTAGACCCACTTCAGTTCACCTACCAATCTGGCATCGGGGTGGATGACGCTGTCATCTACCTGCTACACAGATGCCTTTCTCACCTGGAAAAGGCTGGAAGCACTGTGAGAGTCATGTTTTTCGACTTCTCCAGTGCCTTCAACACCAGCCAGCCTTTGCTTGTGAGGGACCAGCTGGAGCAGACCGGGGTGGACCACCACCTCACTGCAAGGATCATGGACTACCTCACCAACCGTCCGCAGTATGTGCGGATACGGGAGTGTGAGTCAGACCTGGTGTCCTGCAGCACGGGAGCCCCACAAGGAACCGTTCTGGCTCCATTCCTCTTCTCCATATACACCTCGGACTTCAAATACAACTCTGCTAACTGCCACCTGCAAAAGTTCTATGACGACTCTGCAATCGTCAACCTCATTACCGCCGCTGATTTCCGGGAATACAGGGACCTGAACCAGGACTTTATAGAATGGTGCCAGCGGAACCGCCTCCAGATCAACTCCGGTAAAACCAAAGAGCCGTGTGGTGGACTTCAGCCGGGGTAAACACTCTCCTCCGGAACCAGTGAACATCCAGGGAATGGACATTGAGATTCTGAGATCTTATAACTACCTGGGTGTTCACTTGAACAATAAACTGGACCGGTCGGATCACACTCTGTTTTTGATGCTTATTTGCTTATGTATAATACTTGTTTTGATCTTTATTATTATTTATTTATTATTCACTTGAACAATAAACTGGACTGGTCGGATCACACTCATGCACTGTATGAAAAGGGACAGAGCAGACTATATGCTGAGGAGACTGATGTCTTTTGGAGTGCAGGGAGCACTCCTGTAGACCTTCTTTGACCCTGTGGTGGCATCAGCCATCTTCTATGGAGTCTGCTGGAGCAGCAGCATCTCGACAGCTGACAGGAAGAGACTAAACAAACTAGTAAAGAAGGCCAGCGGTGTGCTGGGTTGTCCACTGGACACTGTGGAAGTGGTGGGAGACAGCAGGATGATGGCAAAGCATCATCCCTGATGGACAGCACCTCCCTCCCCATGCAGGACGCCCTGCAGCTCTCTGCAGCTCCTTCACACACTGGCTGCTTCCCCCCTGTGTGTGAAGGAGAGGTACTGCAGGTCCTTCCTTCCTGCTGCTGTCAGGCTGCACAACCAGCTGAGCCCCCAGTAGACCACTAAACACTTAAAACATGTGCAATACAAATACACGGTGCAATAATATTTATAGTAGTTATTCTGTCAGTATATATAATATTTCCTTTGAGTTATTGTGGATTCTTTACTGTTTTTTATTACTGTTTTTAATGCTTACTTGCTTATTTAAAATACTTGTTTTGATCTTGTTTCTTTTTTTATTATGTCTTTTGGTTGCACTTTACCTTCTGCTGCTGTAAATCTGTAAATTTCCCCACTACGGGACTAATAAAGGATTATCTTATCTTATCTTATCTTATCTTACATCGTCATCGGCCTCAGATGCACTTTATGTTTAGTGCTAATTATCAAGTGTGAGCATGCTAACACACACAACTAAGCTGGTGAACATGGTTACTACCTGCTTATCTTTAGTATTTTGCCACTATTAAGGATTCACTTACATTGTTTTATTCATTGTCATTGTACAACTCAGGGTTACGCAACAGAATGCAGTTGTGTGGCTGTATTTTGCAAGCGAGTACTTCTGTGTTCTACAGTTTGTTGTTGTCTTCTTTCTGTCTTCCGCTTTTTGTCCTCTGCAACTAACGGCAGCAGGGTGGAGACATTGTGGTTGGGTGGGTGTTGTCTTTCACCATCCTTTGGGCTTTAGGCACCTCAGGAGATGGGTACCTGAGCCGTGCACATCCCATGTCAGTTTATGTTTGCAGTCAGAGTGCTTTTTATTGCTTCTCTGTAAAATAACTTGGCACGGGGATTTAGCTTTCTTAAGTTAAGTAGATTGTTGATTTTCTCGCTGTATCAATTCAAATATTTTCAATTAATTTTGTATAGCCCAAAAATAAAAAATTACAAATTTGCCTCAGAGGGCTTTACAATCTGTACACATACGACATCCTCTGTCCCGGGGCCTCACATCGGCACAGGAAAAACTCCCCCAAAAAAACTTTTAACGGGGAGAAAAAGGGAAGAAACCTCAGGGAGAGCAACAGAGGAGGATCATCTATCAGGATGGACAGAAGTACAATAGATGTCATGTGTACAGAGTGAACATCATAACAGAGTTACTGTCACGGTTTGGGGTTTTAAGTGTGGGCTTCCTCTCTTATTTTGAAAAGTTCCCAGTCTCGTGTTTCCCTGGGTCAATTCACTTCCTGTCATCATGATTGTCTAATTGAATCCTCCCGTGTCTGATCACCTGCACCTCTCCTGTGTATTTAAGCCCTGTTTGTCTTTTCCCTCCTTGTGCGTTCGTCTGTTTTTCTGGATCCTGTTCCCGTGTCTATCTTGCCTGTTTCTCGGTTAATTGAAGCCTTGTTTTGCTCTAAACTACCTGTCCTGATGAGTCTGCGTTTGGGTCCTGCCTTCGCCTTTTCTCTGACCGTGACCGTTACAACACATTCAATGCATATGACAGAAATGATTCATATAATCAGAGTAGTAGGCATGATGAAAAAGTTATGACTACCAAAAATAACAGCAACAGTGGAAATAGTAGAATAATAATGATAATAATAGCAGAAATGATATCGGCTGAACTAATAGCAAAGCAACTAATGATAATAATGATAATAGCAGTAGGTGTCGGGCAGGACCAGGGTCCAGATACAACCACAATCCATGTAAACCTGTGAAGAGAGAAAGTACAGAGACTCCGGAGAAGGAGCAAAGTTAGTAAAAATGCATTAATGGGGCATGAATTCATACAGAAGGAGATAAAGGGCGTCAGCAGGAGGCAGGACCAGGGTCCAGACATAACAACGACCATGAACGGGTTTGAGGAAGTGTGAATGTGTCTGGAGAGGCAGAATGTGACGCTCTGCAGAGACGACGAGTCGGACGTTGTAATGTGTGTGAAATGTGTTTACGTTCATATTAGGTCACAGCAGGTGGTCGTGTGCATCCAAAACTTCTGAAAGGAGCCTGAGTTACTCTGGTGGTTGTACTTTACTAGAGTATTTACATTTAACGACACTTTATACTTCTACTCCAGTGATGTACACTGAACATGAAGTATTAAAAGAAGCTCCACAATGAGACGCTACTGATGCTTTGATCCATCAGTATTAAGGAGTACTTTTGCTGATAATACTTCTGTACTTTTACTTAAGTAGGCTATTGAATGCATTACTTTTACTTGCAATGGAGTATTTTTACATTAAGGTGTTGGTGCCTTTATCAAAAGGGTGTTAATATTATATTTCTGTACATTGTCAGGTCACTTTGGGTGCATCTCTATCTGTATTCAGACACATTTGATGCTCAGTGAGAACAGAGCTGTTCAACCAAACAGAGGGAAGGTTCACTACTAGAAGTGGACAAGAGGAGGGAGGTTGTATACTAGTAGAGGCAGGACATTCAATTAGCATTATGACACTGTTACTACATGGAGGAATCACAACACACAGTGTAGAATACAAATTTCTTTATTTGCAGATTATATTGTTATCAGATATTATAAAGAGAAGACAGTTACTGACTCCATTGAGGCTGAAAACACATTGAAACACATTCACATCCTTACAAATATGTAAATTCTGAATGAAAGTGGATTAAAATGAGTTATTCTGCACACAGAGACATGAAACTTAGCTCAAGCGGCTGTAGCTTTAAAAAATAAAACAGTAAATGTTAAAATCAGCTGTGAAATGTTCAGCTGGAAGACAAATAAAGGAAGTTAACAAGAGTTAAATGTTCTTTCCTGTTAAATGAAGTTAAAATCCAGCTGCTGTGTTCTGAACAGGCTGCAGGTGAGAAACATATTTACAACTCATGCAGGAAAAGACACCGGACTGAAACAGAATAATAAAACTCTTTTCACAACAAGCACGGATTTTCATCTGAAAAATATTCACAGAAATGTACAAAAACAGATTTGTTTGTGGTTCTCATGAAGGCTTCATCACCTCTGAGGAACATATTCAGACGGACCTCGATTTCAGATGATTTCTGCCTGTTGAAATATGTTTGACCAATGAAATCCTTTGTTCCAAGAGACGCCACACCACCAGCTCCATGTAGCTTGCTGCCATAAGAGGGAATGTCTTACCAATTTGGTTTCTCAACACCCAATATTGTACCAGAAACACAGCGACGACCTCAGACGTGTTGGTCAAACTCCATCAGGAGGTCCGATGTTTTCATAGTTCACTGTTTCATCTTCTGCATTATAACGCACCTGTGAGAAACAACACAATCAAACCATCACTTTCTGATCCCACTTCTCTGATCTGTAGGCGTCCACTGCTCCACACTTATCACGAGGAAATGAGAAGTAAAGTAAAGACACAGTAGATTAACTTACACTCACTTGGGAGACGCTTTTGTCCAAAGCTGCTCACAATAAGTGAATTCAAAGATAAAAGTAAGGCAAGCTTTGTCATCAAGACCTGGAAGTGCAGCTCTCCTGAATGAACAGCTACACAACCACATCACGACTTCTCTTGTGTATTTTAAAGGAGTGACTGTGAGATGGAAGTGCTAGTGAGGGGCGTCGATGGGCTTTCAGCCTGCAGCCAGGCGGACTTCAGTGGGGACTTTATTCCACCGCTGTAGGGCCCGAGCAGAGAAGAGCCTTAACTGAGATGAGTTCAGGGTCCTGGGTGTGACGGGGCTGCCGGTGGTCCAGAGGCAGAAGAGTTCAATGGCTCAAACCCTCACTTGGTTTTAGCACCAAAAGCCTCCCAAACACCCACATTTTCTTTACTCATTACTGTTGATGGTTTGAAAGTGAACACAGTTCACAGTTGAGTCAGCAGACCCTGAACGCACCATTAGCTTCTGTCTGATCTGATCTTAATGCTGGACAGTTTGCATTGGAACTAGATTTCATTCTGTACATTATCCAGAGTAACGTGGACGTTAATTCTTGAAATAGTGGAGCCAATAAAAATACTCTTCAGACCGTAAAGAACCTTTAAAGCAACGAATGTTTAAGTGAGAAAATACTGAAGATAAGAATGTAATGAAGAGTGCAAGAATCCACTACAAAAAAACATTTCATTATTAGATTGTAAAATACTCACAGCGATTTCATCCATCTGAGTTTTCTTCTCTGAAGAGACAAAAGAAAGAGTCGACTTTAGTTTCATTAAAAATCCTCTTTTATGAACTTTAATATGTGGATGTTCTTCACCTTTAATTCTTGTCCACATGTTGACGGCCACAACTATTATTATGAGTGCTGCTAATCCAACACACACAAAGATGAACCTCCACCAGCCTGGAACGAGAATGAAAATATGAAATACATATTTTATTTCAGCTTTTAGAATTAAAATAAGCTTTAATCACATTTAATTACATAAATATTCTGAAATGTTCCTTTAAATCAGTATAAAAATGTTCTCTCAAAAATAGATTTCATTCATCAACAAATGAGCAGTTTAAACCCGTACATGTCTTTAAGAAATATTATTTTTCTCTTTCTTTGTCAATAAAGAAAAAACTGAACGGTAACAAAAATGAATCACTGAAAAAAATTAAATTAAGTACATTTGTTAAATGTGAGATTAGATAAAGACACATAAAATGTTGAGTCACTACTTTGTAGTTCTGGTGAATCATCACTGGTTGCAGAAGTTGTCGTGGTTTTACCTGCTTTTGTGTCGTCTTCAGTTGTTGTTGTTGTTGTTGTTGTGTCTTCACCTGAACAGATGAAAACAACTCAACAAACTAAAAACTTCTAATGAATGAAAAAAGTGAAAATGAATAACTTCAAAATATTCTCACCTGTTTTTTCACCTGAGGGTGAAATTCTGAAAGGAAACTTCTGCACTTTGTCATCAACAGTCACTTCACACTTCAATGAATTAAACCTCGATGTGTAAACGTGATGAGAAGTCAGAAACTTCAGAGAGGCGGAGCAGGAAGACTGTGATGTCTTTATGTCTTTGTTGTCTTTGTCCACATCTTGACCCTCAAACAGCCACTTCACTTTGTGTCTACATCCTAAATATGTCTTCACAAAGCAGTTTACTGTCACCACATCAGTGTCCTTGTGTTCAGTCACTGGTGAAGATGGAGACATTGTGAAAGAAAGAAGAGTAACTTCATCACTATGATTATTATTATTATAATGTTTCAGTATATTGTTCTGACCAGAAAGTTTAAAAACATGATGATGTAAATACTCACTGGTAACAACAGACAGATAAACCACAGCATCTCGACCTTGTTCTTGTCCTGATCTGATCTGTCTGCAGGCATAACGACCAACATCTTCATCTGTGACCTTCTTTATAACCAGAGAACATTTCTCTGAAACACTCAGTCTGTCTGATTTATCTTTGGCTTCTTCATCAATCTTCCCATCTGTAACCAGATCTACTACTGGTCTGCTTATTGAATCACCGAAGAGCCACGCAGTAGAGTCACAGTTCTTTTGACCATCTATCACATTGTTACAAGGCAAAGTGACTTCATCTCCATCTCTGACAGTGATGGAGAGCAAAAGTTGTCCTGTTGCTGCTGCTGAGAAGATGAGAGAGAAATAAAAAAAAATAAAGAGAATTAAAAACATGAGTATTAATGTCAGTGTGAAGATCATTTTAGATACAACAACAGTTTGAGAATGAGCCTCATTGTTGGTTTCTAAGAGTTCATTAAACTCACTATTCACCTCGATGGGAAACAAACAGACTACTTGTCTGTCTCCTTTAAATGAAGGATAGGACATAAAGTAACATTAATTATATTAATAAATAAGCTTCTTTAATGTTTCTGTAGTCATAGACACATTATATGTATCCTTACCTGTAAACTGAAGCACCAGAATCAGAAACAAAGAGGTTTTAATCCATCTGAATTCAGCCATCGTTCCTCTCCGTCTCTTGTCTCTCTGCTTCTTCTACTCGTCTCTGAACTTGTTCCGTCTTAAAGATGAATGTTGAATCTACTTCCTCTAATTAGTGTTGTGTCATTTCCTCCTCCCTCTGTTCTCTCATACGTCACTTGTTGCTTTTTTATGCACTTATGGCCGACATGAGCAGGTGTGAAGTTCACACTGACATCAAGTACCTGGAACTAACACCAGAGACAATTTAACCTTTTGGGGTTCAAACTGTTTCCTCTCACTCAGTTCTGTTTAACTCAACTCTTATAACTCAAAGTCATATGTTTCTGCTTTCAATGATCCAATCTGATGCAGCAACAAACAAACTGAATTAAGACTCACGTTGACTTACAAGCAAACCAACAAGGGCACATCATGTTCAGTCCCACGGTCAAAAAGAAGAAGACCAAGACTGAGGAAGTCGAGGGTGTGAAGGTTGTTGCTTCAGATAAACAGACAGGATTCATGGTGATGATTGACAGCATGAACACACAGGTGAAGAGTCAAACTCATGGACCACCACAGGTTCAGTCTTGATGTCTGTGGTGCAGTACGGTGATACTGTAGCAGCTGGGAAACCACACAGATAAGATGACGTTTCACTGGTCTGAGACCTGTTGGTTCCTCCTTCTATCTTTGCAGCTTTTCTGAGAACTGAAGGGGAAGTGTTTTGGTGAGAATGTGGGCAACAACAGCAGCAGAGCTCTGGAGGTTTGACCCTCTGATGAGGACCAGGTAAACACCAGGAACACATGAGGACAGTCCACACTTTATTAGGACAAAGAGAAAAAGCAGTCTTTACTGAACAAACAGGTTCGGTACACAGGAGATCTGCCAGGTAAACAATCAGGAAAACAAAGCAGGCAAGGCTGAAGCAAAAACGAAGTCTAGAATATCAAGCAGAGATCAGCTGAAGGTGGGCATCGGGTACTTTGTTCCAGGCTCACACGGGGCAGGCAGCCACAGATTCCCCAACCTCCGTCTCCAAAGATGGCCACCAGAAGTGTTGTTTTATGACAAACCTGGTCCTCTGTACCGCAGCATGACAGGAGAGGAATGAGGTCTGAGCCCAATGTATGACCTGAGAGCGGAGGGAGACAGGAACAAACAGCCAGTTGGGCTTGCAAGACTCTCAATGCTCAATTCTCAAACACAGGTAGAGGGCAGAATGCTGGTGGAAGAACTGGGAACAGACTTGGGATCAAACAGGCGGGACAGAGCATCAGGCTTCAGGTTCTTTGAGCCTGGCATTGAGCCGCTTGGCCGACCGGATGTATTCCAGGTTCTTATTGTTGGTCCAAACGTGGAAGGGCTGCTCTGCTTCCTCCAGCCAGTGTCGCCACTCCTTCAACGCAACCATAATGGTCACGATGGTTTTTATTTTACTATTTTATCTATTTGCATCAGTAGATTTCTCCTAAATTCACCAAAAGGAACCATTAGAAAATGCCTCATTTTCATATTTCAGTGGGGCTGTGGCGCAACAAGGCGGTAGAGCTTTATAATCCTGTAGGCTTCATCGACTTATTCTCCATCTTCCGTGCAAAAGTTTGCTGTGTAACTTCTCCCGCAGTGTTGCACGCACATGCGTCAAAATCCATCAAAACGTGCGGCCTGATTGGGAATCGTCTGCTCTGACTTTTCTAGGAGATTTCCCTGGCCGTTTCCCCAAAAATCGTCAAAAATTGCGAGAAAACAATCATCTTTGAGCCCATAGTGACTCGCCATACTTTAATGTAGAATGTTAAAGTTTCGAATATTAACAAAACTGGACTTTATTTGGATAAATGGGCATTTTGATAGCTAGCCCACTTCTCATGTAATCATTGTTCAACTTTCAGGAACAATTTGGGACCGTTTCAGATTTTATCATGGGTGTGTATTGCTCAGCTCAGAGTGCGTGAGGTCATCGCCAGATTGGAGAAGAGCTTCAGAATCTTGTAAAAAACATATTTTTATTTTCACTCTTCAGCCATAATTTGTAGATCAAAATGTAGCTAATCTTGTCCTGATCGTACACATATGACAATGGAATCAAACACATTCACACATTTGGCAACAGCAGCCTGAAAGTGAGATGCAATCAACCTCTCTGCTCCATAGAGACCAATGTAAACTGACTCCAAAAAGATCTCACACAGACGAAGCAATAGGAGCTACAGTTATCTGAGTTTTGAGATAGTTTGACAGGTTTTAAATCCATGTTTGATTAAAACCATGTTCGATTGTTCGCTGTCCTGGCTCCCAATTGGTGGAATGAGCTCCCCAATGACATCAGGACAGCAGAAAGTTTCTACATCTTCCGCCGCAAACTAAAAACGCATCTCTTCCGACTGTACCTGGAATAAAAAAAAACCCATTAATTATGTATCTCACTTAGTACTCTAGTAGCACTTAAATGGCACTTATTCATAGAACTTGGTAGTTTGGCTTTCTTGAGGAATTGTACTTTCTTGATTTTTGTTGTTCTGGGTTTGAACTCACTTGGTTGAATAAACTTATTGTAAGTCGCTTTGGATAAAAGCGTCTGCTAAATGAAATGTAATGTAATTAATGTTTGACACACACACACACACACACACACACACACACACACACAAATTATTTGGAGATATTCAGTCAAAGGCAATGTAATACCTCTTGTCTGTCTGTCTGTCTGTCTGTCTGTCTGTCTATACTTTCAAAATAAAAGCCCCATGGATTAACTGTATTTTAACAGGAAGATCCAACGAGGATTTTTTATTAAATACTTAATGCTCTTACAAATCCTCTGACTACTGCTGCTAGTATTTTGAGTATTACTAATACTGCTACTACTACAACTAGCATTGTGCAATTGCAAACAAATCCCAGTTGTGGAAAGTAACTGAACTACTTAAGTACTGTACTACGAGTACTATTCTGATGTACTTGTGTTGTACTCACTATAGTTACTTTGCAGATTTTAAAATCCTAATGAGTATATTGAAATACAATGCACTTTAACACAGCCAATAAAAACACCCAGCAGTATGTGTAATAGGAAGATTTAGAACCAAACAACCAACATAAAAATGCTGCTTACATGTTAATGCATCACTGAAAATATGAGTAAAATAATGGATATAACTTTGATGTTTTCACTGTATATATTTATTACTTTTACTTGAGTAAAATGTTTTACTTGTAAGTGAGTATTTTTAGATGGTGGTTGATCTTAATCAATTTCTGTATCTCACTACTGTATTTTATTTCTTAAACCACACTGCCACATGTATTCTATTTTTTAGCTTTTTAATGTTTTACTAACTGTTTTTAATGTTGTTTTTAATGTTTAAATGAATGTTCTTAATTTTTTTTAAATCTTCTTTTCTTTTGCATTATGTTTTGATGCTTAATGGTTTTATGTGAAGCACTTTGAATTGCCTTGTTGTTGAAATGTGCGATACAAATAAACTTGCCTTGCCTACGTCTGACTTGAAGCGTCATGCGTCTCTGTTTCTCTTCTAAATGCGTTGCTTCTTAAATAGATTTACATTAACTACTTCCTGTGAGCAGCAGTGTCATTTCCTCATAATGACTTTCTTCCTTTTTCATTTCCTTACTCTTGTGTGCACGCCCCCCACGCCCCCACCCACCCTCACCCCCTCACCCCGCCCCCATCCCCTCTTAATGATGATTCAAGGATACTGGATTGCCACAGTGTTCACTCATTCAGCAGTTTATTATGTTTGCTTTGAATACTCTGATAAAAAGGAGACGCTAATCATTAAATTATTGCATATCAAACAATTAAAGAAGACATTTGGAAAATAAAGAAAAACAACATGAGAAAACACCACAATTGCTGAAAAAAAACATACTTGCTATAACCTAAGATTAGCACTTCCATCTCTGAGCACAACGAAGTGCATGAGAGAGAGTTCATCAAGCTAAATAATATGTTATGCTCATTTATATTTGAAGCAACCACCCACATACATACATGTTGAGATATTACTTCCACTTTTTACATTGAGACACCAGTGAGACTTCATCTCCTTCTGAAGAGGAAGATATTTACAATAATCCATCCTGAAAGTGATCATAAAGAAACCTCAACAGAGATGAGCAGACATGAGTTTGGTTTGTTTGGTTAGGTGATGGTAGCGTAGAGGTTGATGGGATTAGCGGAGGAAGCGTTCACAGTCGCGTAGGTCACTGCATCATCATCATCATCATCACGTTTACTCCGACCCTGGCAGGAAACAGCACAAGCAAAGCAGCATCAATGGTATCGCACAGTGAAACACAACATGCAAAACATCACAAAGAATCATCCTCATCCTTATCCTCATCCTCATCATCATCATCATCATCATCATCATCATCATCATCATCATCATCACACTTTACAGCATATTGGAACACACAAAACAACACAACGCACAAAGTAACACAGTGCAACACAACGTGTGCATCATCACCAATCAGACAGCTCACCTGGGCTTCACTGTTGGTCTTCTTGGTGTAGCTGACGGAGGCGTAGGAAACACCTTCTTCAGGATCAGCCTGCACAGAGAAGACATCATCATGGCTGCTCAGTGACATAAACACATTTTAACGGTAAATAGACGTTATTTCCGTATCTTCTGGTTTTACCCGCGTTCTCCTCTGCTGAAGTCCAGTTGCATCATCTAACTTCCCTTTTTATCTTTAATGCACATTCTCACTCTCTGAAGACTGCACAGACTGTCAGATACAGTTATACTTCAGAGGACAAACACACATTTCCAACACGTTCTCGTTCCATTTTGACCAAACATGTGGTCAACATTGTGAGTTAAAGCCGAAACACTTGCTTATAGGTTTAGGCAACAAGAACTTTCAAACTCACAACGTTGCCGTCCGTCCGTGTTGTGTTACCTGTAAAGAGAAAAAAGAGGTTTGATAAAAGCTTCCACAAAGAAAATACAGTATTCTTAAGATGTGTTTACTAAAATGTCATTATTTCTCTCACCATTAGTTCTCATCCATTTGATGACAGCCACAATAATTATTATTAGGAGTGCTACTAAAACCACAGGCACAATATAGTACCACCAAGCTGCTAAGATAAAACATAAATGTTTAATCATCCAATGAAAACACAATCTGCAGAGATGTGGTTGAAAGCTCAACAAAAACACATAAATACACATAAAATGTTGAGTCACTACTTTGTAGTTCTGATGATTCATCACTGGTTGCAGAAGTTGTCGTGGTTTTACCTGCTTTTGTGTCGTCTTCAGTTGTTGTTGTTGTTGTTGTTGTTGTGTCTTCACCTGAACAGATGAACACAACTCAACAAACTAAAAAAACTTTCAATCAATGAAAGAAGTGAATATGAATAACTTTAAAATATTCTCACCTGTTTTATCACCTGAGGGTGAAATTCTGAAAGAAAATTTCTCCACTTTGTCATCAACAGTCACTTCACACTTCAATAAATTAAACCTCGATGTGTTAACGAAATGAGAAGTCAGAAACTTCAGAGAGGCGGAGCAGAAAGACTGTGATGTCTTTATGTCTTTGTTGTCTTTGTCCACATCTTGACCCTCAAACAGCCACTTCACTTTGTGTCTACTTTCTAAATATGTCTTCACAAAGCAGTTTACCGTCACCACATCATTGCCCTTGTGTTCGGTCACTGGTGAAGATGGAGACATTGTGAGAGAAAGAAGAGAAACTTCATCACTATGATTATTATTATTATAATGTTTCAGTATATTGTTCTGACAAGACAGTTTGAAAACATGATGATGTAAATACTCACTGTTAACAACAGACAGATAAACCACAGCATCTGGACCTTGTTGTTGTCCTGATCTGATCTGTCTGCAGATGTAACGACCAACATCTTCCTCTGTGACCTTCTTTATAACCAGAGAACAATTCTCTGAAACACTCAGTCTGTCTGATTTATCTTTGGCTTCATCACTAATATTCCCAAATGTAACTAGCTCTGCTGCTGCTTGTCTGCTCCTTGAATAACTGAAGAACCACGTAGTAGAGTCACAGTTCTTTTGACCATCTATCACATTGTTACAAGGCAAAGTGACTTCATCTCAATCTCTGACAGCGATGGAGAGGAAACGTTGTCCTGTTGCTGCTGCTGAGAAGATGAGAGAGAAATAAAAAGAATAAAGAGAAATAAAAACATGAGTATTAATGTCAGTGTGAAGATCATTTTAGATACAACAACAGTTTGAGAATGAGCCTCATTGTTGGTTTCTAAGAGTTCATTAAACTCACTATTCACCTCGATGGGAAACAAACAGACTACTTGTCTGTCTTCTTTAAATGAAGGTTAGGTCGTAAAGTAACATTAATGATATTAATAAATATGCTTCTTTAATGATTGTGTAGTCATAGACACATTATATGTATCCTTACCTGTAAACTGAAGCACCAGAATCAGAAATAAAGAGGTTTTAATCCATCTGAATTCAGCCATCGTTCCTCTCCTCTTTGTCTCTGATGCTCTGATGCTCTAAACTGTCCAAGTCTCTCAAATGGTGCTTCTTACAGAGGAAAGCAGTATATATGAGTTATTGTTAAGAGGGAGTCACCTTCTCATAGTCTTCCTCATTTTTTCTAATGTAGGTGGAGCATATTAACTTTTTTTGTCTGAATTTCTAAACAACAGTGACGTACATTGAATGCAACTGTCTCTAAATGATCCGCAGGACACAACACGGACATGAGGATGTTTAGACGTGTGAGACCTGTTGGTTTGACATGAAGCCTTAAAATGATGAAACGATGGCGTGTCAGCGGTTAGTGAGCCGTTAGTTCAATATGTTGAAAGTAACACAGAAATATACAGTTGCAACAACTTTAGACCTGTAATCTCCCTTCTGCAGAAACAAGACTGATGCCACTTCTCCTTTATTTTATTATTTTATTCTTTTTAGAGCTTTGTCTCAAGTCTTAGTAAGTATGGTTTAATATTGACTCAACTAACATAACTTCAAATCAAATATAAAGTTACTGTCTGTCAGACAAAGATCCTTTAACAAATCCAAAATGTATCAGTTTCAACCAAATCTGTTCCGTTTTCTCTTGACCCGTAAACATGACGTACTCTCAGTTGGTTGGTCGGCCTGTCGCTTTGGTCCAGACTGAAATATCTCAACTATATGATGAAATTTAGCGACCCCTTAAGTTATCCTCCGTCACCCACCATCATGTCAATATTTGTATTTGTCCTATATTTTGGTTGGTGCCCAAATACCTGCTAAAGCAATGACATCGTCATCGGCCTCAGATGCACTTTATGTTTAGTGCTAATTATCAAGTGTGAGAATGCTAACACACACAACTAAGCTGGTGAACATGGTTACTACCTGCTTAACTTTAGTATTTTGTCACTATCAAGGATTCATTTACATTGTTTTATTCATTGTCATTGTACAACTCAGGGTTACGCAACAAAATGCAGTTGTGTGGCTGCATTTTGCAAGCGAGTACTTCTGTGTTCTACAGTTTGTTGTTGTCTTCTTTCTGTCTTCCGCTTTTTGTCCTCTGCGCCACACGGCAGCAGGGTGGAGACATTGTGGTTGGGTGGGTGTTGTCTTTCACCATCCTTTGGGCTTTAGGCACCTCAGGAGATGGGTACCTGAGCCGTGCACATCCCATGTCAGTTTGTTATGTTTTCAGTCAGAGTGCTTTTCATTGCTTCTCTATAAAATAACTTGGCACGGGGATTTAGCTTTCTTAAGTTAAGTAGATTGTTGATTTTCTCGCTGTATCAATTCAAATATTTTCAATTAATTTTGTATAGCCCAAAATTAAAAAATTACAAATTTGCCTCAGAGGGCTTTACAATCTGTACACATACGACATCCTCTGTCCCGGGGCCTCACATGGGCACAGGAAAAACTCCCCCAAAAAAACTTTTAACGGGGAGAAAAAGGGAAGAAACCTCAGGGAGAGCAACAAAGGAGGATCATCTATCAGGATGGACAGAAGTACAATAGATGTCATGTGTACAGAGTGAACATCATAACAGAGTTACTGTCACGGTTTGGGGTTTTAAGTGTGGGCTTCCTCTCTTATTTTGAAAAGTTCCTTGTCTCGTGTTTCCCCGGGTCAATTCACTTCCTGTCATCATGATTGTCTAATTGAATCCTCCTGTGTCTGATCACCTGCACCTCTCCTGTGTATTTAAGCCCTGTTTGTCTTTTCCCTCCTTGTGCGTTCGTCTGTTTTTCTGGATCCTGTTCCCGTGTCTATCTTGCCTGTTTCTCGGTTAATTGAAGCCTTGTTTTGCTCTAAACTTCCTGTCCTGATGAGTCTGCGTTTGGGTCCTGCCTTCGCCTTTTCTCTGACCGTGACCGTTACAACACATTCAATGCATATGACAGAAATGATTCATATAATCAGAGTAGTAGGCATGATGAAAAAGTTACGACTACCAAAAATAACAGCAACAGTGGATATAGTAGAATAATAATGACAATAATAGCAGAAATGATATCGGCTGAACTAATAGCAAAGCAACTAATGATAATAATGATAATAGCAGTAGGTGTCGGGCAGGACCAGGGTCCAGATACAACCACAATCCATGTAAACCTGTGAGGAGAGAAAGTACAGAGACTCCGGAGAAGGAGCAAAGTTAGTAAAAATGCATTAATGGGGCATGAATTCATATAGAAGGAGATAAAGGGCGTCAGCAGGAGGCAGGACCAGGGTCCAGACATAACAACGACCATGAACGGGTTTGAGGAAGTGTGAATGTGTCTGGAGAGGCAGAATGTGACGCTCTGCAGAGACGACGAGTCGGACGTTGTAATGTGTGTGAAATGTGTTTACGTTCATATTAGGTCACAGCAGGTGGTCGTGTGCATCCAAAACTTCTGAAAGGAGCCTGAGTTACTCTGGTGGTTGTACTTTACTAGAGTATTTACATTTAACGACACTTTATACTTCCACTCTAGTGATGTACACTGAACATGAAGTATTAAAAGAAGCTCCACAATGAGACGCTACTGATGCTTTGATCCATCAGTATTAAGGAGTACTTTTGCTGATAATACTTCTGTACTTTTACTTAAGTAGGCTATTGAATGCATTACTTTTACTTGCAATGGAGTATTTTTACATTAAGGTGTTGGTGCCTTTATCAAAAGGGTGTTAATATTATATTTCTGTACATTGTCAGGTCACTTTGGGTGCATCTCTATCTGTATTCAGACACATTTGATGCTCAGTGAGAACAGAGCTGTTCAACCAAACAGAGGGAAGGTTCACTACTAGAAGTGGACAAGAGGAGGGAGGTTGTATACTAGTAGAGGCAGGACATTCAATTAGCATTATGACACTGTTACTACATGGAGGAATCACAACACACAGTGTAGAATACAAATTTCTTTATTTGCAGATTATATTGTTATCAGATAT
This sequence comes from Ophiodon elongatus, assembly GCA_016806645.1. NCBI lineage: Eukaryota > Metazoa > Chordata > Actinopteri > Perciformes > Hexagrammidae > Ophiodon > Ophiodon elongatus. The sequence goes on along the minus strand of JACSYO010002071.1, from coordinate 207,239 downwards.
TATAAAGAGAAGACAGTTACTGACTCCATTGAGGCTGAAAACACATTGAAACACATTCACATCCTTACAAATATGTAAATTCTGAATGAAAGTGGATTAAAATGAGTTATTCTGCACACAGAGACATGAAACTGAGCTCAAGCGGCTGTAGCTTTAAAAAATAAAACAGTAAATGTTAAAATCAGCTGTGAAATGCTCAGCTGGAAGACAAATAAAGGAAGTTAACAAGAGTTAAATGTTCTTTCCTGTTAAATGAAGTTAAAATCCAGCTGCTGTGTTCTGAACAGGCTGCAGGTGAGAAACATTTTTACAACTCATGCAGGAAAAGACACCGGACTGAAACAGAATAATAAAACTCTTTTCACAACAAGCACGGATTTTCATCTGAAAAATATTCACAGAAATGTACAAAAACAGATTTTTTTGTGGTTCTCATGAAGGCTTCATCACCTCTGAGGAGCATATTCAGACGGACCTCAATTTCAGATGATTTCTGCCTGTTAAAATATGTTTGACCAATGAAATCCTTTGTTCCAAGAGACGCCACACCACCAGCTCCATGTAGCTTGCTGCCATAAGAGGGAATGTCTTATCAATTTGGTTTCTCAACACCCAATATTGTACCAGAAACACAGCGACGACCTCAACGGTCCAATAAAGGAGAATATATGAGATCAGCAGCAGCTGGGATACGATGAAGATGGTGATGAAGCTGATCTGCACTTGCAAACGTTATATGATGGTCATAGAACAGAGCTAAGCACAACAGCTAGCGTTAGCATCACATTTAGAGTCCAATGAGCTTATGCATTGCGTAGTTAACGTTAAAGTTAACGATTTTTTTGACACATTTTCTTTTGCTTGTTTCCAGTCTGTCAGCGCTCATGTAAAACATGACGAGCAGATCGGTGGAGTCTGATGGAGGCAGACGTGTTGGTCAAACTCCATCAGGATGTCTCATGCTTTCATAGTTCACTGTTCCATCTTCTGCATCATAACGCACCTGTGAGAAACAACACAATCAAACCATCACTTTCTGATCCCACTTCTCTGATCTGTAGGCGTCCACTGCTCCACACTTATCACGAGGAAATGAGAAGTAAAGTAAAGACACAGTAGATTAACTTACACTCACGTGGGAGACGCTTTTGTCCAAAGCTGTTCACAATAAGTTAATTCAAAGATAAAAGTAACGCAAGCTTTTAACCACGAATACTCTAAGACGCTATAGAACTCAGTTTTTGTTTAAACAGTGTCAGAGAGGAGTTGATTAAACTCTGTTGTCATTTTTGAAGCTGCATTTATGCTGTTTATGGCTGATAAGAAAAGAATAAATTAGCTTTGGGCCACTTTTTTCAGCTATAGAATAGAAATGTATGTTGAAGAACAGTTTTTTAAACTCACAACGTTGCCGTCCGTCCGTGTTGTGTTCCCTGAAAAGAGAAAAAAGGGGTTTGATAAAAGCTTCCACAAAGAAAATACAGTATTCTTAAAATGTGTTTACTAAAATGTCATTATTTCTCTCACCATTAGTTCTCTTCCATTTGATGACGGCCAAAATGATTATTATTATTAGGAGTGCTACTGAAACCACAGCCACAATATAGTACCACCAAGCTGCTAAGATACAAAATAAATGTTTAAGCATCCAATGAAAACACAATCTGCAGAGATGTGGTTGAAAGCTCCACAAAAACACATAAATACATAAAATGTTGAGTCACTACTTTGTAGTTCTGATGAATCATCACTGGTTGCAGACGTTGTCCTGGTTTTACCTGCTTTTGTGTCGTCTTCAGTTGTTGTTGACTCTGTTGTTGTTGTTGTTGTTGTTGTTGTTGTTGTTGTTGTTGTTGTTGTTGTTGTTGTTGTGTCTTCACCTGAACAGATGAACACAACTCAACAAACTAAAAAACTTCCAATCAATAAAAGAAGTGAATATGAATAACTTCAAAATATTCTCACCTGTTTTATCATCTGAGGGTGAAATTCTGAAAGGAAACTTCTGCACTTTGTTACCATCAGTCACTTCACACTTGAATGAATTAAACCTCGATGTGTAAACGTGATGAGAAGTCAGAAACTTCAGAGAGGAGGAGCAGATAGAATGTGATGTCTTTATGTCTTTGTTGTCTTTGTCCACATCTTGACCCTCAAACAGCCACTTCACTTTGAGTCTACATCGTCCATATGTCCACACAAAGCAGTTTAACGTCACCTCATCATTGTCCTTGTGTTCAGTCACTGGTGAAGATGGAGACATTGTGAGAGAAAGAAGAGTAACTTCATCAGTATGATCATAATTATTATAATGTTTCAGTATATTGTTCTGAGAAGACAGTTTGAAAACATGATGATGTAAATACTCACTGTTAACAACAGACAGATGAACCACAGCATCTGGACCTTGTTGTTGTTCTGATCTGATCTGTCTGCAGACATAACGACCAGCTTCTTCCTCTGTGACCTTCTTTATAACCAGAGAACATTTCTCTGAAACACTCAGTCTGTCTGATTTATCTTTGGCTTCTTCATCAATCTTCCCATCTGTAACCAGATCTACTGGTCTGGTTCTTGAATCACTGAAGACCCACGTAGTAGAGTCACAGTTCTTTTGACCATCTATCACACTGTTACAAGGCAAAGTGACTTCATGTCCATCTCTGACAGCGATGGAGAGCAAACGTTGTCCTGTTGCTGCTGCTGAGAAGATGAGAGAGAAATAAAAACATGACTATTAATGTGAGTGTGAAGATCATTTTAGATACAACAACAGTTTGAGAATGAGCCTCATCGTTGGTTTCTAAGAGTTCATTAAACTCACTATTCACCTCGATGGGAAACAAACAGACTACTTGTCTGTCTCCTTTAAATGAAGGTTAGGACATAAAGTAACATTAATTATATTAATAAATATGCTTCTTTAATGATTGTGTAGTCATATACACATTATATGTATCCTTACCTGTAAACTGAAGCAGAATCAGAAATAAAGAGGTTTTAATCCATCTGAATTCAGCCATCGTTCCTCTCCTCTTTGTCTCTGATGCTCTGATGCTCTAAACTGTCCAAGTCTCTCAAATGGTGCTTCTTACAGAGGAAAGCAGTATATATGAGTTATTGTTAAGAGGGAGTCACCTTCTCATAGTCTTCCTCATTTTTTCTAATGTAGGTGGAGCATATTAACTTTTTTTGTCTGAATTTCTAAACAACAGTGACGTACATTGAATGCAACTGTCTCTAAATGATCCTCAGGACGCAACACGGACATGAGGATGTTTAGACGTGTGAGACCTGTTGGTTTGACATGAAGCCTTAAAATGATGAAACGATGGCGTGTCAGCGGTTAGTGAGCCGTTAGTTCAATATGTTGAAAGTAACACAGAAATATACAGTTGCAACAACTTTAGACCTGTAATCTCCCTTCTGCAGAAACAAGACTGATGCCACTTCTCCTTTATTTTATTATTTTATTCTTTTTAGAGCTTTGTCTCAAGTCTTAGAAAGTGTGGTTTAATATTGACTCAACTAACATAACTTCAAATCAAATATAAAGTTACTGTCTGTCAGACAAAGATCCTTTAACAAATCCAAAATGTATCAGTTTCAACCAAATCTGTTCCGTTTGGTCTTGACCCGTAAACATGACGTACTCTCAGTTGGTTGGTCGGCCCGTCGCTTTGGTCCAGACTGAAATATCTCAACTATCTGATGAAATTTAGTGACCCCTTGACTTTTCCTCCGTCACCCACCATCATGTCAATATTTGTATTTGTCCTATATTTTGGTTGTTGCTCAAATACCTGCAAAAGCAATGAAATCGTCAATGTGTTTCGTGCTAATTATCAAGTGTGAGCATGCTAACACACACAACTAAGCTGGTGAACATGGTTACTACCTGCTTATCTTTAGTATTTTGCCACTATTAAGGATTCACTTACATTGTTTTATTCATTGTCATTGTACAACTCAGGGTTACGCAACAAAATGCAGTTGTGTGGCTGCATTTTGCAAGCGAGTACTTCTGTGTTCTACAGTTTGTTGTTGTCTTCTTTCTGTCTTCCGCTTTTTGTCCTCTGCGCCACACGGCAGCAGGGTGGAGACATTGTGGTTGGGTGGGTGTTGTCTTTCACCATCCTTTGGGCTCTGCTCAGGCACCTCAGGAGATGGGTACCTGAGCCGTGCACATCCCATGTCAGTTTGTTATGTTTTCAGTCACGGTGCTTTTTATTGCTTCTCTATAAAAGTTAACAAGAACTTGGCACGGGGATTTAGCTTCCTGAAGTTAACTAGGATTGTTGATTTTCTCGCTGTATCAATTCAATTCAATTTATTTTGATCAGCCCAAAAATCACAAAATCACAAATTTGCCTCAGAGGGCTTTACAATCTGTACACATACGACATCCTCTGTCCCGGGACCTCACATCGGCAGTGAGAGCAACAGAGGAGGATCCCTCTCCAAGGGAAGAAACCTCAGGGAGAATGACAGAGGAAGATCCCTCTCCCAGGATGGACAGAAGTACAATAGATAGCATGTGTACAGAATGAACAACATACCAGAACATGCAATGCATATGATTCATATAATGAGAGTAGGAGGCATGATGTAAAAGTTACGACTACTGTAACGTATGTGGTTGGACCCAAGAGCAGTACGACGGACACCGGGAAGGCTGGGGCTCCGGGCAGTGGATATGGGCATCTGGCGGCTGGGGCGCCGGTGGCCGGGACTGGGTTCCCGAGGGCCGGGGCTCCGGAGAGCGGAACTGGGCATCCGATCGCTGGGAGCGGAGCTCAGGAGAGCGGAAGTCCAGAGTTGACCGGAGCAGGTGGCGGCGGGGGCACCGTGATGGTTTGGGCTATGACTGCCGTCACGAGGCCGCCGGGGAGGCCGGTGGAACAGTCAAGGCCGCCATGGAGATCAGCGAGGCCGCCGGGGGGCTCAGCCAGGCTGGTTGAGGCCGGTGGGGGAGGTCTGCCATGCATGTTCCACTACTCCAATCGTGCCTTGTTCCGGGAATTGACATCCGGTCCTCGTTCTCCAGAGTATGGCAGACCTCGGCTGTGTTGGCAACCTGAGTCTCGCGTTGCTGGATAGCCTCCTCAATCGTCACGAACGGTAGGTTTTCCTACCGAATGTCCAGCAACGCACAAGCCCCTGCAGTGCAAGACCTGTTTAGGAAAAGATCGAGGATTTTGGGTTAAAATAACGACGGAAGTGACGTCACTTAAGTATGGAAGTGGCATAATCTAAAGGTTGACGTCGACTTCTAGTTTCACACCAGACACAAACAGCGGTCTTCTGGGTGAAAGTTATGTGTGTTTGGACCCACCCATCCCCCCTAACCTCCTCCTTTCACGGACTTTGACGCTCTTTTTACGAAGTCACCTTTTGTGGCTCACGATTAAGCAGATTATATGCAAACTATATAGTGCATTCGTTTTCGTACACGTGAGTACAAACAGCGTTTGTGCGTTTCCCTAAAAATGTGCAGCAACTCGTGTCAGTTTCCGCTCATTACATGCATACGGTCTTTTCAAATTAAAATTATGTCTTCACAGGAAACAAGTGAGTTAGGTTTAGGTAAAGATCATGGTTTGAGTTAAAATAACTACGGAATTGGTGTTCCTAAAGTACAGCAGTTATGTGTATCTTCATTCTCATTCTCCGAGCCGCTCACACTCATCACTGGGCCCAACAAAATATGAAAACTGCTGTGTTTACTACTGTAGAAGTAGATATTCTAATGCATTTCCCTAAGAATGAGCAGCAACTCGTGTCAATTTCCACTCATTACTCATCAGACAGCCTTTTCAAAATAAAATGACGTCTTCACAGGAAACAAGAGGTCGTGGGTTGGGTTCAAATAACTATGGAAATGGAGTAACTTAAGTACGAAAATTACGTGAAAAATAAATAAATCAACGTTAATGTTCTGTTTCACATGGGGGACAAACAGCAGGCTCCTGAGTGAAAGTCCAGGTTTTTGGTTGTTTTTGTCCACAGCAGTACATTGCTTTTCTCCCAAGATGGTGCTCACGCCTGCTTCTCCAAACTGCCTCCATCTACTGTAGGTAATACACTGACTATGGACAAGTACAACCCGAACTGTCCCTTTAAAGACAAACTGCAGTGTGTGTGTTCATGGTGATGAAGGAACATGTCACCCACTGCAACAGTGTGGCTCATTGACAATAGCGGCGCTCTATGGAGCAAAGGAATGAGATATATCCGGCTTTGGATACGCAGACAAAAGGCCATTTGTCGTTATTACATAAAAAGACTTGTCCTTTCTTAATGCAAAAATGATTCCTCAAATGAACAACAGACAGACAAATGTGAAGGGGAAAACACAATCTTTTTGTGCAGATGTGAGACAGAAGCAGTTTGGGTTCGACCTCCTACACCGCAGACATCCAGTCACTGTGGACGTCTGGGCCAAAACTACATAGAGACACAATCTGGATGTGTTTATTTTAAGATTAGTGCATTCCCAGGCCCCAGATGGCTCAAGCCCAAGGGCACTATGTGGAAAAAGAATCGCCACTGTTTCCATCTTTGCGGAATCTGTTTATGTGTGTTTATCTCGTTTAAAAATACAGCGTGCACTTGTCGGCCTCAGAGACTTAAAAGAAGTCTCACTGGCACAAATCCACTGCTGAGCGTCTTCTTCACACGCATCTCAGGGTCCTGTTCTCAAGTTGCTACAGTCCATCATATTTTTATTTTTTTTTGCGAGTGAACTTGGAGGGAATAAACCCTTTTACAGTTTTTAAACAATGATGGCGTGCGTAAATGTGCGCCCGCAGTTTGGCAACGGAACGAAGGCGGCGTGTTGAAGCTTTTAACCACCAAAGATGGCGAGTATTTGGCCCAATGTTTAGTGGACAGATATAAACATGTATTTGGTGGAGAAGCCGAGCGAGAAATTACAAGCCTACAACTCACTGGATGATACAACTCTGTTATCTGTGTTCATGTACAGAACACCAAACATCATGACATGTGTCCTCGTAAAAGCCTCATATAAATATTAAATACAGACTCATCTGCTTTTATTATCTACAAAAACTATTTACTGAGGTCACCACGAGCAACCACGGACGCATTCGGTTGAGTATCACCAGTTAACACCGTCACTAATCTGAAAACACCTGCTGCTCTGAATTCTGTTTGAGTTCTGTAGAAACATGAGTCCGCTGTTGGAATATCGATTCTGACGACCAAACATGAAACAACCCTGTTAACAGTGTTAAAAGGGTGATAACTCCTCTGAATGGCTGGAGCCAAATGACAACTCTGGTCACAACGTGCACACTTCCTTCCTTTCCTGGTGCATTGCTACATTTCTTTGTATAACAGCCGGTTGTGTCCCCGGTAATGTGGCCCTGGTTTTGGGAGATTCAGTATTGAAATTGTTCACTTTAAATGTCTATGATAAATATGTCTGGTCTCATTGCAGCTTTTAGGGGCCATTCAATGACTACGTTTACAAGCGCACTAATATCCCGTTATCTTTCTGAATTTAATACAAGTTATACAAACAGCATATTCCGTTTGGATATTCTGAGTTAGGCCTCAATCATGATGCAGCATTTCACGAATAAGACTTGTGGAATATTCCAGTACTGTTCAGGTTTTCAGAGCATTCTTTGGACATTCAGAATATGCGTCTTTATTGCTTTGTTTTTTTTACAGCAGATTGCGACACTTGGCTTCTTGCCTGTTTGGGGGTCAGCCCTTTGAGTTGTACAAAGACCGAGTTAGCGAGGCAGGAGAAGGCATGCACGCCCAAAAAGAAAAGCCCACATTTCTGATCGGAAGAAGAAACGCACCTACTGTTAAACATTGTGAAAGACTTTGATATCAACAGGTTTTTGGACTTTTTCAAGAAGCCGGGTTCACACAGGTCGAACAAGTCCACCACTGGTGTGGAAAACATTGAAGAAAAATCCGAACAAAGAAGCAAAATGGAACAATCGGCTCCAGATGTTCCACATTCATGTTAATCAGAATATGTACGCAGGAATATTCGTGGAATGTTAATTTTCATTAGCCATGTAAACAGCTCACAGTAGGAGGAATTTAGACACGGTATAACAGATAAATGATAAAAAATGATAAATACTCGCATGTGAATATATTATATGTCTAGGGCTTTTATTGTGAAAGGTATAAATGGAAGGAGTAGATCTGTGCCGCCTTTGTCAAGGTTGAAAGGCGTAATCAAGTTTTCCATCTTGGTTTAGACTAATGAGCCCCCAGTTGTTGTTTCATAAATAGGCTCAGCTCAAGCTGTTCTGCACAGCGTGATTGCTTCATGCTTATATTAGCGGAGAAAAAACTCTTGCTGCTTTTTCGCCGCGCGTGTGAAAGTATTCATGACAAAAACAACAGTTTGAAAAATCACATTGACGTGCAAGCTAATTACGGCCTTAATGACAAAAAATAACAGTGTTTAGTTTTTTTTTAAATATTTAGAAAAGGGAAAATAGTGATATGTAGCATTTCTTTGCGCATTTGGTCCAAAAACTGGAGTTTCACCGAGACAAAATTGATATTTCTGATACATTTTTGCCCTCAAAAAGAAAAGAAAAGAAATGATATTTAAATTTTAAGTTTTTTGGGTTTTTTTTTCTTAACCCCACACAAAAGGCCTCCTCTTTGCATCCCGGTGCCAAGAATGTTCAGAGCAGCTTTCTTTTGGGAGCTGCAGAGCATCACTTAACATTCCCTGTGGAGCGCTGTGCTGTCCGGCAGCGTAACCTAACAACCACACAGAGGACACAAACACAGCCGGGGACACTGATGAATGCAGGGGAGCCGACATTGCTAAGATTTAGGATAAATCACATTTCCAGAAGTAGAAACACCTGCAGACGGCCAAACACATTTAGATTCAGATCACAAGTGTAGATGTGTGGAGATATCTTCACTCATGTGGGTCGTCTGTATTCCAGGAAGTCCATATTAGTATACATGACCTCAGATTGTCTCTTCTTAATAAAGGATGTTTGATTTTATTCTAATCTATATGCACCAGAGTTTTCATTTTCATTTAAATTGAGCCAGTTGGACCAAAACCGAGCTAAAAGAAAAGTGAGTATTTGACTGACATTCATTAGGAGGCTACAAACACCACTTGCAAAATGTAATTAAAGTATAAAGGTAAAAACTCTCATTATATAAAATGCCTTTATTCTCATACACATTTCATATCTATAAGTTATTATGCAATGCAGTGACATCTAAGCAGTCTATTTTACCTCTATAACGTGTCTTTTTTCAGACTAGTGGAAAGAAAACATCCAAAACACGCATTTAGGTGTTAATTTTACTACTTTGTTGACTTGCGTCTGTAGATTTCTCCTAAATTCACCAAAAGTTACCATTAGACTTTATCTATACTTGCATATTTGCATATTTAAACATGAGATTTTGAGAACATGAGAGGAAAACTTATAATAGAAAAACTAATTGTCTTAATGCAAGTAATGAACTAGGGAAGTTTCAAGGCGATATATATTAGTACATTTTATTTACCCTATTCACCTGTCTCCCCTGACTAGCTTATGTCTTGCATTTATATTTTTAACTTTTTAAATTTGATCAAATTATCCTATATTTTGCATTAAAAAAAAAAAACTAGTCATTACAGCTGTCCGATAAATAAAGTGGAGTATATAACAAGTTAGTAGTTTATGTAGGTGATGTAAATATTATTTTCAAGTGATTTACAAGTACCTTTATTATAGTACGAGTCAATGGTCAACGTACAATGATGTCATTATGAACCCACTGTACTGGTGGTGTTACAGGAAAATAAGCTCAATATTAATGTGAACAGTTACATGTTTTCCTTTTATATTTTACTTCTACTTCTTTACCCTTTTGTTTCTTATACAAAGACATTTTCAAATCGACTTCAGGAGAGGGGCCCCTGATTTCTGTCTCGACAAACAACTTACAAGTACATGACAAGGAAAAACACATTTTCATTCTGTTAAGCAATGTTATTGGTTTTCCAATAAACCCAGTATACATCTGTTTTCTCTAAAGTTTAAGTTTAATGCAAAATTATTCTCACAGCACAATCTGTTATGGTTTTAATTAGTGTTTCATGGAAAGAATGTTTTGTTTGAACTCGCTGCTAAAAGCAACAAAGCAAAGTTTCTTACCTGTGAATTTATATTGATGGATATGGAATCAGTCCATAATAATAATAATAATAATAATAATAATAATAATATTTTCCAGGAGCCCAAACAAGTCATTCCTCCAAAGCAAGACAAGCCTCTCATCGATATTCTTGGTTAAAAAAAATCAAATGAATGAGAATATTTTTATTATCTGCTGTATGTGAGAACAGCATGATGTCACCCTGGAGGCGGGGTTTATGCAAATGAGGCAGACGAGCCAAAGGGAGGATGTGAGCGTCGGTACTCTGCCACCACCACCCTAACCATCCTCCGTGGAGACAGACAGACAGACAGAGAGACAGACAGACAGACAGACAGACAGACAGACAGACAGACAGACAGACAGGGCGCCGGTGCACCGACAGAAAACGACTCCTTCTCTTTGTTCACTCGGAACATGGCGTCAAAATGTCCAAAATGCGACAAGACGGTGTATTTCGGTGAGTGTATGTTTTTGTTTTTTTTCCTGTGTCGACGTCGAGGTTCTGATGAGAGGCGAAGGCTTTGACTGCTGGTGGGAGTGCTGCCACCCCTCTATTTCAAATGAATGCATCACATTTTGTTTTTAGGGAGGTCTATTATAAACCATGCAGCTCCAGAGCACATCAGATGTGAGGCGACCTGCACGCACTGGGAAAAAGAAATATATGTATTATGATTATATTATTTTATTATTATAATAATCACATCTAAAAAATTTTTTTTAACAAACAACCATGAATATTGTATAAAATAAATATCCCCTGATGACCTAATGCATAACTTATCTTATAAATCAACTCCTCTATTTAAAAGCAATATGTGCAGACTTTTTTTTTTATTACAGGTGTGGCTGTGTGGTATGGAGAACCTTAATATGGTGGTACCACACCTATGTTACATAATGAAGCATTCAGAGTGAAATTATTTCTAATGTTTTACATGAACGTGTTTCAGATCTCACGTCTGAAATGTTTTTAAATTAAATTTAAGTTATTATCATGTTGCAGTGGTGCAATTTGGATAAAAAAACAAATCCTGTGTGTATTTACTATGTAGCGACTGTTTAGACACCATGTGATAGTATGTCGATTTTTTTTCACGAGCATGCAAGATTTTAAAAAAAGATTTTAAAAAAAGATTTAAAAAAAAAAGGTTTGAATGCTGGTTACGTTATTTGTGCTTTTGTGTGTGAAACTTTATTATGCTGCCATCTTGGCCAGGACGGCGTTCTCAATCTCAATTGGACGATCCAGGAGAGATAAAGGTTTAATAATAAAATATAGTAAATATTAATCAAATGTAAAACATAATCCATCCTCCGATGCTGTATCCAGTTCTCTGTATACATTCATGGTGAAACTAAGAGAACGTTGAGTTATTTTAGTCTCGTTGCGGGAATTTCCTTACGCCAGTTACGTAAAGAGCGTCGTTATTTTACGTACCAAATGCACGTATTTGACACGTTTTCTTTTGACACATTTAACACTTTTTTATTAAACTTACACGTTTTGTTCAGCGAGATCATCCTGACAAATAAACACAACTTTTATTTTCAGTAAAAAGCCATCATTAGGGCCATAAACGTTGGCTTGCATCGTAGGAGAAAGATCTTATTTCGGACATATAACCGAGACGAGGCCGTGGGGACTCATTTCTGGGTATTTAAAGTTATTAAAACTATAGTCCCACCAGCTGTAACATCAAAGTGATGAACACATGAATGCATCAACAATTATAATCCAATAATATACATTATTCTGAATGTGTTTCTTGATGCTAATACATATTTTTTGAATGCAGGACTTCTACTTGTAACAGAGTATTTCTACACTGTGGTACTGCTACTTTTACTTCAGTAAAATATCTGAGTTCTTCCTCCACCAATAACAGTAATACAGCAATGAAGTCCCACCAGTGACCCTCCTATATTATAATCCTGGTCTGCGCTGCCTCAATCTACCGCCGGTTTATTTAGTTGTTTCTTTTTCCCAGTTTTGATGTGAAACAAATTTGAATGTCAAAAGATGGCTCAGCTGGTGAGTCCCAGACTCAAACTGGTATCCGCTCTGCTGGGACGCAGCGCAGACACGGGCTATACTTGGTCCACTATCTTTAGATAAGAGCCATTAGCTGTCCCGTTTGATTATGGCTATCAAAACTTAACTGTGTTATCTGACATCTTATGACCTTTAAATGACCTTATCCCCCCCCCCCCCCCTCCCCCTCCCCCCAGGCATGAGAATAATATCGGACTCTGGAGTGAGTTTAGAGGCCATTTATCAGTTTGAAGCTATACACCACATGGCGTTGTAAATAATTTATCGATCGCTCGTGCGTCACATGGATCGATTTTCTTTTTGTTCTTTCATCTTCATTTCTCTGGAGAAGCATAAACCCCGCCCTGCAGCTTCAACCAAACACGCTGCTCTCATTCCGACTTCACCAGAAATATGTTTCCTCTGGCAAGTGGGAGTTGTTGTTTTGTTGCTGCACGGGGGAATACTCTATACATCCTGGTGGAGATGCATTTCAGACATTTTTTAGGCTCAGGCAGTTGGTCTATTTTGGGATTTTGAGCTTCAAAGTCGTCAGTATCAATCAAGTGTTTTTTTGTGTCATATAATTTTCATTCATTTACGTAACAAATTGAAATAGAAAATGGGGGAAACGAAAGATAAATGACAAGAAAACAAACGCAAACCTGCACGGAAAAAGGGGAACAAGCTGGGGAAAGACAAGAAAAATAAATAAATTAGATCAATTAAAACTCAAACAAAGCTGTTTTGAGGGGAGGCGGGACAAGAAGGAGTAAAACACACGAACACAAGTCAGATAAGTGCAGTTTCTTAAGTAAATAAATAAATAAATGAAGCAACTTTAATCTTAATACTACGCGATTGGGAGTATTTCTGTTGCCTCTCAACATGGCGGCGGTGGAGTCGGCGGGCTAGCTGCTAACGGTGCCAACGGCGCTAACAGTGCAGACACAGCTAACTAATTCAAAAAAAATTAAAAGGCAGAAATGATGTCTTACAGTTCATAGGTCATGGCACCATAGGAACACACGAGTGCACACGTGTTGCACGCACACACACGACCTCCGCCATCAGTGCAAAGTGCTCGCTGCGTGCCGAGGTGACTTACTGTCACACATCACGTCAGTGACAGGCCGGCCAGTGAGTCTGAACAGGAAGTGTCACGCTGTATCAGGGCCTCGGTGTCTCTGCTGGGATATTCTGGGAGTGTCTCGCTACCTCCGTCTGTCCGTCCTTCTTTCCTTTCTAAATGTCCAAAAGTATTGGCATCAAACTCGTGCATTCAAAATCTTGCTTATGTAAGTAGTGGCATGAAATATACTTAAAGTACCGACAATAAAAGTGCTCTTTATGCAGAACTGGCCCAGACCTATCAATGAAGCTTTGTTTATTACATTTTACCTTTTTATTGAAGACTTGGTATTAGTGTTAGGTAGAGACATAGTTTCTCATGCACTGGTACATTTTGATATTTTGGGCTATTTTGCTTCCATAACATGGAAAGAAAACATCCAAAATACACATTGAGATGTTTATTTTACTACTTTCTCTATTTGCGTTTGTAGATTTCTACTAAATTCACCAAAAGTTACCATTAGATAATGCCTCATTTGCATATTGAAACATAACATCTTATAAAACTTTTAGTACAAAAAATAATTGTCTTAATGTCAGTAATCAACTGGGGAAGTTTCATATTGATATCTATGAGTTAATGTTTTGACCCTCTTCACCTGTAGAGTCTTCAAAATGTCTGTAATTTAACTAAATATCTCTTTAAAGGCCGTTTTCTCTAAATTTGTTTTTTTCTCAGACCAAAATTCTCCACTTCAGTAGCTCTTACATCCACCAAACTTTACACTTTCATTCCTAAAGGTTTCTACAGAGGGGTTTCTTCACATATCATTCACAGCCTCATTTATACAACATTGTATTGATAAAAACATAGAGAAAATAGATTTTCTCTTTTATGGCTGTTGACAGTATTTTCTGAATATTGGACTGATACAAAGAGATTCCCTCTCTAAAAACCTTTGACTCTAATATGTCAAAATTAAACAATAATATTTAACCTGATTGTATGTTTATGTTCAGATTTCTGTTCTGGTAATGTATAAAAATGAGCACATATTTAGTAAGATAATGAACCATTTGCATTTTTAAACAATTTCAGAAAACATTTATTAGAAAAAATACTAGTTTCATGGTGAGATCTATTTGCTTCCCTTTTTACCTGCGACATCTCTTTTAAGCTTGAAAACGTGATCAACAATGGGGTAAGTGTTGGGCATTTAGTTCAGTTTATCGTGAGAACAGAAGCTTTATAGAAAGTCTTGGTTATTATGACCGAGACCACAAGATGTGAATCTCTCTATGTCGCGCTGTTCTCCTTCTAAACGCAGTGGAGAACATGTGCTTCAGGTTGATGTGACCTCCCAAGAGTCTGTCCAGTGTCTTTATCACTTTGACTGCAACAGCCTCATGGAGCAAACTGCTCTGCTATAATTCAGATTATAATTTTTATCTCTGCCGGGCGTACGCCTGTGGGGAGATCATGTGTTCGTCCTTGTGAGTCTGTCCGTCTGTCCACGGCTGATCTCGCATACTACTGGACCCATCCTCTTGATATTTGTTTGTGCTCATTTATAACTGTTTCATCAAGAGTATCTCGCAGTTGCTTTTTTGAAAACCCTTTTTAACTGACTGTTTTACAGCGTCATTGACTGCTGAGTCCTCGCTCCTCCTCCTGCTTATAGCTAAAGGCATTCATTCTAAACCCGATACGTTACGATCCACTAAAACAAGGCACGATCCAAGATTAATAAATACACGTTCTTCTTATCTTTGCCGCCATCTTGACTGTCAGGAAGCCAGAATGGACAACTGAGTGAGCTTCAACTCTTCTGTGTTTGGGAAACATCACATGGATCGATTTCTTTTTTTATTCTTTCATCTTCATTTCAAAACTCCAACCAAACATGCCGTTCTCGCTTTCCTATTTGCCGTAAATTTACAAAAAAATATCTTTCCGCTGGCAGTAAGTTGTTCTTTTTGTTACAAGTGTGGTGGACATGCATTTTTATTATTTTTAAGCCGGACATTTGGTCTATTTTTGGGATTTTGAGATTCAAAGTTGTCAGTATCAATCACGTTGTTTTGTGTTCATTTTTACAACAAATTGATAGAAAAAGGGGGTAAAAGTACTCAACTCAACTTGGGAGGAGAGAGGGAGACGCACCATCCTTTTCATTTTGCCTCTTAGCCAGGTCATCATTGAAAATGAGAATTGGTTCTCAATTGATTTTAGCTGGTTAAATAAAGGTTATTATTATTATTATTATTATTATCCTGAGTGCACTTCTCTAGTTACTTGTGCCTTGTATCCATTAGCTGTTGTACTGTACACATCTTGATAGCAGTGTCAGTTCCTCCAAAGATGTTACTGTTAGTATCTGTCTCCTATGCTGCTGAATCTAAGGATTGTTTGTGTGTAAGGAAATATATATATACTGCATATGCTTTCTCTGCATTGTATGATTCCCCTTGAATCTCTATATGCTGTTTGATATTTTTAACCTAGATCTCAACAAAATAACCTTTTTCCCTTTTCTGCTCGATATTTCTTGGCAATGATGTGAATAATCTTAGCTCTGATTTGATTGTGTTTTCTAGAACATTTCTGTTTACACCTCTCTGACCCCTCAGGATGTTGCTTGGATGATTGGATCTTAATTTTTTTCTTCTTTGGGGAATTTATTTTCTCATCTTGTCCAAACATCGTCTGGTTTACCAGGACTGAGCAGTCTGGTCCATTCATCTTCGCTGGATCTTTATATTGGTTTTGAAGGGCTTCATGTCCCATAAACCGCCATAAATATGACCGTGTAACTCAATAGTTTTACAACGCAGCTTGATTTAAATCCCTCATTTGTGTCTCTTCTTCTTCTTCTTCTTCTTCTTCTGCAGCGGAGAAGGTGTCGTCTTTGGGGAAAGACTGGCACAAGTTCTGTCTGAAATGTGAGCGCTGCAACAAGACGTTGAATCCAGGAGGCCACGCTGAGGTGAGAGGAAATGAACAGAAGGGGGCGTCTGAGAGTAATGAGTTTAAATTGTACATGCTAATTCCCACATTTATGTGTTATCATTAATATTTAGTGGCACGGGATTGCCATTTTTTAAAGGGTAACTTTGGTATTTTTCAACCTGGGCACTATTTTCCCATGTTTTTGTGTTTAAGTGACAAATGGGGACAACTGTTATTTTTAAATTGGTTCAGTATTGAGTGAGAAGGCTGCAGACGGCAGCCGCTAAACAGGCTACAATGCAATGGAATTCCTCACCATCAATATACGTCACTGACGAGCTCAGTGTTATGTAACATTATGGACAGGACCCTATAGAGAAATAAAATGTTTTTCTTTACCTTTTGCTTGATCCTGTCTGTTTGCGCTGATCCAAGTCTCGCTCAAGCAGAAGTCTCCTTCTGAAATCTGGCAAGAGGTGACACGAGTGATAGTTAGAGAGAGGAGCGCCGGTGTTGTCAGAGTTTGTTGTGTTGGGAGTATAGAAAGCATAGTTAAGTGTTATCTAAAACATTTTCATTGGCATGGCTGAATATTTGGCTAATATGAAATGCGAGATTTCAGATCGAGACTTCTCTGAGCAAGAAACACAGTGATCAAGCGAAAGATAAAGAAAAACATTTTATTTCTTTTATGTTTTTTTTTTCCATAATGCTGTCAGTAATAACAATCTGAGCCTTTCAGAGGCATAAACAAGCACTTTTAGTGGACCTACATTGACGGCGAGGAGTTGCCTCGAGCGATCACATTGCAGTAGCTGCAGCGTTCTCCTTCAATACTCGACCTATTAGAAACAGTGGTGTCCTCATTAGTCACTTTGACACAAAAACATGGGAAAATAGGGTCCAGATTGAAAAATACCAAAGTTAACCTTTAAGTGTTTTGATTTACTGTAGAATTTAACTTTCAGGTTTTGACTGATCGGGACAGACAGAGAGATGTAGAAGCAGTGATTCATAGTTTACAACAGAAGGACAGAAGAATTTTTTTGTAATAAATCATCTTAATAGTGAAACTATTTGCAGTCACTGGCTGTAGCGGTTTCAGATACACTTTGTATGAAGGAACACTAAAACCACAGCAGATATAGAAATGTTGTAGGGCCTTTGATTGAAGAGAAGATAAGCTCAGCAGGAAGTTCGAGGTTTCCTTGTGGTCAAACTTGAAGAGTTATTCTATTGACTTTCTAACCACTCAGGAAATCTGCAGAGAAGTCAGTATATGACTGTACAAGTCTGACCACAAAGAAACCACATACTCTGTGGTCTGAGGTCACAAGTGAAAGTCTCTGCCTGAGTTTAAGGATCTGTTCACTTCGAGCGTATCTGGAACAGCTTACTCATCTTTGGAGCTCTCATTCTGACTGTTCAGTGATACTCTCAGACCATCTGTGGTCCGAGCTGTTTCGCTCAATTCAGCGCCTACACAAGCGCTGAGAATAATAACTTAGAAGCCTGTTATTTACAACAATGATAGTTTATGTGGCTTTCTCTGTCTTAAAATAAGCCTTTTAATGAGGAAGTACTGGTTATAAAAAGTAGAAGTATAGTCACCATGACTTCCCCCTGTGGTCTGTGGACGTTTTGAAGCCTTGAGTTAAATTGAGCCTTGGGCTAAATATATCCAAGTAAGATTTTTTTATTTCTCTGAATAAGAAATTATTCTGAATAAGAAATTCTTGTGGTGACCAAAATAATTTTTCATGAACTGAAAACACAGTGAAAAGGTTAAAGTTGTAAGACCAAAGCATGGACAAATCCCAGACTGGACAACACCATTGTAGCAACCTGTCAATCACCCTGTAGCCCCGCCCCTAAAGCATCCCCTGCTTTATGATCTGTGTGACTCTAAATGGACCATAATTTACTAAATGAACATCATGCTGTATTGAAGAAGACTTGAAACTAGAGATTGAGACATAAACTCATGTTTACAATGTTTACTGAGGGAATAAATCAAGAGAGAAGTAGAGTCATTTTCTATAGACTTCTATACAACCAGAGGAGTCGCCCCCTGGTGGTCAGGAGAGAGAATGCAGCTTTAACACATGAAGCTTTGACTTCTATACAACCAGAGGAGTCGCCCCCTGGTGGTCAGGAGAGAGAATGCAGCTTTAACACATGAAGCTTTGACTTCTATACAACCAGAGGAGTCGCCCCCTGGTGGTCAGGAGAGAGAATGCAGCTTTAACACATGAAGCTTTGACTTCTATACAACCAGAGGAGTCGCCCCCTGGTGGTCAGGAGAGAGAATGCAGCTTTAACACATGAAGCATCGGCTTCACTTTTCAGACCCCAGAGGGAACCTGGGCGTACGGCGCTGTAGCCTTTGAGTGGGTGGGCGGTTCTTGTGTTGACTACGGAGTAGAATCCTGCCGGTGCCACTGCAGACGCATTTTGATGAATCCAAACAGACTAAATACAAAAAAAGTTGCTCAACTTTTCCACTCTGGTTCAGAGCGGTGACAAAATGGAGGCGGACGTGTCGGCTTACTTTCCCTCCCTCTTGTGTTTTGCAGCACGACGGGACGCCTTATTGCCACAAGCCCTGCTACGCCGCCCTCTTCGGACCAAAAGGTGCAGTTTCTTCTCCTTCTTTTCAGTAAATAATAAATAAATAAATAAAAAGAACATTTCGTGTACGTGAACGCAACGTTCCACTTGCGCCGCAGGCGTGAACATCGGCGGAGCCGGTTCCTACGTGTACGACGCTCCTGTCAACGAAGCCCCTGCTGCCGTTTCTATGGAAACAGATGGCAAGCCAGAGGAGCAGAAAAAAGCCCCCGCGCGGGGACCGGTGAAGGGTGAGAAATATGTGCAGCAGAAATAGAAAAACTGCCCATGTTTGGGAGAGTATGCTTGAGTCTGCTCTCTGGAGGGATTAAGATGTTTGGTTCAGGTCACTTTAGTTTGTGGGGGGGAGGGAAGGGGGGCAGGGGGCGAGGGGGGGGGGTTAGAGAATAAAAGAGGAAAGCAAAATATACCAACTGTGAGTGAATACTGAGAAAAAAGAAACTACCATAAGATGTGATCATTTGAAGATGTGTGAAAAACAGAGCGATATAGAAATAAAGAGGATCAGAGAGATGGTGTGTGTGTTGGTAAAAAATAAAAGAATAATTTACTCCTATTCAATCAGCTGCCAGCTTCTCCTCTTTCTCCGGAGGACCCAACATCTGCCCCAGATGCAACAAGACGGTTTATTTCGGTAAGCAGATTTGTGTCTTTGTGTCTCACGGTGTTGGAATGTGGCTGTGTGACTAAAGCAACTGGTTTCCATGGTGACTATCTCCATTGTGTGTGTGTGTGTGTGTGTGTGTGTGTGTAGCTGAGAAGGTGTCGTCTCTGGGGAAGAACTGGCACCGGCCCTGTCTGCGCTGCGAGAGATGCAGTAAGACTCTGGCTGCCGGCAGCCACGCAGAGGTGAGGTCACAACGCCGGCTGCTCCCCAACAGGCGTGATGTTTTTAGTATTGTTTTCATCACATTCAAAAAAAAAAGAAAAAAGAAGTATAATCCCAAAGAATTTCAGGTTTTCTTCTCCGTCCCGTTGCAGCACGACGGACAGCCGTACTGCCACAAACCGTGCTACGCCGTGCTGTTCGGGCCCAAAGGTATGACGTCACAAACACCGTCAGAAACACCGTCAGAGGGCAGCAGCTGGATGGGCTGGAGCTGAGAGAGCCTCTAATGGAAACAGTGGTTTAAAAAAACAACAACAAAAAAAACACCGTGTCTCCAAACAACAGTCTGCAGAAAGACTTTTTACATCTACAAATATTTATCGCAGTCGTGTCGGATAAACCTCGGTGGGTGGAGCCAAATGAATTAGCTAGATATCTTGTAAACGTGCTGAGTAATAGTGTTTAATGTCAATTCAGACCGGATTTATTTTTAGTTTAGGGAGTATGATTTAAATTCATATTTATTCTCATTATCTACCTAAGATCTTCCTCGGTGCCGGGGTTTTAGAACATTTTGTAATAAATAAATAAAAGTTTATTGAAATCTTAAGTAAAGAGGTCAAAATGAAACACCAAAGTGTGGTTTACATGTTGTACTAGCTCGTCACTTGTAGGTGCCTTCATCATTTCGAGCGTTGATTCTGGAAAGAAACGTGGCTCAAGAATAAATATACACGGATTGCGTAATCTGTGCCCTCAGTTTAACATCCTTTCAGGCTCTGTCTCTCACACGGCCGAGGACAAGGTCTGAACATCAGGGTTCATCTGTCTCCACATCAGCTCCGATAGGCACACACACACACACACACACACACACACACACACACAGAAGCATGCAGCAGTGAGATGATCCAACATGTTATATGTACAGTAAATGTACATATGTAATCAACCCTCACCCGTGATCCCCCCACGGGGAGGGGGTGGGGGGTGGGGGGGGGTTTAAGAGCCTTCGGCGTTTCAGAGCAGAGAATACTGATTATTGTTTGCACAAACTTAAAACCTGATTTTACATACTTAACGATGCCATTAGCCCCCAGGTGTCTGAAACTAAAAATACTATTTGCACTGAACCCAGGTGCAGATTAGATACTTGTGTGTATATGTAGCCTGTGTATGTTTTTCCTAAACTTAACCAGCCTGCGACTGAAAATGATAATAATTTGACACAAAAAAAACCAACTGAAAACAATAAGTCACCAAGTGTAAAACACAGGCTTCTCAGAGGACCCAAACACCAGTCGTCTGGGCAATGGGTCTCCTTATCCTAGTACTACTACTACTACTACTACTACTACTACTACTACTTATACTACTACTTCTGTCAGAAAACCTTTCGGCTAGCTAACTATTGCTAAATTAAGTAGCACGTTCAGCTTGGTCGGGTGTAAATAGCCGAACAGCAGCCGTGTAGCTGTTCTCACCCGGGTGCAAATAAACACTCCGTTTTATTTTAATTATTCGAATTTTGGCTAAAAGGTCAATAACACACATACCTGCGGTGTGACGAACTCAGAATGCATATTTATGTTAGCGTTACCCAGACTTGATACCTGGAGCCGTCACACAGCGGCAGGAACGCTCCGAGCAAAGTGGCAGCAGCATCTTCAGCCTTTATTATTTATTAACGGCAATAACTCTCCTGAAACCATAGACATGTCGATATCTGGGTGAACTGCCCGCTAACGTCTGTGCTCTGCCCCCCCCCCGCCCCTCCCCCCCGCCTCGCCCCCCTCAGGTGTCAACACCGGAGGCGTCGGCAGCTACATCTACGACGAACCCGCTGAAGCCGAGGCCCAGCCCTGAGCGCCTCCTCCTCCGCCTCCTCCTCCACCTCCTCCACCTCCAGGACCCTCCGTGTCTCTTAGATTTGCCTTCTTCGGTCGCGGTGACGCGTGATACGCACCGCGACCACAGGGACGGATACTTAGATGTTCTGTTGTATTTGTATATTGTTTATATATCTATTTTTTTGTACCGACACAAAACCTTTAACACGTCCTCCCCGTGTGGGGTTTCAAATTTGCCTTTTTTACGTTTCCTTGGTTCTCTTTGCCAAATAATTATGGATAAAAGCCGCCGTGTCACTCATGATTAATATAGTTTGTCAGACTTTTGTGCACTTACAAAATGTACCGTGCGAAACGTACCGGCCCGCCAACGTGTTGTCAGTGTTTTGTCGGACGGGTTGTTCCTGCTCCTAAAAGAGGGGTGAGGTGTAGACGTAGCCGTACGCACAGAGACGTGCGTTTTCCTGAATGTTATGAAGCTGAGTTTCAACTGTGCGTCACGTTTTCTACAGTAAAACCGTGTGATACCAAACCTGTGTTCAGTGTCTGTGGCTATTTGTTCAGTGTATTACAAATAAGCAACAATACCCACGAGTTATAATACGGCAATGCTTTTAGTGAAATAGAAAATGTCATAAATAAGTCGGGCTGCAATTTAAAATAATTTTCATTATTGATTCAGCTGTGGATTCTTTTTTAAGCAACTAGAATAGTCTAAATTGCTAATTTCCCAGTGAGTGAAAGTCTTCAAATTGCTTGTTTTGTTTGACAAAACAATCCAAGATGCAACAATTTCAATTTACGACGATTTAAACAAAGAAAAGCGGCAATTTCCTTCAAGAAAGAAAATGGAACCAACACATTTTTAGTGTTTCTGCTTGATAAACTATTCATAATTAATAATAATTCATTAAGAATTGTCAGAAACATAAAGAAGAGCTACTAAAATTATGTTAACCTGCAAATTATGCAATATAAAAAATGTAAAAAAATTATGTTTTGAGCACGTGAAATTAAATTGACCTGCAGTGACCTGAGAGATCAAAACATTTAAGCTTGTCTTAAATTCACATTCTTAAAGGTTCTCTTATTTGTCTATAAGAAGTAAACTAAAAGCTCTAGGTTTGTGCAGACTGGAAGCTGAAGTGATGTCATCTATATTATTATTATTATTTTTTATTATTTTATTTTTTTTAATCTATATTTTATCTCTTTAAAATGTTGGCCCGCATTAGAAAAGTTACAACCAAACAAAAAGGTCCGACGTCACTGACAGGATGAAGTCAGAAACGCCCCTTACAGGAAACAGATCCCGGAAGTGGAGGTTTGTTAAAGTAACCGGAATGCTATCGGAAGTTGGGAGAGTTTGTCTACAAAATAAAAGCATAGAAAGTGATCATTTAATGTATTAATACTGCAGTAACCAGTGATGGAAAGTACACAACTTGAGCACAAATTCAAGGCACTTGTATTTTATGAGTCCAATATACTTTTATGCTTTTTATTCCGCTGCATTGATCGGACCTCTTTGCTAATTCATATTTCATCAGCAACTTAAACATGACACATTGCCACATATCCAATTACTTTCCAATGCAACACTATTAAGAAGTTGCTTGTCCATCTATGACTAATAAATTATCTGTTTTATGGTATATTATGAAATAACACTTACAAACCATTGGGGCCGATACTCTGTATGATTTTTAGCAACCTGAAAGATGTTTTCCACAATTATAAACTTTAAAACAAAGTATTTTAAATGTGGATTCCAATATTTATTCTCCAATATTACAGTTAATATATTTATATTTGACTATCTAAAAAAGAAAAACTGTATTCCCTGGTATGCTGGTAATACTTTTTATATTTTTACTTGTGGCAAAGTATTTTTACACTGTGGTACTTTTACGTGAGTCAATGATATGAAAACGTCTTCCTGCGGGCAAACAAAGGGTCAACTGGGATTTCTGCTGGAGAACAAAAAAAAGGAACATTTTTATTATATTTTTAACAAGACAGGACTAGAAACAATCAGAGGATCTTTGAAAAGTTGTACTTGATGGCAAGTTTATTGCTGTACAACAGAATCAGAATCATTTATGACCAAGTATATGTTGCACATACAAGGAATTTGACTTGGTGAAAGGTGCATAACAATAAACAAAAACAAAAAAACAGTGCAATAACATAAAACATAATTTAAAAATAGAAACATATTAACATTTTAAAATTAAAATTAAAATATGGTAAACAAACAAATAACAGTACAGTAAAAAAAAAAAAACAGGACAGTTAAATTATGCATTTAATCCCATTTTTAATATCAATCGCATGATTAAACATGGAGAAGCAGCGTTCAGTTTTTCTGCTCCACATATCTGGAGCAAAGCCCCTGAAAGCTGCAGGTCTGTTGAGACCCTCAGATACCCTGTGAGACCCTCAGAGACCCTCAAAGACAGAGACCATCAGAGACCCTGTGAGACCCTCAGAGACCCTCTGAGACCCTCAGAGACAGAGACCACCAGAGACCCTCTGAGACTCTCAGAGACCCTCAGAGACAGAGACCATCAGAGAGCCTCTGAGACCCTGTGAGACTCTCAGAGACGGAGACCCTCAGAGACAGAGACCATCAGAGACCCTCTGAGACCCTCAGCTCCTTTAAATCCAGATGGACAACTTTTCTGATTGCTGTTGCCTTTAATTGAACCAGATAGAAGGATATTAATCAACTTCTGCATTTCACTACTGTATTTTATTTCTTAAACTGCACTGAAACTTTTAGTGCAAAAACAAACTTTTTTTTTTATTTTTAATGTTTTGCTGACGTTTAAATGAATGTTCTTAATTGTTTTTAAATCTTCTTTTCTTTTGCATTATGTTTTGATGCATTTAATGGTTTTATGTGAAGCAAGTGTGCTACACAAATAAACTTGCCTTGCCTAAACGTGTTTGAACATACATGTTCTTGTATCCCACAAATCCGCACTGCTCCCCTGTATTTGTCAATAGAGCGTTTTATTTTGAAAACTCCCCACCGGAAGCTTTACGTCACGACCACGCTGCTTCTGTACTTCCGCTTTAAAAGCTCTCTGGCCCCACGCCACCATCTCGGGCTGCAGGACGTCCGTCGTCTTTAGCGGGCAGATATTATTTGAGATAATAAATATTGACACCGTCATTAGTTTATTGGTTTAAACTAGAAGTGTTTATGTTGTCGGACGGACCTCCGGACAACAACCCGATGTCGGTGAGGACGAGGCGGGCTCTGCGGAAGAATAAAGGCGGGAGGAAGCTGCGGAAGCCTCCGAGAAACAACCCCAACATCCGGCTGACGGACCACAACAACAACAACACCACCACCACCAACAACAACAACAACCCTCAGCCCGGTACCGAGCCGCCTCTCGGCCCACAGACCGCGCTCACGCGCCACAATCTCAAAGAGGTGACGTCAACTTCCTCCTTTGTTGTTGTTGTTGTTGTTGTTGTTGTTTCTTTGCTGCAGTTTATTTTTCCAACTAGGACATTAGTCTCGTGAGGTTTGTACAATCCCCCAAAGTAGTGTTTACACCTGCTTTGTCTTGGTGAGCAGTCATATTTAAGCAAATGTAAATATTTAGTTTTTTTGTTGTTTTAACTGTAGTCTTTTATTTATTATTATATTTATTATATTGGGAATATTGGTCAAAAAAACAACAACAACAATAAGATATTAGAAGACCTCAACTTGGTCTCTGTCAAATAAAATCTCCACTACTTCTTTAACTATTTTTAAGCGTTGGAGACCAAATCACTTTAATACATATTTATTTATAAATAAATAAATAATAAAAGAATACATTTTTAATAAATAAAATAAATAATTATTCTAATGTCCTAGAAATAATCACCTGTTGTAATCCTGTTTACATTCCTAGATTTGTCTCTTTTTCTATTACTTATATGCTTCTAAAGCCCCATTAAAAAGATGGAGGAATGAAATAATGAAAATGTTGATGTGTTGTTGAAATGAAGTCCGTCTTCCTCTCTCTGCTGCCAGCTTCTCGGATGTTAAAGCACGAGGCGGCAGGCTTGTCTGTCTAATTTAAGAAAAAAAAAAGGAAGAGGAAGTTCATGGAGGGTTCATAACACACACAAAATATGTTTTATGGTGTAGAAATTGTATTGATTTCTTTTTTTTATTTAAAAGTGTTACTTTAAGAGTCATGTACTGACTTTCCCTCTGTAATAAATGTTCGGTAATTATTGCGTAATAATTAGGAGTTTTAATGGATTGTAATGGTGTATGTTGAGTGGATCAATTAAAAAAAAAAATAGACTTCAACAGTAACAATAGGGTTTGTCCTCAACCAAAGAAATTACTACTACTACTTAAACTCAACTAATTGATGAGTTGATTTATAATTTACATTTATAAAATACCATTTTAAATAATGTGTTTACCAGAGATGTGCTCGTAGGTTTCTTGGAAATAAGTCATTCATCATAATAATAAAAAACGACTCACTGACTAAAGAAATATTCACCTTCACTTTAAATCAACTTTTTGTAAACCACACAAATTCAAAGATCATGATTACGATGATTTTTTTTTTTTTTTTTTTTTTTTTTTTATATTGTGTTTTTTTGGGGGGGGGTTTCATATGGTTTTTGACTCGAGGTCGACCAACAACCGTCTGGAGCTTTCACCCACATCTCACGGTATTCATCGACGGATGTGGTTTGCTCAGTTGTCATGGAGATGCTTTAATGGTCATTTTGGGTAACCAAACCTGTTATTATGGCCTCACCTTCTGGCTTTGCCGAACCATCCCCATGGCAACTGAGCAAACTCCACCCACCGATGAAGGCCCTGAGGTTAAGTTGAAAGCTATGATTAAAAAAAAAAAAAGAAAAGCTAGTAAGTCGACCTTGAGTAAGGCAATAAACTACGATTTTAATGGTCCAGAAGGATCTTTCAACAATTTTCCAGGAGTGGATTAATAATGTTTGACCTGATTAATGAGAGTTTGTTTCGGTTTTCTTAGCTGCTGAAATCCAAAGGCGGCCGATCGGAGCGAGGAGCCGCGCTGCCGGGTGGCCAAGCCGCCCAGAGCATGATCACACGGGGCCACAAGCCTAAGCAGGGCCCGAGCCCCGGGACGGCTCACCCCGCGAAGAAGAGAGACTCCGCCGGCCCGAATAAGCCCCTCCCCCTTCGCCGGCGGGAGCAGAAACCCCCCCTCCACGCCTCCGGCAACGCCGCGGTTGCGAGCGCGCCGCCGCCCGGCGATGGCGATGCCGCGCCCGAACACCTCAAGGACGCCGAGAAGGTCTACGCCGGGGCCAAGTTCAGCGAGCCGCCGTCGCCGAGCGTCTTGCCCAAGCCGCCCAGCCACTGGGTCGGGGGCAGCGGGGGCAACGGGGGCAACGGGCCCCCGCGGAGCGACCGGAGCCGAGAGCAGATGAGCGTTGACCTGAAGTCGCTGCTGAAGGTTCGAGATAAGTCGTGACCGCGCCCGAAGGAGGACAGTTGGGAAACGGGCGTTAAGGTGACTGGAGTTTGGTCTTCAACACGCTGCCGGCACGTCTGAGAGATCTGACCGCGAGCGTCAGTTCTGTTTAGGACGCCGCTTCCTGCGGAGGGAAGGAAATATGTTTTTTTTTTTTGGTTTTTTTTGGTGACGTAAGAAAGTGTGCAGCGGGAGGATGAGGTCGTCTCCGGCGGCAACGAGATCGGCGAAGTGTGTGTTTGTGTGTGTGTGTGTGTGTGTGTGTGTGTGTGTGTGTGTGTGTGTGTGTGTGTGTGTGTGTGTGTGTGTGTGTGTGTGTGTGTGTGTGTGTGTGTGTGTGTGGTTTTAACACCAGCTCATGTTAATGTACAAAATATATTGTAAACATATATATTTGTGTATATTTTTCCTTGTTGTTTTAACAGAGATTCTAGTTTTGTTACTGAGGTTTTTCCAAAAGAGGAAAAAAAAAAAAAAAAAAAAAAAGTCCCCGTCGACCTGAGGCACTTGTTTTGGGCTCCTTCAGCGACGGGAGAAAGAGACTTTTCTAACTGATCCTCGCACTGAGAAGCAGGACGGGGCAGGAGACCTGACTACGCTGCTCCAAAGCTTGATCGGCCGCCAGAGGACGAATCAGAACGCCCGGTTTTTGGCCGCCTGGTCGCGGAAGTTTCTTTCCCCTTCCCCCGGAGGCGGGTCCAAACGGTGGCACGCCGTGAGTGGAGTCGGGCACTGTGAGGCTGCTGAAGCCGAAAGACGACAATGTGAAGAGTCGCACACAGCCAGCATCCAGCCAGTAGTGCTGTTTATTATTTAAACTTTTTTTTATCTTTATTGCACTGACTTGGAGTACGTTCACATGAAGCCGGCTAAGTTTATAATATCTTTTTCCTCTTCTCTGTTGGCACGGAGCCCCAAAATCAAAGCCTTTTCCAGAACGGCATTCAGAAGCGGGTGAATCTCAAAATGTGGGCTTGGTGTTTCTTTTTGTTGGGGGTGGGTGGGGGGGGTTGGGGGAGGTGGGGGGGGTCGGTGATGAGCGCGTGGCATCAAGAAGACCATCCTCTCTCATTCGTCATTTTAAACGTCCATCGAGCCGATCACCAAAATGACTAGAATACGTGGAACGCCTGAGGAATTACCGCTCATAACTATTTTAGACCAAAAAAAAAAAAATAGTTTGAGTCATTTGCTGCTTCCAGCTTCTAAAATGCGAAGCCGTTTCCCCGTTTTGTGTCCTCCTGAATACATTTTGATTTTTTTCTTTGGACTCTTCCTCGGACAGAACGAGACATTTCTGACATTTTTAAACGTTGCGACACGACGAGAAATCAACGATGCGACATAAAATAATGGACTGACGTAGAAACGTATGTGAGGACAACTGAATGGTGAATTTGTGTCGCGCGCGCTCTACCAGATGTTGGCTGTGATGGTGGTATTGTTGTTTTCGGAGGAGGAGGAGGAGGAGGAGTTGTTTTCATGTTCTCATGTTCAGGTGTAAACTGCTTTAAAGCACAAATAATGTTTTTACCCAGAGTGCTGCATCCGTTGTGATTATGTCCCACGTTTTCTTTTTATGGGGTTATTATTTGAATGGTTTCCGTGGATACAGGCACCCGCTGGATCTCGTTTCTTGACCTCTGTGACGTCATGTTAATGGCAAATTGTACGACTGAAGCAAAAAAAAACTGCCCATTTTATTGCAGTGTTTTAAAATGATTTCATTCCAGTTATACGAATCTGGTTAACACACCCCCGTGCCACCACAATTTGGGGGGAGGAAAAGTGTTTTATGAAGAATTTCTCTCATATCTGAATAAAAAAAAAAAAAATTAAAATATTTGTTCCCCCTGTTAACTGTTGTATTTGTGTTTATTACTAGCAAAGGAACATTTGTGTTGTTAATGACAGAAAACAAGATATGATTATGAAACATTTCATCCAGAGGTACATTGTTTTAGTTTCATTTAGTATATATTTATATTTTATTATATTAATGGTCACCCTGTGGACCCACCACCCGCAGGGATAAGCATCGGGGTCGGGTGCTATGTGGACCGGGCGGCAGGCCGGGCAGGGGGCCTGGGCGAGCTGATCGCCGGCGGCATGGACTAGCTCTAGGGACGTGGAACGTCACCTCGCTAGCGGGGAAAGAGCCGGAGCTGGTGCGGGAGGTGGAGCGGTACCAGCTAGATATAGTTGGCCACACCTCCACGCACAGCACTGGCTCTGGAACCAAGCTCCTGGAGAAAGGTTGGACTTTGTCCTTTTCTGGAATTGCCCAGGGTGAGAGGCGCCGGGCGGGAGTGGGGATACTCACGAGCCCCCGGCTGAGCGCCGCCGTGTTGGAGTTCTACCCGGGGAGCAGAGGGTCGTCTCCCTGCGCCTGGGGGTTGCGGGGAGTAAGGCTCTGACTGTTGTTTGTGCCTATGCACCGAACAGCAGTTCAGAGTATCCGGCCTTCTTGGAGGCGGTGGGAGGGGTCCTGGAAAGGGCGCCTCCTGCTGACTCCATAGTTCTCCTGGGAGACTTCAACGCTCACGTGGGCAACGACAGAGAAACCTGGCGGGGTGTGATTGGGAGGAACGGCTTGCCTGATCTGAACCCGAGTGGTGTCTCGCTGTTGGACTTCTGTGCTAGCCACGGTTTGTCCATAACGAACACCATGTTCGAACATAGGGTGGCTCATAAGTGTACCTGGTACCAGAACACCTTAGGCCGTAGATCAATGATCGACTTTGTAATCGGTTCATCTGATCTGCGGCCGTATGTCTTGGACACTCGGGTGAAGAGAGGAGCAGAGCTGTCAACTGATCACCACCTGGTGGTGAGTTGGATCAGATGGCAGGGGAATCGGCTGGAGGGACCCGGCAAGCCCAAACGTGTAGTGAGGGTGAACTGGGAACGTCTGGCGGAGGATCCTGTCCGGGAGGTTTTCAACTCCCACCTCCGGGAGAACTTCTCACACATCCCAAGGGAGGCTGGGGACATGGAATCCGAGTGGACCATGTTCAAGCCTCTATTGTGGACGCGGCCGCTAGGAGCTGTGGTCGGAAGGTCACCGGTGCCTGTCGTGGCGGTAACCCGAGAACCCGGTGGTGGACACCGGGGGTGAGTGAAGCCGTCAAACTGAAGAAGGAGGCCTTTCGGGCCTGGTTGGCTCGGGGGTCTCCTGAAACAGCGGAGAGGTACCGGCAGGCCAAAAGGGCTGCAGCTGCGGTGGTCGCGGACGCTAAAACTCGGGCATGGGAGGAGTTCGGGGAGGCTATGGAGAAGGACTTTCGGTTGGCCTCAAGGAAGTTCTGGCAAACCATCCGATGGCTCAGGAAGGGAAAGCAGGGCTTACCCCAGGCTGTGCTCAGCACGGGGGGGGAACTGCTGACCCGGACAGGGGACATCGTCGGGCGGTGGAAAGAGCACTTTGAGGAACTCGTAAACCCGGCCAACATGTCCTCTAGAGAGGAGGCAGCGCCTGACGACTTGGGGGGGGTCGAATCCATATCCTTGGCAGAGGCCACTAAGGTAGTCAATAAGCTCCTTGGTGGCAAGGCGCCGGGTGTGGATGAGATTCGCCCTGAGATGCTGAAGGCGCTGGACGTTGTTGGGCTGTCTTGGCTGACACGCCTTTTCAATGTCGCATGGGGGTCGGGAACAGTGCCCATGGACTGGCAGACTGGGGTGGTGGTTCCCATTTTCAAAAGGGGGACCGGAGAGTGTGCTCGAATTATCGGGGTATCACACTACTCAGCCTCCCGGGGAAAGTGTATGCCAGGGTGCTGGAAAGGAGGCTCCGACCGATTGTCGAACCTCGGATTCAAGAGGAACAGTGCGGATTCCGTCCCGGTCGTGGAACAGTGGACCAGCTCTTTACCCTCGCAAGACTACTGGAGGGGCTCTGGGAGTTTGCCCAACCAGTCTACATGTGTTTTGTGGACTTGGAGAAAGCCTTCGACCGGGTCCCTCGGGGTTTTTTGTGGGGGGTGCTGCGGGAGTATGGTGTGCCGGACCCGTTACAACGGGCCATCCGATCTCTGTACGACTGCAGTAGGAGCTGTGTTCGTATTCTCGGCAATAAGTCAGACGCGTTCCCGGTGGGTGTTGGCCTCCGCCAGGGCTGCCCTTTATCACCGGTCCTGTGCGTGACTTTCATGGACAGGATATCTAGGCGTAGCCGGGGGGAGGAGAACGTCGGGTTCGGGGGTCTCGGGATCGCCTCTCTGCTGTTCGCAGATGATGTGGTCCTGTTAGCCTCTTCGGACCATGACCTCCAGCATTCACTGGGGCGATTTGCAGCCGGGTGTGACGCGGCGGGGATGAGGGTAAGCACATCCAAATCCGAGGCCATGGTGCTCTGCCGGAAACCGGTGGATTGCTCCCTCCGGGTGGGGACGCAGTGCCTGCCGCAAGCGAAGGAGTTCAAGTATCTCGGGGTTAAGATGGAGCGGGAGATCGACCGGCGGGAGATCGACCGGCGGATCGGTGCGGCTGCAGCAGTAAAACAGGCGCTGCACCGGACCGTCTTGGTGAAGAGGGAGCTGAGCCGGAAGGCAAAGCTCTCAATTTACTGGGCGGTCTACGTTCCGACCCTCACCTATGGTCACGAACTCTGGGTCGTGACCGAAAGAACCAGGTCTCGGATACAAGCGGCCGAAATGAGTTTTCTCCGTAGGGTGGCCGGGCTCAGCCTTAGAGATAGGGTAAGGAGCTCGGACATCCGGAGGGCACT
This sequence comes from Ophiodon elongatus, assembly GCA_016806645.1. Lineage (NCBI taxonomy): Eukaryota > Metazoa > Chordata > Actinopteri > Perciformes > Hexagrammidae > Ophiodon > Ophiodon elongatus. The sequence goes on along the minus strand of JACSYO010002071.1, from coordinate 175,461 downwards.
TGGAGTTGAGGCGCTACTCCTTCGTATCGAAAGGAGTCAGCTGAGGTGGTTCGGGCATCTGATCAGGATGCCTCCTGGACGCCTCCCGTTAGAGGTTTTCCAGGCACGCCCAGCTGGTAGGAGGCCCCGGGGAAGACCCAGGACACGCTGGAGGGATTATATCTCCCAGCTGGCCTGGGAACGCCTCGGGATCCCCCAGAACGAGCTGGAACGTGTTGCGGGTGAGAGGGAAGCCTGGGTCGGCCTGCTAGGCCTGCTGCCCCCGCGACCTTGACCCCGGATAAGCGGAGGATAATGGATGGATTGATTATATTAATGGTGAGAAAATTATGGAAAACTATCACAATTTCACACAAAAACATGGACCAGGTGAATATGAAAAAGGATAAAAACACTAAATAAACCCAACCCTCCTGAATCTAGATTTCCATTTCAGTGTATGTAGTTACCATAATTAATGCAGGTGTTTTTCTGAGACTTCAGCCAGTTCTATGGAAGCAAATGATGATCATGATGATTTTAATCTTATGAGAATATTTGTGAAATTTAATCACCACAAATACTTAATATTTAAACACGACTGAATTTATAGTTGTGAAATATTTTACTTTAAAATTCATCTGAGTTCTTCTCCCCTTTTTGAAGCTTTCACTCGTCAATTTCAAATGTCAGGATTTGAAAAATCACCCAGATTCTTTGACTTGACTTGAATTTTTAGATCCAAATAAATCATAATGAACTTGGAAACTTGAATGTATTTTTTTCCGCCCAGTCGCCAGGAAAAGAAATGCCATTATACGTAGGAAAAGTTAAAAACGCTAGTGACAGTGACGTACAGTAACGAGTATAACAAGCAAGAGAGTCGAGGGTCAAACAAGCACAGGACTTTCACTCAGAAGGCCACAGTCCGTGTCCTGTGTGAAATCAAGAGTTATCTTTATGCTTGTAACGTTTTTTTATGTTTGTTGGTAGGAAAGTGTGCCAATGGCCGTCGTTATTTAATTCACGCGAAGGTAAGTTACGCATATCTTTACATAATCTTTGCAGATGACACTGCAGTTGTGTGGCGAATCACCAACAACGCTGTGACTTCATGCCACGGCCCAGCTGACGCCCACTCTCCTCTCTCTCCTTCTGTATGAATTCATGTCTCATTAATGCACATTACTAACTTTTCTTCTTCTCCGGAGTCTTGGTGTTTTCTCTCCTCACAGGTTTACATGGATCGTGGTTTTATCTGGACCCTGGTCCTGCCCGACACCTACTGCTATTATCATTATCATTATTAGTTGCAATGCTATTAGTATTGCCAATGCCATTACTGTTTTTATTGTCATTATTATTCCACTATATCCACTTTTGCTGTTATTTTTGGTAGTCGTAACTTTTTCATCATTCCTACTAATCTCATTATATGAATCATTTCTGTCATATGCATTGAATGTGTTGTAACTCTTTATGTTGTTCATTCTCTACACATGACATCTATTGTACTCTGTCCATCCTGATAGATGATCCTCCTCTGTTGCTCTCCCTGAGGTTTCTTCCCTTTTTCTCCCTGTTAAAAGTTTTATTTGGGAGAGTTTTTCCTGAACCGATGTGAGGCCCCGGGACAGAGGATGTCGTATGTGTACAGATTGTAAAGCCCTCTGAGGCAAATTTGTAATTTGTGATTTTGGGCAATACAAAATAAACTGAATTAAAACAATCTTACTTAACTTAAGAAAGCTAAATGCCTGTTCCAAGTTCTTGTTAAGTTTTACAGAGAAGCAATAAAAAGCACCGTGACTGAAAACATAAACTGACATGGGATGTGCACGGCTCAGGTACCCATCTCCTGAGGTGCCTAAAGCCCAAAGGATGGTGAAAGACAACACCCACCCAACCACAATGTCTCCACCCTGCTGCCGTGTGGCGCAGAGGACAAAAAGCGGAAGACAGAAAGAAGACAACAACAAACTGTAGAACACAGAAGTACTCGCTTGCAAAATGCAGCCACACAACTGCATTTTGTTGCGTAACCCTGAGTTGTACAATGACAATGAATAAAACAATGTAAGTGAATCCTTAATAGTGGCAAAATACTAAAGATAAGCAGGTAGTAACCATGTTCACCAGCTTAGTTGTGTGTGTTAGCATTCTCACACTTGATAATTAGCACTAAACACAAAGTGCATCTGAGGCCGATGACGATGTAAGATAAGATAAGATAAGATAAGATAATCCTTTATTAGTCCCGTAGTGGGGAAATTTACAGATTTACAGCAGCAGAAGGTAAAGTGCAACCAAAAGACATAATAAAAAAAGAAACAAGATCAAAACAAGTATTTTAAATAAGCAAGTAAGCATTAAAAACAGTAATAAAAAACAGTAAAGAATCCACAATAACTCAAAGGAAATATTATATATACTGACAGAATAACTACTATAAATATTATTGCACCGTGTATTTGTATTGCACATGTTTTAAGTGTTTAGTGGTCTACTGGGGGCTCAGCTGGTTGTGCAGCCTGACAGCAGCAGGAAGGAAGGACCTGCAGTACCTCTCCTTCACACACAGGGGGGAAGCAGCCAGTGTGTGAAGGAGCTGCAGAGAGCTGCAGGGCGTCCTGCATGGGGAGGGAGGTGCTGTCCATCAGGGATGATGCTTTGCCATCATCCTGCTGTCTCCCACCACTTCCACAGTGTCCAGTGGACAACCCAGCACACCGCTGGCCTTCTTTACTAGTTTGTTTAGTCTCTTCCTGTCAGCTGTCGAGATGCTGCTGCTCCAGCAGACTCCATAGAAGATGGCTGATGCCACCACAGGGTCAAAGAAGGTCTACAGGAGTGCTCCCTGCACTCCAAAAGACATCCGTCTCCTCAGCAGATAGTCTGCTCTGTCCCTTTTCATACAGTGCATGAGTGTGATCCGACCAGTCCAGTTTATTGTTCTAGTGAATAATAAATAAATAATAATAAAGATCAAAACAAGTATTATACATAAGCAAATAAGCATCAAAAACAGAGTGTGATCCGACCGGTCCAGTTTATTGTTCAAGTGAACACCCAGGTAGTTATAAGATCTCAGAATCTCAATGTCCATTCCCTGGATGTTCACTGGTTCCGGAGGAGAGTGTTTACCCCGGCTGAAGTCCACCACACGGCTCTTTGGTTTTACCAGAGTTGATCTGGAGGCGGTTCCGCTGGCACCATTCTATAAAGTCCTGGTTCAGGTCCCTGTATTCCCGGAAATCAGCGGCGGTAATGAGGTTGACGATTGCAGAGTCGTCATAGAACTTTTGCAGGTGGCAGTTAGCAGAGTTGTATTTGAAGTCCGAGGTGTATATGGAGAAGAGGAATGGAGCCAGAACGGTTCCTTGTGGGGCTCCCGTGCTGCAGGACACCAGGTCTGACTCACACTCCCGTATCCGCACATACTGCGGACGGTTGGTGAGGTAGTCCATGATCCTTGCAGTGAGGTGGTGGTCCACCCCGGTCTGCTCCAGCTGGTCCCTCACAAGCAAAGGCTGGCTGGTGTTGAAGGCACTGGAGAAGTCGAAAAACATGACTCTCACAGTGCTTCCAGCCTTTTCCAGGTGAGAAAGGCATCTGTGTAGCAGGTAGATGACAGCGTCATCCACCCCGATGCCAGATTGGTAGGTGAACTGAAGTGGGTCTAAAGATGAGCTCACCAGGGGGCGGAGATGTACAAGGACCAGCCTCTCCAGCGTCTTCATCAGGTGGGATGTTAACGCCACCGGCCTGAAGCTGTTGAAGTCCTTGGGCCGTGGGGTCTTTGGTACTGGTACCACGCAGGATGTTTTCCACAGCTGTGGTACTTTCCCCAGCTTCAAGCTCAAGTTGAAGACGTGCTGCACTATCCTGCACAGCTGGTCTGATCAGGATTTGAGGAGCCTTGAGCTTTCTCACCTTTATCTCCCTCAGTTCTTTTCTCACTTGGTTATATCTGAGGGACAAGTTGGGGGGTGTTGGGGGAGTACTGTAGGTTGTTTGAGTGGGGGTGGGTTGCTGGTCATGGAGTGCAGTGTATGAGGAGTGTGTCATTGCTTTTGCAGGTATTTGGGTAAGAACCAAAATATAGGACAAATACAAATATTGACATGATGGTGGGTGGCGGAGGGAAAGTTAAGGGGTCGCTAATTTTCATCACATAGTTGAGATATTTCAGTCTGGACCAAAGCGACGGGCCGACCAACCAACTGAGAGTACGTCATGTTTACGGGTCAAGACCAAACGGAACAGATTTGGTTGAAACTGATACATTTTGGATTCGTTAAAGGATCTTTGTCTGATAAACAGTAACTTTATATTTGATTTGAAGTTATGTTAGTTGAGTCAACATTAAACCACACTTTCTAAGACTTGAGACAAAGCTCTAAAAAGAACAAAATAATCAAATAAAGGAGAAGTGGCATCAGTCTTGTTTCTGCAGAAGGGAGATTACAGGTCTAAAGTTGTTGCAACTGTATATTTCTGTGTTACTTTCAACATATTGAACTGACGGCTCACTAACCGCTGACACGCCATCGTTTCATCATTTTAAGGCTTCATGTCAAACCAACAGGTCTCACACGTCTAAACATCCTCATGTCCGTGTTGTGTACACCGTGATCATTTAGAGACACAGAGGGCATCAATTGGACAGCGTCCACCTGATGCCCTCTGACCTTCCCCGCCCTCTCACTCACCTGTTCCCTCCTCCCCTCATCGGCCCAGTATCACATACACCGGCTCATTTCCACTCGCAGCCTTCCAGATCCTCGTGGTTGTAGAGTTGCTGCTTTGCTTTCAAGCCTTTTTGGTGGATGAGTCAAATAAATAATCGTCTTTCATTCACTTCTTTCATGGATTGGAATTTTTTTAGTTTGTTGAGTTGTTTTCATCTGTTCAGGTGAAGACACAACAACAACAACAACAACTGAAGACGACACAAAAGCAGGTAAAACCAAGACAACTTCTGCATCCAGTGATGATTCACCAGAACTACAAAGTAGTGACTCAACATTTCATGTGTCTTTATCTAATCTCACATTTAACAAATGTATTTAATTTAATTTGTTTCAGTGATTTATTTGTTACTGTCCAGTTTTTTCTTTATTGACAAAGAAAGAGAAAAAAAATATTTCTTTGTAATTAAAGACATGTACGGGTTTAAACTGCTCATTTTTTGATGATTGAAATCTATTTTTGAGAGAACATTTTTATACTGATTTAAAGGAACATTTCAGAATATTTACGTAATTAAATGTGATTAAAGCTTATTTTAAGTCTAAAAGCTGAAATAAAATATGTATTTAATATTTTCATTCTCGTTCCAGGCTGGTGGAGGTTCATCTTTGTGTGTGTTGGATTAGCAGCACTCATAATAATAGTTGTGGCCGTCAACATGTGGACAAGAATTAAAGGTGAAGAACATCCACATATTAAAGTTCATAAAAGAGGATTTTTACTGAAACTAAAGTCGACTCTTTCTTTTGTCTCTTCAGAGAAGAAAACTCAGATGGATGAAATCGCTGTGAGTATTTTACAATCTAATAATGAAATGTTTTTTTGTAGTGGATTCTTGCACTCTTCATTACATTCTTATCTTCAGTATTTTCTCACTTAAACATTCGTGGCTTTAAAGGTTCTTTACGGTCTGAAGAGTATTTTTATTGGCTCCACTATTTCAAGAATTAACGTCCACGTTACTCTGGATAATGTACAGAATGAAATCTAGTTCAATGCAAACTGTCCAGCATTAAGATCAGATCAGACAGAAGCTAATGGTGCGTTCAGGGTCTGCTGACTCAATTGTGAACTGTGTTCACTTTCAAACCATCAACAGTAATGAGTAAAGAAAATGTGGGTGTTTGGGAGGCTTTTGGTGCTAAAACCAAGTGAGGGTTTGAGCCATTGAACTCTTCTGCCTCTGGACCACCGGCAGCCCCGTCACACCCAGGACCCTGAACTCATCTCAGTTAAGGCTCTTCTCTGCTCGGGCCCTACAGCGGTGGAATAAAGTCCCCACTGAAGTCCGCCTGGCTGCAGGCTGAAAGCCCATCGACGCCCCTCACTAGCACTTCCATCTCACAGTCACTCCTTTAAAATACACAAGAGAAGTCGTGATGTGGTTGTGTAGCTGTTCATTCAGGAGAGCTGCACTTCCAGGTCTTGATGACAAAGCTTGCCTTACTTTTATCTTTGAATTCACTTATTGTGAGCAGCTTTGGACAAAAGCGTCTCCCACGTGAGTGTAAGTTAATCTACTGTGTCTTTACTTTACTTCTCATTTCCTCGTGATAAGTGTGGAGCAGTGGACGCCTACAGATCAGAGAAGTGGGATCAGAAAGTGATGGTTTGATTGTGTTGTTTCACACAGGTGTTTTACATGAGCGCTGACAGATTGGAAACAAGCAAAAGAAAATGTGTCAAAAAAATCGTTAACTTTAACGTTAACTACGCAACGCATAACCTGATTGGACTCTAAATGTGATGCTAACGCTAGCTGTTGTGCTTAGCTCTGTTCTGTGACCATCATATAACGTTTGCAAGTGCAGATCAGCTTCATCACCATCTTCATCGTATCCCAGCTGCTGCTGATCTCATATATTCTCCTTTATTGGGCCGTTGAGGTCGTCGCTGTGTTTCTGGTACAATATTGGGTGTTGAGAAACCAAATTGGTAAGACATTCCCTCTTATGGCAGCAAGCTACATGGAGCTGGTGGTGTGGCGTCTCTTGGAACAAAGGATTTCATTGGTCAAACATATTTCAACAGGCAGAAATCATCTGAAATCGAGGTCCGTCTGAACATGTTCCTCAGAGGTGATGAAGCCTTCATGAGAACCACAAAAAAAATCTGTTTCTGTACATTTCTGTGAATATTTTTCAGATGAAAATCCGTGCTTGTTGTGAAAAGAGTTTTATTATTCTGTTTCAGTCCGGTGTCTTTTCCTGCATGAGTTGTAAAAATGTTTCTCACCTGCAGCCTGTTCAGAACACAGCAGCTGGATTTTAACTTCATTTAACAGGAAAGAACATTTAACTCTTGTTAACTTCCTTTATTTGTCTTCCAGCTGAACATTTCACAGCTGATTTTAACATTTACTGTTTTATTTTTTAAAGCTACAGCCGCTTGAGCTCAGTTTCATGTCTCTGTGTGCAGAAGAACTCATTTTAATCCACTTTCATTCATCATTAACATATTTGTGAGGATATGAATGTGTTTCAATGTGTTTTCAGCCTCAATGGAGTCAGTAACTGTCTTCTCTTTATAATATCTGATAACAATATAATCTGCAAATAAAGAAAGATGGATTCTACACTGTGTGTTGTGATTCCTCCATGTAGTAACAGTGTCATAATGCTAATTGGATGTCCTGCCTCTACTAGTATACAACCTCCCTCCTCTTGTCCACTTCTAGTAGTGAACCTTCCCTCTGTTTGGTTGAACAGCTCTGTTCTCACTGAGCATCAAATGTGTCTGAATACAGAGAGAGATGCACCCAAAGTGACCTGACAATGTACAGAAATATAATATTTCACACACATTACAACGTCCGACTCGTCATCTCTGCAGAGCGTCACATTCTGCCTCTCCAGACACATTCACACTTCCTCAAACCCGTTCATGGTCGTTGTTATGTCTGGACACTGGTCCTGCCTCCTGCTGACGCCCTTTATCTCCTTCTGTATGAATTCATGCCCCATTAATGCATTTTTACTAACTTTGCTCCTTCTCCGGAGTCTCTGTACTTTCTCTCCTCACAGGTTTACATGGATTGTGGTTGTATCTGGACCCTGGTCCTGCCCGACACCTACTGCTATTATCATTATTATCATTAGTTGCTTTGCTATTAGTTTAGCCGATATCATTTCTGCTATTATTATCATTATTATTCTACTATTTCCACTGTTGCTGTTATTTTTGGTAGTCGTAACTTTTTCATCATGCCTACTACTCTGATTATATGAATCATTTCTGTCATATGCATTGAATGTGTTGTAACGGTCACGGTCAGAGAAAAGGCGAAGGCAGGACCCAAACGCAGACTCATCAGGACAGGTAGTTTAGAGCAAAACAAGGCTTCAATTAACCGAGAAACAGGCAAGATAGACACGGGAACAGGATCCAGAAAAACAGACGAACGCACAAGGAGGGAAAAGACAAACAGGGCTTAAATACACAGGAGAGGTGCAGGTGATCAGACACGGGAGGATTCAATTAGACAATCATGATGACAGGAAGTGAATTGACCCAGGGAAACACGAGACTGGGAACTTTTCAAAATAAGAGAGGAAGCCCACACTTAAAACCCCAAACCGTGACAGTAACTCTGTTATGATGTTCACTCTGTACACATGACATCTATTGTACTTCTGTCCATCCTGATAGATGATCCTCTTCTGTTGCTCTCCCTGAGGTTTCTTCCCTTTTTCTCCCCGTTAAAAGTTTTTTTGGGGGAGTTTTTCCTGTGCCGATGTGAGGCCCCGGGACAGAGGATGTCGTATGTGTACAGATTGTAAAGCCCTCTGAGGCAAATATGTAATTTTTTAATTTTGGGCTATACAAAATTAATTGAAAATATTTGAATTGATACAGCGAGAAAATCAACAATCTACTTAACTTAAGAAAGCTAAATCCCCGTGCCAAGTTATTTTACAGAGAAGCAATAAAAAGCACTCTGACTGCAAACATAAACTGACATGGGATGTGCACGGCTCAGGTACCCATCTCCTGAGGTGCCTAAAGCCCAAAGGATGGTGAAAGACAACACCCACCCAACCACAATGTCTCCACCCTGCTGCCGTGTGGCGCAGAGGACAAAAAGCGGAAGACAGAAAGAAGACAACAACAAACTGTAGAACACAGAAGTACTCGCTTGCAAAATGCAGCCACACAACTGCATTCTGTTGCGTAACCCTGAGTTGTACAATGACAATGAATAAAACAATGTAAGTGAATCCTTAATAGTGACAAAATACTAAAGTTAAGCAGGTAGTAACCATGTTCACCAGCTTAGTTGTGTGTATTAGCATGCTCACACTTGATAATAAAGCACTAGCACTAAACACAAAGTGCATCTGAGGCCGATGACGATGTAAGATAAGATAAGATAAGATAAGATAATCCTTTATTAGTCCCGTAGTGGGGAAATTTACAGATTTACAGCAGCAGAAGGTAAAGTGCAACCAAAAGACATAATAAAAAAAGAAACAAGATCAAAACAAGTATTTTAAATAAGCAAGTAAGCATGAAAAACAGTAATAAAAAACAGAATCCACAATAACTCAAATGAAATATTATATATACTGACAGAATAACTACTATAAATATTATTGCACCGTGTATTTGTATTGCACATGTTTTAAGTGTTTTGTGGTCTACTGGGGGCTCAGCTGGTTGTGCAGCCTGACAGCAGCAGGAAGGAAGGACCTGCAGTACCTCTCCTTCACACACAGGGGGAAGCAGCCGGTGTGTGAAGGAGCTGCAGAGAGCTGCAGGGCGTCCTGCATGGGGAGGGAGGTGCTGTCCATCAGGGATGATGCTTTGCCATCATCCTGCTGTCTCCCACCACTTCCACAGTGTCCAGTGGACAACCCAGCACACCGCTGGCCTTCTTTACTAGTTTGTTTAGTCTCTTCCTGTCAGCTGTCGAGATGCTGCTGCTCCAGCAGACTCCATAGAAGATGGCTGATGCCACCACAGGGTCAAAGAAGGTCTACAGGAGTGCTCCCTGTACTCCAAAAGACATCAGTCTCCTCAGCAGATAGTCTGCTCTGTCCCTTTTCATACAGTGCATGAGTGTGATCCGACCAGTCCAGTTTATTGTTCAAGTGAATAATAAATAAATAATAATAAAGATCAAAACAAGTATTATACATAAGCAAATAAGCATCAAAAACAGAGTGTGATCCGACCGGTCCAGTTTATTGTTCAAGTGAACACCCAGGTAGTTATAAGATCTCAGAATCTCAATGTCCATTCCCTGGATGTTCACTGGTTCCGGAGGAGAGTGTTTACCCCGGCTGAAGTCCACCACACGGCTCTTTGGTTTTACCAGAGTTGATCTGGAGGCGGTTCCGCTGGCACCATTCTATAAAGTCCTGGTTCAGGTCCCTGTATTCCCGGAAATCAGCGGCGGTAATGAGGTTGACGATTGCAGAGTCGTCATAGAACTTTTGCAGGTGGCAGTTAGCAGAGTTGTATTTGAAGTCCGAGGTGTATATGGAGAAGAGGAATGGAGCCAGAACGGTTCCTTGTGGGGCTCCCGTGCTGCAGGACACCAGGTCTGACTCACACTCCCGTATCCGCACATACTGCGGACGGTTGGTGAGGTAGTCCATGATCCTTGCAGTGAGGTGGTGGTCCACCCCGGTCTGCTCCAGCTGGTCCCTCACAAGCAAAGGCTGGCTGGTGTTGAAGGCACTGGAGAAGTCGAAAAACATGACTCTCACAGTGCTTCCAGCCTTTTCCAGGTGAGAAAGGCATCTGTGTAGCAGGTAGATGACAGCGTCATCCACCCCGATGCCAGATTGGTAGGTGAACTGAAGTGGGTCTAAAGATGAGCTCACCAGGGGGCGGAGATGTACAAGGACCAGCCTCTCCAGCGTCTTCATCAGGTGGGATGTTAACGCCACCGGCCTGAAGCTGTTGAAGTCCTTGGGCCGTGGGGTCTTTGGTACTGGTACCACGCAGGATGTTTTCCACAGCTGTGGTACTTTCCCCAGCTTCAAGCTCAAGTTGAAGACGTGCTGCACTATCCTGCACAGCTGGTCTGATCAGGATTTGAGGAGCCTTGAGCTTTCTCACCTTTATCTCCCTCAGTTCTTTTCTCACTTGGTTATATCTGAGGGACAAGTTGGGGGGTGTTGGGGGAGTACTGTAGGTTGTTTGAGTGGGGGTGGGTTGCTGGTCATGGAGTGCAGTGTGTGAGGAGTGTGTCATTGCTTTTGCAGGTATTTGGGTAAGAACCAAAATATAGGACAAATACAAATATTGACATGATGGTGGGTGGCGGAGGGAAAGTTAAGGGGTCGCTAATTTTCATCACATAGTTGAGATATTTCAGTCTGGACCAAAGCGACGGGCCGACCAACCAACTGAGAGTACGTCATGTTTACGGGTCAAGACCAAACGGAACAGATTTGGTTGAAACTGATACATTTTGGATTCGTTAAAGGATCTTTGTCTGATAAACAGTAACTTTATATTTGATTTGAAGTTATGTTAGTTGAGTCAACATTAAACCACACTTTCTAAGACTTGAGACAAAGCTCTAAAAAGAACAAAATAATCAAATAAAGGAGAAGTGGCATCAGTCTTGTTTCTGCAGAAGGGAGATTACAGGTCTAAAGTTGTTGCAACTGTATATTTCTGTGTTACTTTCAACATATTGAACTGACGGCTCACTAACCGCTGACACGCCATCGTTTCATCATTTTAAGGCTTCATGTCAAACCAACAGGTCTCACACGTCTAAACATCCTCATGTCCGTGTTGTGTACACCGTGATCATTTAGAGACACAGAGGGCATCAATTGGACAGCGTCCACCTGATGCCCTCTGACCTTCCCCGCCCTCTCACTCACCTGTTCCCTCCTCCCCTCATCGGCCCAGTATCACATACACCGGCTCATTTCCACTCGCAGCCTTCCAGATCCTCGTGGTTGTAGAGTTGCTGCTTTGCTTTCAAGCCTTTTGGTGGATGAGTCAAATAAATAATCGTCTTTCATTCACTTCTTTCATGGATTGGAATTAATCGTCTTTCATTCACTTCTTTCATGGATTGGAATTTTTTTAGTTTGTTGAGTTGTTTTCATCTGTTCAGGTGAAGACACAACAACAACAACAACAACTGAAGACGACACAAAAGCAGGTAAAACCAAGACAACTTCTGCATCCAGTGATGATTCACCAGAACTACAAAGTAGTGACTCAACATTTCATGTGTCTTTATCTAATCTCACATTTAACAAATGTATTTAATTTAATTTTTTTCAGTGATTTATTTGTTACTGTCCAGTTTTTTCTTTATTGACAAAGAAAGAGAAAAAAAATATTTCTTTGTAATTAAAGACATGTACGGGTTTAAACTGCTCATTTTTTGATGATTGAAATCTATTTTTGAGAGAACATTTTTATACTGATTTAAAGGAACATTTCAGAATATTTACGTAATTAAATGTGATTAAAGCTTATTTTAAGTCTAAAAGCTGAAATAAAATATGTATTTAATATTTTCATTCTCGTTCCAGGCTGGTGGAGGTTCATCTTTGTGTGTGTTGGATTAGCAGCACTCATAATAATAGTTGTGGCCGTCAACATGTGGACAAGAATTAAAGGTGAAGAACATCCACATATTAAAGTTCATAAAAGAGGATTTTTACTGAAACTAAAGTCGACTCTTTCTTTTGTCTCTTCAGAGAAGAAAACTCAGATGGATGAAATCGCTGTGAGTATTTTACAATCTAATAATGAAATGTTTTTTTGTAGTGGATTCTTGCACTCTTCATTACATTCTTATCTTCAGTATTTTCTCACTTCAACATTCGTGGCTTTAAAGGTTCTTTACGGTCTGAAGAGTATTTTTATTGGCTCCACTATTTCAAGAATTAACGTCCACGTTACTCTGGATAATGTACAGAATGAAATCTAGTTCAATGCAAACTGTCCAGCATTAAGATCAGATCAGACAGAAGCTAATGGTGCGTTCAGGGTCTGCTGACTCAATTGTGAACTGTGTTCACTTTCAAACCATCAACAGTAATGAGTAAAGAAAATGTGGGTGTTTGGGAGGCTTTTGGTGCTAAAACCAAGTGAGGGTTTGAGCCATTGAACTCTTCTGCCTCTGGACCACCGGCAGCCCCGTCACACCCAGGACCCTGAACTCATCTCAGTTAAGGCTCTTCTCTGCTCGGGCCCTACAGCGGTGGAATAAAGTCCCCACTGAAGTCCGCCTGGCTGCAGGCTGAAAGCCTATCGACGCCCCTCACTAGCACTTCCATCTCACAGTCACTCCTTTAAAATACACAAGAGAAGTCGTGATGTGGTTGTGTAGCTGTTCATTCAGGAGAGCTGCACTTCCAGGTCTTGATGACAAAGCTTGCCTTACTTTTATCTTTGAATTCACTTATTGTGAGCAGCTTTGGACAAAAGCGTCTCCCACGTGAGTGTAAGTTAATCTACTGTGTCTTTACTTTACTTCTCATTTCCTCGTGATAAGTGTGGAGCAGTGGACGCCTACAGATCAGAGAAGTGGGATCAGAAAGTGATGGTTTGATTGTGTTGTTTCACACAGGTGTTTTACATGAGCGCTGACAGATTGGAAACAAGCAAAAGAAAATGTGTCAAAAAAATCGTTAACTTTAACGTTAACTACGCAACGCATAACCTGATTGGACTCTAAATGTGATGCTAACGCTAGCTGTTGTGCTTAGCTCTGTTCTGTGACCATCATATAACGTTTGCAAGTGCAGATCAGCTTCATCACCATCTTCATCGTATCCCAGCTGCTGCTGATCTCATATATTCTCCTTTATTGGGCCGTTGAGGTCGTCGCTGTGTTTCTGGTACAATATTGGGTGTTGAGAAACCAAATTGGTAAGACATTCCCTCTTATGGCAGCAAGCTACATGGAGCTGGTGGTGTGGCGTCTCTTGGAACAAAGGATTTCATTGGTCAAACATATTTCAACAGGCAGAAATCATCTGAAATCGAGGTCCGTCTGAACATGTTCCTCAGAGGTGATGAAGCCTTCATGAGAACCACAAAAAAAATCTGTTTCTGTACATTTCTGTGAATATTTTTCAGATGAAAATCCGTGCTTGTTGTGAAAAGAGTTTTATTATTCTGTTTCAGTCCGGTGTCTTTTCCTGCATGAGTTGTAAAAATGTTTCTCACCTGCAGCCTGTTCAGAACACAGCAGCTGGATTTTAACTTCATTTAACAGGAAAGAACATTTAACTCTTGTTAACTTCCTTTATTTGTCTTCCAGCTGAACATTTCACAGCTGATTTTAACATTTACTGTTTTATTTTTTAAAGCTACATCAGCTTGAGCTCAGTTTCATGTCTCTGTGTGCAGAAGAACTCATTTTAATCCACTTTCATTCATCATTAACATATTTGTGAGGATATGAATGTGTTTCAATGTGTTTTCAGCCTCAATGGAGTCAGTAACTGTCTTCTCTTTATAATATCTGATAACAATATAATCTGCAAATAAAGAAAGATGGATTCTACACTGTGTGTTGTGATTCCTCCATGTAGTAACAGTGTCATAATGCTAATTGAATGTCCTGCCTCTACTAGTATACAACCTCCCTCCTCTTGTCCACTTCTAGTAGTGAACCTTCCCTCTGTTTGGTTGAACAGCTCTGTTCTCACTGAGCATCAAATGTGTCTGAATACAGAGAGAGATGCACCCAAAGTGACCTGACAATGTACAGAAATATAATATTTCACACACATTACAACGTCCGACTCGTCATCTCTGCAGAGCGTCACATTCTGCCTCTCCAGACACATTCACACTTCCTCAAACCCGTTCATGGTCGTTGTTATGTCTGGACACTGGTCCTGCCTCCTGCTGACGCCCTTTATCTCCTTCTGTATGAATTCATGCCCCATTAATGCATTTTTACTAACTTTGCTCCTTCTCCGGAGTCTCTGTACTTTCTCTCCTCACAGGTTTACATGGATTGTGGTTGTATCTGGACCCTGGTCCTGCCCGACACCTACTGCTATTATCATTATTATCATTAGTTGCTTTGCTATTAGTTTAGCCGATATCATTTCTGCTATTATTATCATTATTATTCTACTATTTCCACTCTTGCTGTTATTTTTGGTAGTCGTAACTTTTTCATCATGCCTACTACTCTGATTATATGAATTATTTCTGTCATATGCATTGAATGTGTTGTAACGGTCACGGTCAGAGAAAAGGCGAAGGCAGGACCCAAACGCAGACTCATCAGGACAGGTAGTTTAGAGCAAAACAAGGCTTCAATTAACCGAGAAACAGGCAAGATAGACACGGGAACAGGATCCAGAAAAACAGACGAACGCACAAGGAGGGAAAAGACAAACAGGGCTTAAATACACAGGAGAGGTGCAGGTGATCAGACACGGGAGGATTCAATTAGACAATCATGATGACAGGAAGTGAATTGACCCAGGGAAACACGAGACTGGGAACTTTTCAAAATAAGAGAGGAAGCCCACACTTAAAACCCCAAACCGTGACAGTAACTCTGTTATGATGTTCACTCTGTACACATGACATCTATTGTACTTCTGTCCATCCTGATAGATGATCCTCTTCTGTTGCTCTCCCTGAGGTTTCTTCCCTTTTTCTCCCCGTTAAAAGTTTTTTTGGGGGAGTTTTTCCTGTGCCGATGTGAGGCCCCGGGACAGAGGATGTCGTATGTGTACAGATTGTAAAGCCCTCTGAGGCAAATTTGTAATTTTTTAATTTTGGGCTATACAAAATTAATTGAAAATATTTGAATTGATACAGCGAGAAAATCAACAATCTACTTAACTTAAGAAAGCTAAATCCCCGTGCCAAGTTATTTTATAGAGAAGCAATGAAAAGCACCGTGACTGAAAACATAACAAACTGACATGGGATGTGCACGGCTCAGGTACCCATCTCCTGAGGTGCCTAAAGCCCAAAGGATGGTGAAAGACAACACCCACCCAACCACAATGTCTCCACCCTGCTGCCGTGTGGCGCAGAGGACAAAAAGCGGAAGACAGAAAGAAGACAACAACAAACTGTAGAACACAGAAGTACTCGCTTGCAAAATGCAGCCACACAACTGCATTTTGTTGCGTAACCCTGAGTTGTACAATGACAATGAATAAAACAATGTAAGTGAATCCTTAATAGTGGCAAAATACTAAAGATAAGCAGGTAGTAACCATGTTCACCAGCTTAGTTGTGTGTGTTAGCATGCTCACACTTGATAATAAAGCACTAGCACTAAACATAAAGTGCATCTGAGGCCGATGACGATGTCATTGCTTTAGCAGGTATTTGGGCACCAACCAAAATATAGGACAAATACAAATATTGACATGATGGTGGGTGACGGAGGATAACTTAAGGGGTCGCTAAATTTCATCACATAGTTGAGATATTTCAGTCTGGACCAAAGCGACGGGCCGACCAACCAACTGAGAGTACGTCATGTTTACGGGTCAAGACCAAACGGAACAGATTTGGTTGAAACTGATACATTTTGGATTTGTTAAAGGATCTTTGTCTGACAGACAGTAACTTTATATTTGATTTGAAGTTATGTTAGTTGAGTCAATATTAAATCACACTTTCTAAGACTTGAGACAAAGCTCTAAAAAGAACAAAATAATCAAATAAAGGAGAAGTGGCATCAGTCTTGTTTCTGCAGAAGGGAGATTACAGGTCTAAAGTTGTTGCAACTGTATATTTCTGTGTTACTTTCAACATATTGAACTGACGGCTCACTAACCGCTGACACGCCATCGTTTCATCATTTTAAGGCTTCATGCCAAACCAACAGGTCTCACACGTCTAAACATCCTCATGTCCGTGTTGTGTACTGCGGATCATTTAGAGACAGTTGCATTCAATGTACGTCACTGTTGTTTAGAAATTCAGACAAAAAAAGTTAATATGCTCCACCTACATTAGAAGAAAATGAGGAAGACTATGAGAAGGTGACTCCCTCTTAACAATAACTCATATATACTGCTTTCCTCTGTAAGAAGCACCATTTGAGAGACTTGGACAGTTTAGAGCATCAGAACATCAGAGACAAAGAGGAGAGGAACGATGGCTGAATTCAGATGGATTAAAACCTCTTTATTTCTGATTCTGCTTCAGTTTACAGGTAAGGATACATATAATGTGTATATGACTACATACAAATTAAAGAAGCATATTTATTAATATAATTAATGTTACTTTATGACCTAACCTTCATTTAAAGGAGACAGACAAGTAGTCTGTTTGTTTCCCATCGAGGTGAATAGTGAGTTTAATGAACTCTTACAAACCAACGATGAGGCTCATTCTCAAACTGTTGTTGTATCTAAAATGATCTTCACTCTGACATTAATAGTCATGTTTTTATTTCTCTTTATCTTTTTATTTCTCTCTCATCTTCTCAGCAGCAGCAACAGGACAAAGTTCCCTCTCCATCGCTGTCAGAGATGGAGATGAAGTCACTTTGCCTTGTAACAGTGTGATAGATGGTCAAAAGAACTGTGACTCTACTACGTGGGTCTTCACTGATTCAAGAAGCAGACCAGTAGTAGATCTGGTTATAGATGGGAAGATTGGTGAAGAAGCCAAAGATAAATCAGACAGACTGAGTGTTTCAGAGAAATCTTCTCTGGTTATAAAGAAGGTCAGAGATGAAGATGTTGGTCGTTATGTCTGCAGACAGATCAGATCAGGACAACAACAACAACAAGGTCCAGATGCTGAGGTTTATCTGTCTGTTGTTACCAGTGAGTATTTACATCATCATGTTTTTAAACTCTTGTCAGAACAATATAATGAAACATTATAATAATAATAATCATATTGATGAAGTTACTCTTCTTTCTCTCACAATGTCTCCATCTTCACCAGTGACTGAACACAAGGACAATGATGAGGTGATGTTACACTGCTTTGTGTTGACATTTGAACCATGTGGACACAAAGTGAAGTGGCTGTTTGAGGGTCCAGATATCAGAGACATGACAACATCTCTCTGCTCGGCCACTGCTTCCTTTTCAACTTCTCATTTTACTCTGAAGATTTCTGAGTTGCTCAAGTGTGAAGTGACTGATGGTTTCACTGGAGAAGTGAATGTGTTTCCCTTCAGCCTTCCTCAGTCCTCAGGTGAGATTATAATGAGTTGTTAAAATCACTTCACCCTGATGTAACGATCAAACTACGATTGATTATTTGATGGATTTTTAGTTTTAAGATGACATCATTCTGTCTCATTTATAAACAGGAGGTATTTTCTCATTCTACAGTATTTGTTTATGTACCAGGTGACAATGCAACAACAACAGGAGCAATAACAACAGCAACAACAACAACAGAAGGTGAGAAACAAAGTAGCTACTCACAACTTAAAACAAATGTAGCAGCTGTGATTTTAATTCATACACAAACACTGTATTTTTATTAATGTAGATTACTATTGGTGATGGAGGCAAACTCTCATATATTTAATATTTGTTCATGTTTATCTCCCATAATGCAACGTATCCTCATACAACTGTCTAAATGACATCATATGAAAAAGTGAATCCTCATTTTTTTTTGTGCGTTTTCCTACAAAAGTACTGTAACATGTCACTTTCTGTTCATGACATGCATTTAGTCTTTTGAAAATAAACTTCACAGGAAACTACTTGGTTATGTTTAGTAAAATGGTTTGAGTTTAAATAACTATGAAGTGGTGTTCCTAAAGTACAGCAGGTATGTTTACCTCCTATTCTCTGAGCTCCTCACACTCATCGCTGGCAGCAACAAGTAAACTGTTGTGTTTACTAGTGTAGAAGAAGAGATTCTTTACGAGCAATCACTTCATCTTCACTAATGGAAACACAACACGCACAATTTACACATTAATATTGCTCCGAACATGTGAAACACATGAGGAATTTTCACGGAAAAATCTTTTATAACATTTATTTTAGCTTGAACTTGATTTTCGAGGTATGAAAATGTTGCCTTGGAATTCTGTTTTAATGGACATTAACAAGATTAAGAGTCCACATGAATGAGTGATCGCCTGAATTTCAGATGAAAAGTCCAAGGACCAAAACATTTGTGACAATTCCACCTGAGAGGAACATGAATGTCTGAGTTTTTTGAGACATTTCACTAAAAGCCCAAAACGTCAAGCTGCTGGCAGCACCAGAGGATCACCAGGGTCTGCAGGGTTCATCCTCAGGGGATCATGACTGACTGTACAAGAGTTCATGGCAGTCCATCCAATAGTTGTTGAGATATTTTAGTCTGGAACAAAGTGGAGGACCGACCGACAGCAGCATCGCGAAACAAACGACTTGAGCTTCCGATTCTTTACGAATGACTTTCTTTGTTTTTCTATTTGTCAGGTCAGGACGCACCAACAGCAGCACCAGAAACACACAAAGGTGAGACACAAAGTCCTCACAACGTAAAATGAAGAGCAGTGAATTCATACCCCTCATGTATTTAACGTGTTTCTACATTTTATTGTCGATTCTCCGAGCTCCTCAGACTCATTGCTGAACCCAATAATAATAATATTTGCTTACAGGTTGGTCCGTTCTGGACTACATGATGTTGGTTCTTCGCGTGGCTGAACTCCTGCTCATGACTGTGATTGTTGTTCTCCTCATCAGAGCTCGGGGTGAGTAAATTCAGCCTGTTCACACTGATTAACACAAACTGTAAGTTTAGAGCTGAAATGTTCCTCTGTGGTTTTTGTTCTCCAGGGAACCGGAGACCACCTGATCGCAACACTGTGAGTTGAAAATCTAAATAAGTGGTTAAAACCATCATTATTTAAAAACGCTGGTTGTTACTGTGATGCAGTGTTTTCTTCTCAGTAAGAAGCCAAACTGCAGAAATGTGGGCGTTTGAGGCGTCGTAACAAAATGATGGACTGCTTCAGCTCAATATTTATTTGTTCCATTTTGGCTCAAATTTGTGTTTCAGGTGCAAGGTAATGGAGACGGCCATGAAGCCACCGTGAACTATGAAAACGTTGGAGACTCTTCTGTTTCTGTCCGATTCCCCTGATCGACGGCTTCCACACCGACGTCAACTCACCAGAGAAATGGCTCCTCTGCAGATAAACATTTATTAATTTCAAGTTGAGGAAGCTCGCGGCACATTTAAAAAAAAGTTGTCTTTTCCTGTATCAGAAAATCTTGAGAACAGAACTTCTAACATTTTTCATAAGACGTCAATCACTTCGATTTAGGTCTGTAGATTTTTTCTGATTGCTTTTTAATTTGTAAGTAGCTTAGCATGACCTCACTCTTATCATTCGGTCGTTCAGAAGAACTAATTTTAATTAACTTTGATGTGGAATTGTTGGTTTGGAGTCCGATATGTTTTTGCTAATTTTGCACAGTGATCTTTGTTCCTTAATGGATTAAGTAACAGTGTTGTCTTCATTATAACTGCTAATAAAATACATGTTAAATCCTCACTGATACACGTGTTGTGATACACATTATGATTTTGGAAAGAAAAAAAAAATCAATCAATGATCCCACCCTCCATGAACGGTGGCATTTTGGCTGCACCAGTGGACAAGACTCTAACCACGACTATGACTTTAACTTCACCCAAATTAGCTTAAACTTGCAACTGAAGTCATTATCTGATTTGTTTCTGAAGAACTTAACTGAGTAATGTGACACCTGTTGAAGTGTATTGGAAATTATAAAAAGATGATGAGATCAGAATCAGTCTTGCATCGCTTCCTCTCGGCCTGCTGGTTGGTGACACTTCACTCCCGCAGACTAAACAGGCTCTGATAGGAGCTGAATGTGTGCATGTGCATGCATACATGTGTGTTTGCAGACCATGTGCATGTATGTTTATTGTGCATGTTTGAATTTGTGTGTATACATGTGTAGAATCTTTAATACTGCACTTTGTTACATCCTGTTTTATTTTGGTGTTTCCTGTTGAGTCCTCTTGGTTGAGGTTGTTGAGGTTCTGCTCCTCTCTCAGGGAAGTCAGGTAATTCCTTCAAACAAACTCAAAATTCACCAACAAACATAAAACTTCCCAGAGGAGAAAGTGGTTCCTTAAACTCAACGAAATTCCAACAGAAACTCAACATGGCATGACTGTTTTCCCCTGGTTACAAGGTCTCCTGCGTCTTAACCGTTCTCAGCCCTTTTAGTACTTTCCCGTACGTAGGTGTCCGTTCCCAGTCTGTTTCCCAGCTCCTTCCAGCCGTGTGCGCTCTCCCTCTCCCCCTCCTGTCCTTTGTGAAGCTCTTAAGTCCTGCCTCAATTAGGTGGCTTTAGCACCTACACCTGGGTGAGTGATGAGGCCGGACGGAGTGCCGTGTCGAATCGAACGTGTACATTTTTTAGTAAACAAGCGATGGCGCTCTGTGCAGCTGCAGGGGCGGAGCTTCAGGCCTCTGCGGTAGATGTCGTCCACAGCGGGCTTTCTCAGGCCGCCGCTCTTTGACTGAAGTTCACTTCCCCGGAGTCAACGAGTGATGAGCATTCCTCGACGTGCGCTGAAAGCAGCACTTCTGGGGGCCAAACAAGCTCCGAACAGCCACCAGCTTTGAATGGTCCTCCCCCCCAACAACGCTGCAAGCAGCAATACTGGGAAGCAAATTTTCCTCATGGCCGACACGTAGAATTACAGCTTCTGGGTCGTTCACATGATGGAAATTCGGCCCCTAAAAAAAACTTTTTCCCATAGACTTACATTGCTGAAAGAGATTTTTGGAAATCAGCGGATTTTTTTATTTTTTTTGAGGTAAGCCAGCTTCCCAGTACGAACACTTGAATAACCATTATTTAAATGATCAGGTCCTAAAAGTTGTAAAGTGCATTAATTGCAAAATTAATGAACGATTATCTTCGTTCAGTTACATTTTTATTGTTTGTCTGGATGTTATCAAAGAAAACCCCAAAAGGTTAAATTGTCTCTGGTGTTAATTCTAGATACTTGATGTCAGTGTGAACTTCACACCTGCTCATGTCGGCCATAAGTGCATAAAAAAAGCAACAAGTGACGTATGAGAGAACAGAGGGAGGAGGAAGTGATACTTCACTAATTAGAGGAAGTAGATTCAACATTCGTCTTTAAGATGGAACAAGTTCAGAGACGAGTAGAAGAAGCAGAGAGACAAGAGACGGAGAGGAACGATGGCTGAATTCAGATGGATTAAAACCTCTTTATTTCTGATTCTGCTTCAGTTTACAGGTAAGGATACATATAATGTGTCTATGACTACAGAATCATTAAATAAGCTAATTTATTAATATCATTAATGTTACTTTATGACCTAACCTTCATTTAAAGGAGACAGACAAGTAGTCTGTTTGTTTCCCATCGAGGTGAATAGTGAGTTTAATGAACTCTTAGAAACCAACAATGAGGCTCATTCTCAAACTGTTGTTGTATCTAAAATGATCTTCACACTCACATTAATAGTCATGTTTTTAATTCTCTTTATTCTTTTAATTTCTCTCTCATCTTCTCAGCAGCAGCAACAGGACAACGTTCACTCTCCATCACTGTCAGAGATGGACATGAAGTCACTTTGCCTTGTAACAGTGTGATAGATGGTCAAAAGAACTGTGACTCTACTACGTGGTTCTTCGATGATTCAAGAAGCAGAACAACAGTAGTTCTGGTTAGAGATGGGAAGATTGATGAAGAAGCCAAAGATAAATCAGACAGACTGAGTGTTTCAGAGAAATGTTCTCTGGTTATAAAGAAGGTCACAGATGAAGATGTTGGTCGTTATATCTGCAGACAGATCAGATCAGGACAAGAAGGTCCAGATGCTGTGGTTCATCTGTCTGTTGTTACCAGTGAGTATTTACATCATCATGTTTTCAAATTGCTGGTCAGAACAATATACTGAAACATTATAAGAAAAATTATTTTAATGATGAAGTTACTCTTCTTTCTCTCACAATGTCTCCATCTTCACCAGTGACTGAACACGAAGACAATGATGTGGTGACGGTAAACTGCTCCGTGTCGACATATGAAGAATGTAGACACAGAGTGAAGTGGCTGTTTGAGGGTCAAAATATCAGAGAAGCGACAGCACCGTGGCCTCTCTGCTCGGCCACTGCTTCCTTTTCAACTTCTCTTTTTACTCTGAAGATTTCTGAGTTGCTCAAGTGTGAAGTGACTGATGATTTCACTGGAGAAGTGAATGTGTTTCCCTTCAGCCTTCCTCAGTCCTCAGGTGAGATTATAATGAGTTGTTAAAATCACTTCACCCTGATGTAACGATCAAACTACGATTGATTATTTGATGGATTTTGAGTTTTAAGATGACATCATTATGTCTCATTTATGAACAGGAGGTATTTCCTCATTCTACAGTATTTTTTTTATGTACCCGGTGACAATACAACAACAACAGGATCAATAACAACAGCAGGCCGACCGACAGCAGCATGGCTCAACAAACGACTTGAGCTTCCGATTCTTTACGAATGACTTTCTTTGTTTTTCTATTTGTCAGGTCAGGACGCACCAACAGCAGCACCAGAAACACACAAAGGTGAGACACAAAGTCCTCACAACGTAAAATGAAGAGCAGTGAATTCATACCCCTCATGTATTTAACGTGTTTCTACATTTTATTGTCGATTCTCCGAGCTCCTCAGACTCATCGCTGAACCCAATAATAATAATATTTGCTTACAGGTTGGTCCGTTCTGGACTACATGATGTTGGTTCTTCACGTGGCTGAACTCCTGCTCATGACTGTGATTGTTGTTCTCCTCATCAGAGCTCGGGGTGAGTAAATTCAGCCTGTTCACACTGATTAACACAAACTGTAAGTTTAGAGCTGAAATGTTCCTCTGTGGTTTTTGTTCTCCAGGGAACCGGAGACCACCTGATCGCAACACTGTGAGTTGAAAATCTAAATAAGTGGTTAAAACCATCATTATTTAAAAACGCTGGTTGTTACTGTGATGCAGTGTTTTCTTCTCAGTAAGAAGCCAAACTGCAGAAATGTGGGCGTTTGAGGCGTCGTAACAAAATGATGGACTGCTTCAGCTCAATATTTATTTGTTCCATTTTGGCTCAAATTTGTGTTTCAGGTGCAAGGTGATGGAGACGGCCATGAAGCCACCGTGAACTATGAAAACGTTGGAGACTCTTCTGTTTCTGTCCGATTCCCCTGATCGACGGCTTCCACACCGACGTCAACTCACCAGAGAAATGGCTCCTCTGCAGATAAACATTTATGAATTACAAGTTGAGGAAGCTCGCGGCACATTTAAAAAAAAGTTGTCTTTTCCTGTATCAGAAAATCTTGAGAACAGAACTTCTAACATTTTTCATAAGACGTCAATCACTTCGATTTAGGTCTGTAGATTTTTTCTGATTGCTTTTTAATTTGTAAGTAGCTTAGCATGACCTCACTCTTATCATTCGGTCGTTCAGAAGAACTAATTTTAATTAACTTTGATGTGGAATTGTTGGTTTGGAGTCCGATATGTTTTTGCTAATTTTGCACAGTGATCTTTGTTCCTTAATGGATTAAGTAACAGCGTTGTCTTCATTATAACTGCTAATAAAATACATGTTAAATCCTCACTGATACACGTGTTGTGATACACATTATGATTTTGGAAAGAAAAAAAAAATCAATCAATGATCCCACCCTCCATGAACGGTGGCATTTTGGCTGCACCAGTGGACAAGACTCTAACCACGACTATGACTTTAACTTCACCCAAATTAGCTTAAACTTGCAACTGAAGTCATTATCTGATTTGTTTCTGAAGAACTTAACTGAGTAATGTGACACCTGTTGAAGTGTATTGGAAATTATAAAAAGATGATGAGATCAGAATCAGTCTTGCATCGCTTCCTCTCGGCCTGCTGGTTGGTGACACTTCACTCCCGCAGACTAAACAGGCTCTGATAGGAGCTGAATGTGTGCATGTGCATGCATACATGTGTGTTTGCAGACCATGTGCATGTATGTTTATTGTGCATGTTTGAATTTGTGTGTATACATGTGTAGAATCTTTAATACTGCACTTTGTTACATCCTGTTTTATTTTGGTGTTTCCTGTTGAGTCCTCTTGGTTGAGGTTGTTGAGGTTCTGCTCCTCTCTCAGGGAAGTCAGGTAATTCCTTCAAACAAACTCAAAATTCTCCAACAAACATAAAACTTCCCAGAGGAGAAAGTGGTTCCTTAAACTCAACGAAATTCCAACAGAAACTCAACATGGCATGACTGTTTTCCCCTGGTTACAAGGTCTCCTGCGTCTTAACCGTTCTCAGCCCTTTTAGTACTTTCCCGTACGTAGGTGTCCGTTCCCAGTCTGTTTCCCAGCTCCTTCCAGCCGTGTGCGCTCTCCCTCTCCCCCTCCTGTCCTTTGTGAAGCTCTTAAGTCCTGCCTCAATTAGGTGGCTTTAGCACCTACACCTGGGTGAGTGATGAGGCATCCTGGGAGATGTAGTGTGTGCAACAGTGGCCATTTTGTGCCGTGGCAGCCGTTCCGGTAAGGGAATGTAGCACCCCTCCAGTACATGACCCATGGTGATGCCACAATATCCAAAAACATATTGATATCCGAGTCTTTCACGGTGTATAAAAGCAGGTGTGTTTCTTCTTCCGAACAGAGACGTGGGCTTTTCTTTTGGGCCTCTCTGCAAACCAATCGGCTACCTGGGTGTACGACTCACAGATCCGACCGCAAACAGGCGAGAAACCGCGTGTCCCAAACTGGGATGAAGATGCATATTCTGAATATTCTGTTTGTCCAAAGAATGCTCCTAAAACC
Organism: Ophiodon elongatus; assembly: GCA_016806645.1. Classification (NCBI taxonomy): domain Eukaryota; kingdom Metazoa; phylum Chordata; class Actinopteri; order Perciformes; family Hexagrammidae; genus Ophiodon; species Ophiodon elongatus. The sequence goes on along the minus strand of JACSYO010002071.1, from coordinate 149,959 downwards.
TGGATAAAATTGGAATATCACACGGATCTTATTCAGAAAATGCTCCATTCCGAATGAGGCCTTATTGTGAACATCCCCGAGGAATATGCCGTGTACATAACCCATAAAATATTTGTGATATTCGGAATAACAGTGGGAAATTAATGTGCATGTAAAAGCAGTCAGTGTCACTAATGCATCATGGGACGGCCCACAGTGTGAACTGGAGACTCAATGCAGTTGTTTAGTTGCTGCGTCAGATTGGATCATTGAATGCAGAAACATATAACTTCTCCCTGTAATCGGTGACTTTGTCTTCTTTACTTTCTCATTCCATTCTCAAGCTCTTTGCTGCGACCTCTGACATCTTTACTGATGGCTGCGTCTCATGTTTGCTGAGCAACATTTTGGGGTCGCTGTCAGTCACTGTGGGCGACAGAAAAGTCCCTTTCAAAAAAATAAAAGTGAAAATGATCTTTCTAACTAAACCATAAAGCTGTCTGTCTGTCTTTGTCTGACTGTGTGTGTTTCCTTTGCATATCTCCAGAAGCATTCAACCGATCTACGTCACATAATGTAAATTCAGCCCCCCCCCCACCACCCTCCCCTCAAAAAAAAAAAAACTTTTTCCCATAGACTTACATTGGGGAAAGAGATTTTTAGAAATCAGCGGGTCTTATTTTTTTTTTTGGGTAAGCCTGCTTCCCAGTACGAACACTTGGATATCCATTATTTAAATCATCAGGTCCTAAAAGTTGTAAAGTGAATTAATTGCCAAATTAATGAATGATTATCTTTGTTCAGTTACATTTGTATTGTTTGTCTGGATGTTATTAAAGAAAACCCCAAAAGGGTTAAATTGTCTCTGGTGTTAATTCTAGATACTTGATGTCAGTGTGAACTTCACACCTGCTCATGTCGGCCATAAGTGCATAAAAAAAGCAACAAGTGACGTATGAGAGAACAGAGGGAGGAGGAAGTGACACGTCATTAATTAGAGGAAGTAGATTCAACATTGGTCTTTAAGACGGAACAAGTTCAGAGACGAGTAGAAGAAGCAGAGAGACAAGAGACGGAGAGGAACGATGGCTGAATTCAGATGGATTAAAACCTCTTTATTTCTGATTCTGCTTCAGTTTACAGGTAAGGATACATATAATGTGTATATGACTACATACAAATTAAAGAAGCATATTTATTAATATAATTAATGTTACTTTATGACCTAACCTTCATTTAAAGGAGACAGACAAGTAGTCTGTTTGTTTCCCATCGAGGTGAATAGTGAGTTTAATGAACTCTTACAAACCAACGATGAGGCTCATTCTCAAACTGTTGTTGTATCTAAAATGATCTTCACTCTGACATTAATAGTCATGTTTTTATTTCTCTTTATCTTTTTATTTCTCTCTCATCTTCTCAGCAGCAGCAACAGGACAAAGTTCCCTCTCCATCGCTGTCAGAGATGGAGATGAAGTCACTTTGCCTTGTAACAGTGTGATAGATGGTCAAAAGAACTGTGACTCTACTACGTGGGTCTTCACTGATTCAAGAAGCAGACCAGTAGTAGATCTGGTTATAGATGGGAAGATTGGTGAAGAAGCCAAAGATAAATCAGACAGACTGAGTGTTTCAGAGAAATCTTCTCTGGTTATAAAGAAGGTCAGAGATGAAGATGTTGGTCGTTATGTCTGCAGACAGATCAGATCAGGACAACAACAACAACAAGGTCCAGATGCTGAGGTTTATCTGTCTGTTGTTACCAGTGAGTATTTACATCATCATGTTTTTAAACTCTTGTCAGAACAATATAATGAAACATTATAATAATAATAATCATATTGATGAAGTTACTCTTCTTTCTCTCACAATGTCTCCATCTTCACCAGTGACTGAACACAAGGACAATGATGAGGTGATGTTACACTGCTTTGTGTTGACATTTGAACCATGTGGACACAAAGTGAAGTGGCTGTTTGAGGGTCCAGATATCAGAGACATGACAACATCTCTCTGCTCGGCCACTGCTTCCTTTTCAACTTCTCATTTTACTCTGAAGATTTCTGAGTTGCTCAAGTGTGAAGTGACTGATGGTTTCACTGGAGAAGTGAATGTGTTTCCCTTCAGCCTTCCTCAGTCCTCAGGTGAGATTATAATGAGTTGTTAAAATCACTTCACCCTGATGTAACGATCAAACTACGATTGATTATTTGATGGATTTTTAGTTTTAAGATGACATCATTCTGTCTCATTTATAAACAGGAGGTATTTTCTCATTCTACAGTATTTGTTTATGTACCAGGTGACAATGCAACAACAACAGGAGCAATAACAACAGCAACAACAACAACAGAAGGTGAGAAACAAAGTAGCTACTCACAACTTAAAACAAATGTAGCAGCTGTGATTTTAATTCATACACAAACACTGTATTTTTATTAATGTAGATTACTATTGGTGATGGAGGCAAACTCTCATATATTTAATATTTGTTCATGTTTATCTCCCATAATGCAACGTATCCTCATACAACTGTCTAAATGACATCATATGAAAAAGTGAATCCTCATTTTTTTTTGTGCGTTTTCCTACAAAAGTACTGTAACATGTCACTTTCTGTTCATGACATGCATTTAGTCTTTTGAAAATAAACTTCACAGGAAACTACTTGGTTATGTTTAGTAAAATGGTTTGAGTTTAAATAACTATGAAGTGGTGTTCCTAAAGTACAGCAGGTATGTTTACCTCCTATTCTCTGAGCTCCTCACACTCATCGCTGGCAGCAACAAGTAAACTGTTGTGTTTACTAGTGTAGAAGAAGAGATTCTTTACGAGCAATCACTTCATCTTCACTAATGGAAACACAACACGCACAATTTACACATTAATATTGCTCCGAACATGTGAAACACATGAGGAATTTTCACGGAAAAATCTTTTATAACATTTATTTTAGCTTGAACTTGATTTTCGAGGTATGAAAATGTTGCCTTGGAATTCTGTTTTAATGGACATTAACAAGATTAAGAGTCCACATGAATGAGTGATCGCCTGAATTTCAGATGAAAAGTCCAAGGACCAAAACATTTGTGACAATTCCACCTGAGAGGAACATGAATGTCTGAGTTTTTTGAGACATTTCACTAAAAGCCCAAAACGTCAAGCTGCTGGCAGCACCAGAGGATCACCAGGGTCTGCAGGGTTCATCCTCAGGGGATCATGACTGACTGTACAAGAGTTCATGGCAGTCCATCCAATAGTTGTTGAGATATTTTAGTCTGGAACAAAGTGGAGGACCGACCGACAGCAGCATCGCGAAACAAACGACTTGAGCTTCCGATTCTTTACGAATGACTTTCTTTGTTTTTCTATTTGTCAGGTCAGGACGCACCAACAGCAGCACCAGAAACACACAAAGGTGAGACACAAAGTCCTCACAACGTAAAATGAAGAGCAGTGAATTCATACCCCTCATGTATTTAACGTGTTTCTACATTTTATTGTCGATTCTCCGAGCTCCTCAGACTCATTGCTGAACCCAATAATAATAATATTTGCTTACAGGTTGGTCCGTTCTGGACTACATGATGTTGGTTCTTCGCGTGGCTGAACTCCTGCTCATGACTGTGATTGTTGTTCTCCTCATCAGAGCTCGGGGTGAGTAAATTCAGCCTGTTCACACTGATTAACACAAACTGTAAGTTTAGAGCTGAAATGTTCCTCTGTGGTTTTTGTTCTCCAGGGAACCGGAGACCACCTGATCGCAACACTGTGAGTTGAAAATCTAAAAAGTGGTGAAAAACATCATTGTTTTAAAACGCTGGTTGTTACTGTGATGCAGTGTTTTCTTCTCAGTAAGAAGCCAAACTGCAGAAATGTGGGCGTTTGAGGCGTCGTAACAAAATGATGGACTGCTTCAGCTCAATATTTATTTGTTCCATTTTGGCTCAAATTTGTGTTTCAGGTGCAAGGTAATGGAGACGGCCATGAAGCCACCGTGAACTATGAAAACGTTGGAGACTCTTCTGTTTCTGTCTGATTCCCCTGATCGACGGCTTCCACACCGACGTCAACTCACCAGAGAAATGGCTCCTCTGCAGATAAACATTTATTAATTTCAAGTTGAGGAAGCTCGCGGCACATTTAAAAAAAAGTTATGTCTTTTCCTGTATCAGAAAATCTTCAGAACACAACTTCTGACATCGTTCTTAAAACGTCCATCACTTCAATTTAGGCCTGTAGATTTTTTCTGATTGCTTTTTAATTTGTAAGTAGCTTAGCATGACCTCACTCTTATCATTCGGTCGTTCAGAAGAACTAATTTTAATTAACTTTGATGTGGAATTGTTGGTTTGGAGTCTGATATGTTTTTGCTAATTTTGCACAGTGATCTTTGTTCCTTAATGGATTAAGTAACAGTGTTGTCTTCATTATAACTGCTAATAAAATAAATGTTAAATCCTCACTTATACACGTGTTGTGGTACATTAGGTAGATTCAGGTGGTTCACAGTAAAAGGTGGTTACACATTTTGATTTTGGAAAGAAAAAATCAATCAATGATCCCATCCTCCATGAATGGTGGCATTTTGGATGCACCAGTGGACAAGACTCTAACCACGACTATGACTTTAACTTCACCCAAATTAGCTTAAACTTGCAACTGAAGTCATTATCTGATTTGTTTCTGAAGAAGTGAGCTGAGTAATGTGACGCCTGTTGAAGTGTCATGGAAATTATAAAAAGATGATGAGATCAGAATCAGTCTTGCATCACTTCCTCTCGGTCTGCTGGTTGCTGACACTTCACTCCTGCAGTCTCTCTCTCTCTCTCTCTTTAAGTTTATTTGTATAGCACATTACAACAACAAGGCAATTCAAAGTGATTCACTTAAAAGCATCAAAACATAATGTAAAAAAAAAGAAGATTTAAAAACAATTAAGAACATTCATTTAAACATTAAAAATATTTCGTAAAATATTAAAAACCTCAAAATGGAATAAAAGTTGCAGTCCAGTTTAAGAAATAAAATACAGTAGTGAAATGGAGAAATTGATTAATATCCTTGAATCTGGTTCAATTAAAGGCAACAGCAAACAGAAAAGTCATCAAACTGGATTTAAAGGAGCTGAGGGTCTCTGAGGGGATCTGAAGGTCTCTGAGGGTCTCTGATGGTCTCAGCAGACCTGCAGCTTTCAGGGACTTTGTTCCAGATATGTGGAGCAGAAAAACTGAACGCTGCTTCTCCATGTTTAGTTCTGACTCTTGGAACAGAAAGTAGACCAGTCCCAGACGACCTCAGGGGTCGGGATGGTTCATAAGGTAGCAGCAGATCAGAAATGTCTTTAGGCCCTAAACCATTCAGTGCTTTATAAACCAACAGCAGGATTTTAAAGTCAATTCTTTGTTGGACAGGAAGCCAGTGCAAAGACCTCAGAACTGGAGTGATGTGATCCACTTTCTTGGTCTTAGTGAGGACTCGAGCTGCAGCGTTCTGAATCAGCTGCAGCTTTCTGACTGACTCTTTACAGAGACCTGTAAACACGCCGTTACAGTAGTCCAGTCTACTGAAGATAAAAGCGTGGACAAGTTTTTCCAAATCCTGTTGAGACATAAGTCCTCTAATCCTTGCTATATTCTTCAGGTGATAGTAGGCTGATTTTGTAGTTGTCTTGATATGGCTGTTCAGGTTGAGGTCTGAATCCAGAACTACGACAAGATTTCTGTCTTGGTTTGTGGTTTTTAACATTAGTGATTGAAGCTGAGCGCTGGCTTTCAATCGTTCGTCCTTGGTACCAAAACGATTACTTCTGTTTTATTTTATTTAATTGAAGAAAATTCTGGCACATCCAGTTCTTGATTTGTTCAATGCATTTACCCAGGCCTTGTATGGGATTATAGTCCCCTTGTGATATACTTATGTAGATTTGTGTGTCATCTGCATAATTCTGATAACACACTTTGTTGTTTTCCATAATCTGAGCCAGTGGAAGCATGTAGATGTTGAACAGAAGAGGTCCCAGTATTGAACCTTGGGGAACACCACATGTCACCCTAGTCAGCTCTGATGTGTAATTAGCTACAGACACACAAAGTATTCTCAGTCCTTCAAGTAGGATTCAAACCAGTTAAGTGCTGCGCCAGAGAGTCCTACCCAGACTTTTAGTTAATTATTAATAACTCAATTATTAATCAGAAACTAGTATTGAGAGAATGATGGAGCTCAGCTCATAATACACAGTTAGTTTAAGTCAGAGAATCAAACATTAGATGAAATTTAGGATGCAGCCCCATTTTGAAAAAATATAATTCTTATAGTAATCAATTAAGTCTGAATATCAAAGTCTTGTCATGGTGTACAGTGACTTATTTCATACGGACAAAAAAAATGTCTTTATGAATTTTATGAGTTATTTATGAATGAAATATGAATTGGTGCCACACATTCCACCACATCTTAGATTGTTTTCGTCCCACCTGCCTGTTTACTAAACTCTTCTGTCATTTCAGATCCTCCCACTCTGCCCGCATCAGCACTCATTCCCCTCACCTGGTTCTCCACGCCCATCTCACCTGCAGCACATCCCCTCATCAGTCTCTCCCTATTTAAACCCTCCACTTGCACTTGTTCCCTGCCAGATTGTCGTGTGTTAATCCTGAGCTTTCCAAAATTACGCCTGAATTATGATCCCATATCTGCCTGTTTTTGACTACGGATTCTCTGCCTGCCCCTTTTGAATTTGTTTTCCTTGGTGACTGATCTCCCGGTGTTGAGCCTGCCTGAACTGTCTGTGTCGTGATTTTGGGTTCCTGTGCCCTGGTACTAGTAACCGTTACAATTGGACTAACTACATAACTAAACAACTGAACAGAAAATAAAAAAACAATACAACTAACAGAATATGATAGAGTACAATGAACCACATTTAAAGGAAAAGGATTGCATGTGACCTGGTAAAATCCATAACTCAGACAATTGATTTATGTTTATTAATTCAATTTGTCGTTTGATATTTCATACATTCAATTTGGTTCGCACTCAGCTTCACTCAAATTAGCTTCAATATAAAAGTCATTATTTTATGTTTCTTAGAAACTGAAATAATGTGACACCTACTGAAGTGTTAGGCTCTGGATGTGATTCCAATGTAAATCTTTTTTTATATCTCTGATAGTTGTGGCATGTGTGCATGTGCATGCATATATGTGTTTTTGCAGACCATGTGCTTGAATAGTTTATGAGCATTTTTTAATTTTAGTGTATTTATATATGCATGTGTAGAATCTTTATTAATACTCCTCTTACTGTTAGTTAAATGTATTGGAGCATCTCTCTCCACAGGTGAGTCACGAGATACTTAGAGGATCAACAAGTAGTCGCTGCTAACGAGGTGATGAGCTCTATTGCCTCAATTCCTGGTGAACTGAAATATATACATTTAAAACAACTAGAAAATCATGCCAAGAAAACATGCAATGAAACACCTCCACTGAAGGATTTTATGTCTTAAGGCTATTTGTTATAATATCTCTGCAGTGTGCATCACATGAAAAACCCTGACATGGTGACGTCACACACAATCAAATAAAACATTAACTTTTTTAGTTGTATGGTTGAAAACAAACCAGTTAAGAATAAAAACCAAAGCACTGACAGTCGAGACACACTCTTGAACATGTTCATCGTTTATGTTTATCTGGTTCTCATCAGAGGGTCGAACCTCCAGAGCTCTGCAGCCGTTGATGTCCACATTCTCACTAAAAAACTTCAGTTCTCAGAAAAGCTGCAACGATAAAAACAAATTAGGAACCGACCGGTTGTCAGATCTCACAAGTTGCTTTGCTGCAAACATTTATCTTATCTAAAAATCTTCACATGCTCAACTTCCTGCATTATATTTTACCCTCTCAGTAAATCAGAATTTAGATTTATAAAAATCAAACTAGAAAGTTACAAAGTTTCAAGTTTTTCAATGTCTTGACATCCACAATAAACTCAGAGAGAATAAAAGTTAATATCACATACATTCTACAGCCAACAGAGGAGAGATGAAGTCCGTGTGAGGAAGTGACCACAGGAAGTGGATGCTGCCTTCATGTTTCAGAAGCAGCGCGTCAGAGACTTTGACAGTCGAGAGCGTGAAACCAAGAGAGAAACACGATGGCTGAATTCAGACGGATTGTAACGTCTTCATTTCTGATGCTGCAGGTGTTGAGCTTTAGAGGTAAGTGTGCAGGTTCTGTTCCTAACATCATGATGAGTATTGGGAACTCTTGGGAACCAAAACATTTGACACATTTGCAAACTTATTTGAATTTATTGCAACACTATGTATGAACTTTACAATCATGTTCATATTTACTTTTTACATTTCTCAACAGCAGAAACTGTGGAATATTCCTTCCTCACTGTCAGAGATGGAGATGAAGTCACTTTGCCTTGTGAGAATGTGATACCTGATCAGGATGAGTGTAACAGAACTAAGTGGCTCTTCACTCATTCAGGAAATACAGTAACACTGTTTGAATATGGGAAGATTCATAAAGAAGCAGAATATAAATCAGACAGACTGAGTGTTACAGAGAAATGTTCTCTGGTTATAAAGAAGGTCACAGATGAGGATGTCGATTGTTACATCTGCAGACAGTTCAGATCAGAACAACAAGAAGGTGGAGATGCTGAGGTTTATCTCTCTGTTGTTACCAGTGAGTATTTACATAATGTTTTTTAAACTATCTGTTCAGAACAATATCCTGCAACATCCTACTTATGAATATGAATTATGAAGTTAATTTTACTCTTGTTGTCTCTCACAACGTCTCTGTCTTCACCAACAGTGACTGAAGAGAAAGACGATGATGAGGTGATGTTTATCTGCTCTGTGTCGACATATGGACGATGTAAACACACAGTGAAGTGGATGAATGAGGGCAATAAGAATTATGTGGTGACATCACAGCGTCCCTGTTCAGCCTGGTTGATGATTAAGAAATCTCACCTTGATCAGAAGTCAAAGTTTTATGAGTTATTGAAATGTGAAGTGACTGATGGTTACAGTGGAAAAGTGCATCAGTTCACCTTCAGCCCTCCTCAGTCCTCAGGTGAGAATATGATGAGCTGTTTAAAATCACCACCAATATTAGTTTTTGAATAATTTTATCACTCTGTCATGATGTCTGAAGTTTTTCTCTAACTGTGCAGTTCATTACATTTTTGTAATGTTATTCGTCAAGGTGATGATTCAACAGCAGTGACATCTGAAAACGACATAAATCAAATGGATCAAGGTAGTGACTGTACACAACAAAACTACATACAGAAAGAAAAATGTTTGATCAACACTTTGTTCAGATATTAGGGATAGAGACAGCAAAAGAACCCTCTAACAAACATCTCGTCATCAAAACCTCTGACTGTATTTAACTCTTCTCTTTTCAGACTGGTGGAGGTTCATCGTCGTGCCTCTGGGTTTAGCAGCTCTTATAATGAGTGTTGTTACAGTCAACATATGGACAAGAACTAAAGGTGAGAACATTCAGGGATGAAACTTAGAAACAAGAAGTTTTAATGAACCTCGAGTTCACTGTTGAAACTGAAGTCGACTCTTTTTTTGTGTTTTCAGTGAACAAAACTCGGATGGAAGAAATCTCTGTTAGTTGAAACAGTGAATCATAACGTTACAGAGTAAAATCAGTGTTTGTAATATTTGTTCTCCACTTTTGGCTGTGGATCTACAAAAGACAGACGGAGATGCAGCATGAGAATAAACAGTGCTGAATGTATTGAAATGAAGTGGTCATTTCACAGCTACTTTTTAAGGTTCATTGGGAAAAGCTAAATTAAAAATAGCAACAAAAATAAATTATAAAATAACAAACAAAAGGCTCCAAAGTGACCACAGAGTTGAGTCAACACCTCTTCATGTATCCAGTTGAATGGAGGTGAATGAGAAGTGAGGGGTTATTGTGGATTTCCTCGTGCTGATGTAAATGTGGAGCAGTGGAATCCTGAAAGTCAGAGAATTGAGTTTGCAATTTTCTCAAGAAATAAAGAGTGTTTGAAGTGAATGCTCTCATCTGCTCCAATAACTATCACTCTGGTTACCCTTGAGCAAGGCACTGAACCCCAGCTGTTCCTCTGGAGCTGCTCTGTGTTTCTAAAAATCTATTAGCTCCGTGTTCAACCAGACTCTCAAGTGTGTTGTGTTGTTTTTTCACAGGAGCGTCATGAGGAAGAGGAAGAGGAAGAGGAAGAGGAAGAGGAAGAGGAAGGTGACGGTACGGTGGACTATGAAAACGTTGGAGAACCTTCTGCCTCCGTCTCACTGGACTGATGAACAACATCAACCCACCACAGAGTCCTCTGCTGTTAAATATCCTGACATCGTAGTCGATGAATCATTAAGATGTTTTCTGTGCAAAGCTACATATATTTTAGTTTGAGCTGGACAAAGATATTCAGTCTTTATAGAGACTATATATTTTATACTTATACCAGCACTGCCTACTGTACCTGCTGATTATATCTTAGCATATTCATATGTACCCTCCTACTGTGTATTATATATATTACACAATACTATATGTACATTACTCTGCTCTCAACTGCTTTTTGCACTACCGCTTAAACTGCATTTATTATCTCAGTATTTGTACTCTGTGTAATCAAAATAAAGCTGAATAAAATCTTGAATCTAAATGTGCCTCATGTTGCGAAATGTAGCTGAGTTTTATTTTTAAGCTGCAGCAGATTAGCATCACTTTTGTCCCTCAGAGTTCAGAGGAAGTGATTCTGATCGACTGTAATTCATTCACGTTAGTCTACAGTATGTGTTGGGGGTTCAGTCAGGTAGACTATGTTTACATGCTCAGGTCTGTAGTTTATTTCTCATTAATCTGCCATTCACTTCTTTGAAACATGCTGTCATTGTTTGGTGCTGTTGATCATGATATCAACTGTTCTGATCAGCTGGTCTCTTCTATCCAATAGCACAGCGACACAATTACATCATCAGCGTATCATCGCACTTTTTATAAATAGAATCGTCTCTCTGCCTTTAGTACGTTCACGTTGCTGTTACTCGCTCTTCATCACCTCCCAATCCTCACAGTATTGTGATCTGGCAGGAGCGGGTCTGATTAATAGCAAGTATAAAAATGTAATCATTAATATTAATACAATTATTAATATCAAAAGGAATATTAACATATATTTATAATAACAGTGTGTGGGTCCTTCCCTTGTTGCCCTGCTTACACCAGCCGAGACACAGTGATTATTTAGCTTGAAAACCCTCCAACCCACAGGTGTCGTATTGATGTCCAACACACTCAGCTCACTGTCGACTGATTGACGCTCTACAGTTGAAGTTAGTTCAGTCGGGACGCTCGTCATTGTTTTAACTGTTTGTTTTAAGTCAGAGACCTCAAACCTTCCAGGTTAAAGTGGTTCTCAAGAGAATTCAATAAGCGCCTCTTTGTCCTAATAAAGTGTGGACTGTCCTCATGTGTTCCTGGTGTTTATCTGGTCCTCATCAGAGGGTCAAACCTCTAGAACTCTGATGCTGCTGTTACCCACATTCTCACCAAAACACTTCTCCTTCAGTTCTCAGAAAAGATAAAGATAAAATGAGGAACCAACAAACAATCTGCAGACGATCAACTTCGGAAGAAAGCCTGCAGATTCTGTTTGTGACACCATGATGAGTCTTTTTAACTCTTGGAAACCAAACAATGATACACATTTGCAAACATATTTGAAAATTTCGCAACACTACTTATGAATTATACAGTCATATTCATATTTCAGTTAATTTTTGATATTTCTCGACAGCAGCGACTAGCGAATATTCATCCTTCACTGTCAGAGATGGAGATGAAGTCATTTTGCCTTGTGAGAATGTGAGACTTGCCACTCAGCGTTATTAGCGCTAATCTGAAAGTCATTATTTGAACTGTTTCTTAAGAACTGAAATAATGTAACACCTACTGAATTGTAAGGCTCTGGATGTGTTTCTTATCTGAATATTTTAGAAGCAAAAAAAGCTATAAAAAGATAATGATATCAGAATCAGTCTTGCATCACTTCCTCTCGGCCTGCTGGTTGGTGACACTTCACTCCTGCAGACTAAACAGGCTCTGATAGTCGCTGCATGTGTGCATGTGCGTGCATGTATGTGTGTTTGCAGACCATGTGCTTGTATATTTAATGTGCATGTTTACATTTTAATGTATTTATAAATGCATGTGTAGAATCTTTAATACTGCACAGACCAGATTACGAGCTTGTCTCTGCTCAGCTCTCGTGGTGAACTGTCCCTCTCTTTGGTTGAACACCTCCGTTTGCACACGGCTCTAACTTTTCTCTCAATAACATCCGGATGCATCTAAACTGATCTGAGCTCAGGCTCACAAGTTGCTTTGCTGCAAACATTTATCTTAACTAACAATCTTCACACACTCAACTTCCTTTTTTTTATTTTACCCTCTCAGTTTCAAAATGTAGATATTTTTTTTAGCCAACAGAGGAAAGATGAAGTCCGTGTGAGGACGTGACCAGGTTCTGTTCCTAACATCATGATGAATATTGGGAACTCTTAGAAAACCAAGAATGAGACACATTTGCAAACTTATTTGAAATGATCTCAACACTATGTATGACCTTTACAGTCATATTAATATGTCAGTTTATTGTTACATTTTCTCAACAGCAGCATCTGGGGAATATTCATCATCCTTCTTCACTGTCAGAGATGGAGATGAAGTCACTTTGCCTTGTGGGAATGTGATACCTGATCAGGATGAGTGTAACTTTACTACGTGGCTCTTCATTGGAAGGTCACAGATGAAGATGCTAGTCCATACAGCTGCAGACAGATCAGATCAGAACGACAAGAAGGTGGTGATGCTCAGGTTTATCTCTCTGTTATTACCAGTGAGTATTTACATCATGATGTTGTCAAACTGTCTTGTTGGAACAATATCCTGCAACATTATAATAATTATGATGACGGCGAAGTTAATTTCACTCTTGTTGTCTCCGTCTTCACCAACAGTGACTGAAGAGAAAGACGATGATGAGGTGAAGTTTATATGCTCTGTGTCGACATATAGAGAATGTAGACACACAGTGAAGTGGATGTATGAGGGCAATCAGAATGATGTGGTGACATCACAATTTATCTGTTCAGCCATGATGAGAATTAAGAAATCTCACCTTGAACAGAAGTCAAAGTCTTATAAGTTATTGAAATGTGACGTGACTGATGGTTACAATGGAAAATTGCATCAGTTCCCCTTCAGCCCTCCTCAGTCCTCAGGTGAGAATATGATGAGCTGTTTAAAATCTCTTGTGGATGATAACACAAAGTACTTGTTCATGTTTGAGCTTTTAATATCACATTATTCTTTAATCATGATGTCAGAAGCTTCAGATTTTCTCTAAATGTACAGTTTGTTGCATTTTGTTATTTTATTCCTTAAGATGATGCTGCAACAAAGAGGACTATAAAATCAACAACAACATTGACAACAATAAATAAATCAGAAGTGACGAATAACAAAACATCTGAAAACAACTCGAATGGGAAGAAACCAGAAGGTAGAGACTGAAGAGACAGAAGTACATTTACAGTTTGAAAAGACATGCAGGAAAAACACACTTATGTTAGATCATAAAAGATTATATATATATATATATTTAACACTTGTAACTTCTCCTTTAGGCTGGTGGGGGTGGAGCCTCATCTTTGTGTCTGTGGGTGTTGCAGCACTCTTGATAATCACTGTGGCTGTCCTCGCATGGAAGAGAACTAAAGGTGAGAACATCCACAGATGAAACTTTAATAAACAAGACGTTTTGAAGAACCTGGATTTTAACTGGAAGCTAAACACAGTTTTATTTGTCTTTTCAGGGAACAAAACAAAGATGGATGACAATGTGGTGAGTTTAAAATCTGAATAATCAAACATTTATACAATCACAATTCTATAAATCGAAGAAGGTTTTTTATTAACTCTGTAGTTTTACACCTGAACCAGCATAACAACTTTTCTTTTTAAATAGCTGGCTTTCTTGTGCAGAAAGTAAGCAGTTGTGCTGCAGTAAACGTCATGAATGCCTTAAACCTGCATTGTTTTCTAATAGCCAGCAGGGGGAGACTCCAATTGTATAGAAGTATATGAGGGGAAAAATTAATATTTCCAGGGTCGCATGTCCCGGGACCCCACTGGGTTTGAGTTAAGACCTGAATGTTTACAACGTCTGGCTCCGCCCCTTTATCACACACCACACACTGTACAAAGTTACACTCACTGTTATTCATATTTCTTCTCTAAAATGTCAAAGTATCCTCATAGAGCAGGTTGTATGATATCATACCAAAAGTAATTTTTTGTGCGTTTTCATACGAAGGTCCAGCAACACGTGTCAATATCCACTCGTTACATGTTTACTGTCTTTTCAAAACAAAAATAACATTTTAGAATTTTTATGAATTTATATGTGCATGTGCAGAATCTTTAATACTGCACTCACTGGATGTTAAAGTATTGTTAAAGATATTGGAGCATCTCCCTGCACAGGTGAGTCACAGGATACTTAGAGGGTCAACAAGCGGTCGCTGCTAAAGAGGTGGTGAGCTCTATGATTGAATATAGGAGTTGGCACTTTTTTCAATTGTTTTGATTCCTGATGAACTCAAAGATTCACATTTAAAACAACCAATAAATCAAGAAAACATGCAATGAAACTCCTCCACTGATGGATTTTATGTCACAGACCACACTCCAAACTTGCTTCTGCTCAGCTCTCGTAGTGAACCGTACATCTCTTTGGTTGAACACCTCCGTTTGCACACGGCTCTAACTTTTCTCTCAATAACATCTAGATGCATCTAAAGTGATCTGAGGTCAGGCTGCGTTCAGAAGTTCACAGCGGATGCACACGACCTCTTTACTGGAGCTGTTAGATGACTCCGTGTTATTCTCAGACATCGTTAGAGGACCAACGACCTCTGCAGTGTGCATCACGTGGAAACCCCTGACGTGGTGACGTCACACACACTCGGATAAAACATCAACTTCTTTAGTTGTATGTCTGAAAACAAACCAGTTCAGAACGAAGACAACAGACCTGCTACATGTTTATTTAGGCAATTAAAGACAGTCGAGTCAGAACTCTTAACGTGTTCATCGTTTATGTTGATCTGGTCCTCATCAGAGGGTCAAACCTCCAGAACTCTGCTGCTGTTGTTACCCACATTCTCACAGAAACACTTCTCCTTCAGTTCTCAGAAAAGCTGCAAAGACACAATGAGGAACCAACCGGCTGTCAGACCTCACAAGTTACTTTGCTGCAAACATTTATCTTAACTAACAATCTTCACACGCTCAACTTCCTCTATCTTATTTTACTCTCTCAGTAAATAATAATATAGATTTAAAAGAATCAAACTATAAAGTTAAAAAGTTTCAAGTTCTTCACTGTCTTGACATCCACAATAAACTCATAGAGAATAAAAGTTAATATCACATCAATTCTACAGCCAACAGAGGAGAGATGAAGTCCGTGTGAGGAAGTGACCACAGGAAGTGGATGCTGCCTTCATGTTTCAGAAGCAGCGCGTCGGAGACTTTGACAGTCGAGAGCGTGAAACCAAGAGAGAAACACGATGGCTGAATTCAGACGGATTGTAACGTCTTCATTTCTGATGCTGCAGGTGTTGAGCTTTAGAGGTAAGTGTGCAGGTTCTGTTCCTAACATCATGATGAGTATTGGGAACTCTTGGGAACCAAAGAATGAGACACATTTGCAAACTTATTTAACATTATCGCAACATTACGTATGAATGATACAATCATATTCATATTTCAGTTTATTTTTTACATTTTCTCAACAGCAGCATCTGTGGAATATTCATCCTTCATTATCAGAGATGGAGATGAAGTCACTTTGCCTTGTGGGAATGTGAAACCTGATCAGGATAAGTGTGACAGAACTATGTGGCTCTTCTTTGGTTCAGTAAATACAGTAACACTGTTTGAATCTGGGAAGATTCATAAAGAAGTAGAAGATAATTCAGACAGACTGAGTGTTTCAGAGAAATGTTCTCTGGTTATAAAGAAGGTCACAGATGAAGATGCTGGTCGTTATTACTGCAGACAAGAAGGTGGAGATACTCTGTCTTATCTCTCTGTTGTTAACAGTGAGTATTTATAGCATGATATTTTCAAACTGTCTTGTTGGAATATATCCTGCAATATCCTGCAACATTATAATAATTATAATATTGATGTCAAGAAGATAATTTTACTCTTGTTGTCTCTCACAACGTCTCCGTCTTCATCAACAGTGACTGAACAGAAGGACGATGATGAGGTGACGTTGAACTGCACTGTGTATTCATATGGAGGATGTAGACACACAGTGAAGTGGATGAATGAGGGCAATCAGAGTGATGTGGTGACATCACAACTTACCTGTTCAGCCTCGTTGATGATTAAGAAATCTCACCTTGATCAGAAGTCAAACTCTTATGAGTTATTGAAATGTGAAGTGACTCAGGGTTACAGTGGAGAAGTGCATCAGTTCCCCTTCAGCCCTCCTCAGTCCTCAGGTGAGAATATGATGAGCTGTTTAAAATATCTTGTGGATGATAACACAAAGTACTTGTTCATGTTTGAGCTTTTAAAATAACATTATTCTTTAATCATGAAGTCAGAAGCTTGAGATGTTCTCTAAATGTACAGTTTGTTGCATTTTGTTATTTTATTGGTCAAAAAAATCACCAACAACAATTCTTTAGTCGTTACTGAACAGACAGAAGTACATTTACAGTTAGAAAAGACTTATGTTAGATATTAGAGATGGAGACAGCACAAGAACACTCTCACAAACATATTGTCATTTAAAAAAAACTCTGACTATATTTAACACTTGTAACTTCTCCTTTAGGCTGGTGGGGGTGGAGCCTCATCTTTGTGTCTGTGGGTGTTGCAGCACTCTTGATAATCACTGTGGCTGTCCTCACATGGAAGAGAACTAAAGGTGAGAACATCCACAGATGAAACTTTAATAAACAAGACGTTTTGATGAACCTGGATTTTCACTGGAAGCTAAACACAGTTTTATTTGTCTTTTCAGGGAACAAAACAAAGACGGATGACAATGTGGTGAGTTTAAAATCTGAATAATCAAACATTTATACAATCATGATTTTATAAATCGTAGCATGTTTTTTATTAACTCTGTAGTTCTACACCTGAACCAGCATAACAACTTTTCTTTTTAAATATCTGGCTTTCTTGTGCAGAAAGTCAGCAGTTGTGCTGCAGAAAAGGTCATGAATGCATTGTGGGAAATATGAACAAACAAATCACAAAACCACAACAACCAACAGCCTCCAAAATGAGTTGAATCCAATCATCCATGACACATTGCTCCCCACTAAGTTCTACATGGACAGTACTCCACGTGGGACTATTGCATTGGATTACGTTGCACTAAATTGAGGATGTATGGATGATGTATCATCTGTCACATTATCTTCAACCTACACAGATATGTTGAGTTAACTTGCAAAGATATGTTATATAACCAGGCAGCAACCTCAGGTCTGAAAAGTGCCTTAAACCTGCATTTTTTCTAATAGCCAGCAGGGGGAGACTCCAATTGTATAGAAGCATTAGAGGGGGATATTAATATTTCCAGGGGAGCATGTCCCAGGACCCCACTGGGTTTGAGTTAAGACCTGACTGTTTACAACGTCTGGCTCCGCCCCTTTATCACACACCACACACTGTACAAAGTTACGCTCACTGGTTTTATATTTTTTCATTAAAATATGATGCCACTCGGATTGAAGTGAATTGAACTGAGGGGATGAAAGAGTGAGTCAGAGAGTCACTGAGCAGCCATGATGATGTCTTCTCTGTGCAGGCTGATCCTGAAGAAGGTGTTTCCTACGCCTCCGTCAGCTACACCAAGAAGACCGGCGGTGAAGCCCAGGTGAGCTGTCTGATTGGACGTTGACGTGAAACCAGGCGATGACCCGCTGCGTTTTGTCTGTGACCCCTTCACCTTTTCTATAGAACAGCGCCACCATCAGACCAAGATATTTTAGGATCTATTCAGCAGAGAAAAGCTGCATCAAAGTGAACATTTCATCTGTTTTATAGCAGCAAAATCTGAACTCCCGTCAGATTAAGTTCATGTTTACGTCCTTTATGAGTTTTCCTCTTTCCCTCCAGGCTCGCATTCAGCATGATGATGAGGATGAAGATGACTCAGTGACCTACAGCACTGTGAACCCTCCCTCCTCTTCTGCCGCAGCCTCGTTTGACCCCAGTGACCTCTACGCCCGCGTCAACATACCAAATAAATAAGATGTCACTTGTTAACAGTTTGTATCATAGATTTAGAATTTTAAGACCAAAGCTAGCAGCGTTATGAAAATATTAATCCTGATAGTTGCTCTGTGAAAACATGTCGCATTAAAAGAGTTGAGGAGGCAGACATTTTGGATAAATACGTGTTCTTTATACTGCGTCCCTGCATGGACAGAACCAAGGTTTTGTCAAGTATTTTCATTTATTTTGTTACCGTTTAAGTGAATATTGCTTTTTTAATTTAGTCAATTTGATTGTGTTGTGTTTTACTGAGTAAAGTTTTCAGTTTATAGGAATACAAATGTGTTTTTCTTGTGTGGTTTTAACAGCTTTTTAGTATGATGGTTTAATATGTGTTTTCAGCATTTTTATTTTCAAATAAAGGTCAAATAAAAACTCAGTTTTCTTGCTCAGCTTTCATATATATTTCAAACACAACAACTAAATAATTTCTATTTCTCACCAGAGGGTGGCACTAGAGATCCTTCACAACAAGCTCTTTACTTCACAGCACAAACTCTGCCCACACACACACACACACACACACACACACACACACACACACACACACACACTCGTGGGTGATTGTTGAGCGTATTTATTCCAAAATCCATGGGTGTAATTCTGTGCGCTGCTGAAACTGCTCAGTATCTACTGGACTAGTTTCCAAGAAGCTCAGTGGACAGATTACTGAAATCATAATCAAGTCAAGTCAATCTTAATTTTAAGAAAGTAAAAAGGGAAAAATAAATACTGTCAACAGACTTAAAACAATGTCACCATGTTTTTATTGATAAAATGTTGTATAAATCAGATTCGTAGTTTGCCAGCAGGTTTAACAGATTATTGAAAGTTCACAATATCTAAACATTTCCAAATTATGGCAACGGTTATTTACATGATCTGCATTTATCTTCATGATCGTTTGTTCGCCGCAAGGAATTGTGGGGCGGAATGATCTACTTTCCTTTGGTAAAGGAAGGTCCAGTGTTTCCTATGCTAAAGGAGCTAATTAGGAAGCATTGAAGCTCCTTTCCTTAGCATTTAGAGAATTCAAACAGTTCTTATCATGGCGGCCACTTAGATACTTCCGGGTCTTTCCACTCAGTTAGAACCTTCCTCAGCAAAAAGGATTATTCGACTGCAGCCCAAGACTGAAGAGACTGTTGTATATTTCAAGCGACAGTGATGTTGGAGTGATGATGAAGGAATCTCCGCGGACACTGTTCTTGCTGGTATAATGAAGTTTATTACAAACAAGCAACATATGTCAAGACGGGCGTCATGAACACCCGGAGAGTCCCAAAGTAGAACAGAACTCTAACCGTCGGGGATCTCCCGATCACTTATATATGGATGTTGTTTACGCCCCAGACTTGAGGATAAAATGACGTCATAAACAGGGCCCCCAATGAAAGACATGTTTCGGACATAGGCATAGCTACTCCTCCATCCTCCAGGTCAAGGAGCATTCCCCAGCGGGGGTACCTAACGAGTACCCCATGTGTAACAACAGCAATGGATCCGACATTCCAAAGTCACAGGCCCCTTCACGTATGCTATCTTCATGCATTACAGAGCAAAATATACTACAAGACAAATCCAACACAGGTGATCCACAGAAAAAAGGAGGGAAAACCACAAAGACAGGAAGTCATGAGACTTCCGGTGAGCGTTTCAAGATGGCGACGTAGACCAAAGGCTCTCCTGGTCAAATTAAGAAGAAAAGCCCCACCAATGCAAGAGAACAGTTGATAAAAACTCTGATAGTCGCTGCATGTGTGCATGTGCGTGCATGTATGTGTGTTTGCAGACCATGTGTTTGTATGTTTAGTGTGAATGTTTACATTTTAATGTATTTACATATGCATGTGTAGAATCTTTAATACTGCACAGACCACACTACGAGCTTGTCTCTGCTCAGCTCTCGTAGTGAACCGTCCCTCTCTTTGGTTGAACACCTCCGTTTGCACACGGCTCTAACTTTTCTCTCAATAACATCTAGATGCATCTAAACTGATCTGAGCTCAGGCTGCGTTCAGAAATTCACAGCGGATGCACACGACCTCTTTACTGGAGCTGTTAGATGACTCCGTGTTATTCTCAGACATCGTTAGAGGAACAATGACCTCTGCAGTGTGCATCACGTGGAAACCCCTGATGTGGTGACGTCACACACACTCGGATAAAACATCAACTTCTTTAGTTGTATGTCTGAAAACAAACCAGTTCAGAACAAACACAACAGACCTGCTACATGTTTATTTAGGCAATTAAAGACAGTTGAGTCAGAACTCTGAACGTGTTCATCACTTATTTTACTCTCTCAGTCACTCAAAATGTAGATTTTTTTTTTAAGCCAACAGAGGAGAGATGAAGTCCGTGTGAGGAAGTGACCACAGGAAGTGGATGCTGCCTTCATGTTTCAGAAGCAGCGCGTCAGAGACTTTGACAGTCGAGAGCGTGAAACCAAGAGAGAAACACGATGGCTGAATTCAGACGGATTGTAACGTCTTCATTTCTGATGCTGCAGGTGTTGAGCTTTAGAGGTAAGTGTGCAGGTTCTGTTCCTAACATCATGATGAGTATTGGGAACTCTTGGGAACCAAAGAATGAGACACATTTGCAAACTTATTTGAAATTATCGCAACAATATGTATGAACCTTAAAGTCATATTCATATTTCTGTTTATTTTTTACATTATTCAACAGCAGCATCTGTGGAATATTCATCCTTCACTGTCAGAGATGGAGATGAAGTCACTTTGCCTTGTGGGAATGTGAAACCTGATCAGGATAAGTGTGACTTTACTATGTGGCTCTTCATTGGTTCAGGAAATACAGTAACACTGTTTGAAAATGGGAAGATTCATAAAGGAGCTAAAGATAAATCAGACAGACTGAGTGTTTCAGAGAAATGTTCTCTGGTTATAAAGAAGGTCACAGATGAAGATGCTGGTCGTTATTACTGCAGACAAGAAGGTGGAGATACTCTGTCTTATCGCTCTGTTGTTAACAGTGAGTATTTATAGCATGATATTTTCAAACTGTCTTGTTGGAATATATCCTGCAATATCCTGCAACATTATAATAATTATAATATTGATGTCAAGAAGATAATTTTACTCTTGTTGTCTCTCACAACGTCTCCGTCTTCACCAACAGTGACTGAACAGAAGGACGATGATGAGGTGACGTTGAACTGCACTGTGTCGAGATATGCATTGTGTCAACACAAAGTGAAGTGGTTGTATGAGGGCAATCAGAGCGATGTGGTGACATCACAGCGTCTCTGTTCAGCCTCGTTGATGATTAAGAAATCTCACCTTGATCAGAAGTTAAACTCTTATGAGTTATTGAAATGTGAAGTGACTGATGATAACAGTAGAGAAGTGCATCAGTTCCCCTTCAGCCCTCCTCAGTCCTCAGGTGAGAATATGATGAGCTGTTTAAAATCTCTTGTGGATGATAACACAAAGTACCCGTTAATGTTTGAGCTTTTAAAATCACATTATATATTTAATCATGATTTCAGAAGCTTTTTTTCTAACTCTACAGTTTGTTGCATTTTGTTATTTTATTTGTTAAGGTGATGCTACAAAAAAGACGACTACAAACAACAAAACATCTGAAAACAACTCGTATGGGAAGAAACCAGAAGGTAGAGACTGAACAGACAGAAGTACATTTACAGTTAGAAAAGACTTATGTTAGATATTAGAGATGGAGACAGCACAAGAACACTCTAACAAACATCTCGTCATCAAAACCTCTGACTGTATTTAACTCTTCTCTTTTCAGACTGGTGGAGGTTCATCGTCGTGCCTCTGGGTTTAGCAGCTCTTATAATGAGTGTTGTTACAGTCAACATATGGACAAGAACTAAAGGTGAGAACATTCAGGGATGAAACTTAGAAACAAGAAGTTTTAATGAACCTCGAGTTGACTGTTGAAACTGAAGTCGACTCTTTTTTTGTGTTTTCAGTGAACAAAACTCGGATGGAAGAAATCTCTGTGAGTTGAAACAGTGAATCATAACGTTACAGAGTAAAATCAGTGTTTGTAATATTTGTTCTCCACTTTTGGCTGTGGATCTACAAAAGACAGACGGAGATGCAGCATGAGAATAAACAGTGCTGAATGTATTGAAATGAAGTGGTCATTTCACAGCTACTTTTTAAGGTTCATTGGGAAAAAGCTATATTAAAAATAGCAACAAAAATAAATTATAAAATAACAAACAAAAGGCTCCAAAGTGACCACAGAGTTGAGTCAACACCTCTTCATGTATCCAGTTGAATGGAGGTGAATGAGAAGTGAGGGGTTATTGTGGATTTCCTCGTGCTGATGTAAATGTGGAGCAGTGGAATCCTGAAAGTCAGAGAATTGAGTTTGCAATTTTCTCAAGAAATAAAGAGTGTTTGAAGTGAATGCTCTCATCTGCTCCAATAACTATCACTCTGGTTACCCTTGAGCAAGGCACTGAACCCCAGCTGTTCCTCTGGAGCTGCTCTGTGTTTCTAAAAATCTATTAGCTCCGTGTTCAACCAGACTCTCAAGTGTGTTGTGTTGTTTTTTCACAGGAGCGTCATGAGGAAGAGGAAGAGGAAGAGGAAGAGGAAGAGGAAGAGGAAGAGGAAGATGACGGTACGGTGGACTATGAAAACGTTGGAGAACCTTCTGCCTCCGTCTCACTGGACTGATGAACAACATCAACCCACCACAGAGTCCTCTGCTGTTAAATATCCTGACATCGTAGTCGATGAATCATTAAGATGTTTTCTGTGCAAAGCTACATATATTTTAGTTTGAGCTGGACAAAGATATTCAGTCTTTATAGAGACTATATATTTTATACTTATACCAGCACTGCCTACTGTACCTGCTGATTATATCTTAGCATATTCATATGTACCCTCCTACTGTGTATTATATCTATTACACAATACTATATGTACATTACTCTGCTCTCAACTGCTTTTTGCACTACCGCTTAAACTGCATTTATTATCTCAGTATTTGTACTCTGTGTAATCAAAATAAAGCTGAATAAAATCTTGAATCTAAATGTGCCTCATGTTGCGAAATGTAGCTGAGTTTTATTTTTAAGCTGCAGCAGATTAGCATCACTTTTGTCCCTCAGAGTTCAGAGGAAGTGATTCTGATCGACTGTAATTCATTCACGTTAGTCTACAGTATGTGTTGGGGGTTCAGTCAGGTAGACTATGTTTACATGCTCAGGTCTGTAGTTTATTTCTCATTAATCTGCCATTCACTTCTTTGAAACATGCTGTCATTGTTTGGTGCTGTTGATCATGATATCAACTGTTCTGATCAGCTGGTCTCTTCTATCCAATAGCACAGCGACACAATTACATCATCAGCGTATCATCGCACTTTTTATAAATAGAATCGTCTCTCTGCCTTTAGTACGTTCACGTTGCTGTTACTCGCTCTTCATCACCTCCCAATCCTCACAGTATTGTGATCTGGCAGGAGCGGGTCTGATTAATAGCAAGTATAAAAATGTAATCATTAATATTAATACAATTATTAATATCAAAAGGAATATTAACATATATTTATGATAACAGTGTGTGGGTCCTTCCCTTGTTGCCCTGCTTACACCAGCCGAGACACAGTGATTATTTAGCTTGAAAACCCTCCAACCCACAGGTGTCGTATTGATGTCCAACACACTCAGCTCACTGTCGACTGATTGACGCTCTACAGTTGAAGTTAGTTCAGTCGGGACGCTCGTCATTGTTTTAACTGTTTGTTTTAAGTCAGAGACCTCAAACCTTCCAGGTTAAAGTGGTTCTCAAGAGAATTCAATAAGCGCCTCTTTGTCCTAATAAAGTGTGGACTGTCCTCATGTGTTCCTGGTGTTTATCTGGTCCTCATCAGAGGGTCAAACCTCTAGAACTCTGATGCTGCTGTTACCCACATTCTCACCAAAACACTTCTCCTTCAGTTCTCAGAAAAGATAAAGATAAAATGAGGAACCAACAAACAATCTGCAGACGATCAACTTCGGAAGAAAGCCTGCAGATTCTGTTTGTGACACCATGATGAGTCTTTTTAACTCTTGGAAACCAAACAATGATACACATTTGCAAACATATTTGAAAATTTCGCAACACTACTTATGAATTATACAGTCATATTCATATTTCAGTTAATTTTTGATATTTCTCGACAGCAGCGACTAGCGAATATTCATCCTTCACTGTCAGAGATGGAGATGAAGTCATTTTGCCTTGTGAGAATGTGAGACTTGCCACTCAGCGTTATTAGCGCTAATCTGAAAGTCATTATTTGAACTGTTTCTTAAGAACTGAAATAATGTAACACCTACTGAATTGTAAGGCTCTGGATGTGTTTCTTATCTGAATATTTTAGAAGCAAAAAAAGCTATAAAAAGATAATGATATCAGAATCAGTCTTGCATCACTTCCTCTCGGCCTGCTGGTTGGTGACACTTCACTCCTGCAGACTAAACAGGCTCTGATAGTCGCTGCATGTGTGCATGTGCGTGCATGTATGTGTGTTTGCAGACCATGTGCTTGTATATTTAATGTGCATGTTTACATTTTAATGTATTTATAAATGCATGTGTAGAATCTTTAATACTGCACAGACCAGATTACGAGCTTGTCTCTGCTCAGCTCTCGTGGTGAACCATCCCTCTCTTTGGTTGAACACCTTCGTTTGCACACGGCTCTAACTTTTCTCTCAATAACATCCGGATGCATCTAAACTGATCTGAGCTCAGGCTCACAAGTTGCTTTGCTGCAAACATTTATCTTAACTAACAATCTTCACACACTCAACTTCCTTTTTTTTATTTTACCCTCTCAGTTTCAAAATGTAGATATTTTTTTTAGCCAACAGAGGAAAGATGAAGTCCGTGTGAGGACGTGACCAGGTTCTGTTCCTAACATCATGATGAATATTGGGAACTCTTAGAAAACCAAGAATGAGACACATTTGCAAACTTATTTGAAATGATCTCAACACTATGTATGACCTTTACAGTCATATTAATATGTCAGTTTATTGTTACATTTTCTCAACAGCAGCATCTGGGGAATATTCATCATCCTTCTTCACTGTCAGAGATGGAGATGAAGTCACTTTGCCTTGTGGGAATGTGATACCTGATCAGGATGAGTGTAACTTTACTACGTGGCTCTTCATTGGAAGGTCACAGATGAAGATGCTAGTCCATACAGCTGCAGACAGATCAGATCAGAACGACAAGAAGGTGGTGATGCTCAGGTTTATCTCTCTGTTATTACCAGTGAGTATTTACATCATGATGTTGTCAAACTGTCTTGTTGGAACAATATCCTGCAACATTATAATAATTATGATGACGGCGAAGTTAATTTCACTCTTGTTGTCTCCGTCTTCACCAACAGTGACTGAAGAGAAAGACGATGATGAGGTGAAGTTTATATGCTCTGTGTCGACATATAGAGAATGTAGACACACAGTGAAGTGGATGTATGAGGGCAATCAGAATGATGTGGTGACATCACAATTTATCTGTTCAGCCATGATGAGAATTAAGAAATCTCACCTTGAACAGAAGTCAAAGTCTTATAAGTTATTGAAATGTGACGTGACTGATGGTTACAATGGAAAATTGCATCAGTTCCCCTTCAGCCCTCCTCAGTCCTCAGGTGAGAATATGATGAGCTGTTTAAAATCTCTTGTGGATGATAACACAAAGTACTTGTTCATGTTTGAGCTTTTAATATCACATTATTCTTTAATCATGATGTCAGAAGCTTCAGATTTTCTCTAAATGTACAGTTTGTTGCATTTTGTTATTTTATTCCTTAAGATGATGCTGCAACAAAGAGGACTATAAAATCAACAACAACATTGACAACAATAAATAAATCAGAAGTGACGAATAACAAAACATCTGAAAACAACTCGAATGGGAAGAAACCAGAAGGTAGAGACTGAAGAGACAGAAGTACATTTACAGTTTGAAAAGACATGCAGGAAAAACACACTTATGTTAGATCATAAAAGATTATATATATATATATATTTAACACTTGTAACTTCTCCTTTAGGCTGGTGGGGGTGGAGCCTCATCTTTGTGTCTGTGGGTGTTGCAGCACTCTTGATAATCACTGTGGCTGTCCTCGCATGGAAGAGAACTAAAGGTGAGAACATCCACAGATGAAACTTTAATAAACAAGACGTTTTGAAGAACCTGGATTTTAACTGGAAGCTAAACACAGTTTTATTTGTCTTTTCAGGGAACAAAACAAAGATGGATGACAATGTGGTGAGTTTAAAATCTGAATAATCAAACATTTATACAATCACAATTCTATAAATCGAAGAAGGTTTTTTATTAACTCTGTAGTTTTACACCTGAACCAGCATAACAACTTTTCTTTTTAAATAGCTGGCTTTCTTGTGCAGAAAGTAAGCAGTTGTGCTGCAGTAAACGTCATGAATGCCTTAAACCTGCATTGTTTTCTAATAGCCAGCAGGGGGAGACTCCAATTGTATAGAAGTATATGAGGGGAAAAATTAATATTTCCAGGGTCGCATGTCCCGGGACCCCACTGGGTTTGAGTTAAGACCTGAATGTTTACAACGTCTGGCTCCGCCCCTTTATCACACACCACACACTGTACAAAGTTACACTCACTGTTATTCATATTTCTTCTCTAAAATGTCAAAGTATCCTCATAGAGCAGGTTGTATGATATCATACCAAAAGTAATTTTTTGTGCGTTTTCATACGAAGGTCCAGCAACACGTGTCAATATCCACTCGTTACATGTTTACTGTCTTTTCAAAACAAAAATAACATTTTAGAATTTTTATGAATTTATATGTGCATGTGCAGAATCTTTAATACTGCACTCACTGGATGTTAAAGTATTGTTAAAGATATTGGAGCATCTCCCTGCACAGGTGAGTCACAGGATACTTAGAGGGTCAACAAGCGGTCGCTGCTAAAGAGGTGGTGAGCTCTATGATTGAATATAGGAGTTGGCACTTTTTTCAATTGTTTTGATTCCTGATGAACTCAAAGATTCACATTTAAAACAACCAATAAATCAAGAAAACATGCAATGAAACTCCTCCACTGATGGATTTTATGTCACAGACCACACTCCAAACTTGCTTCTGCTCAGCTCTCGTAGTGAACCGTACATCTCTTTGGTTGAACACCTCCGTTTGCACACGGCTCTAACTTTTCTCTCAATAACATCTAGATGCATCTAAACTGATCTGAGGTCAGGCTGCGTTCAGAAGTTCACAGCGGATGCACACGACCTCTTTACTGGAGCTGTTAGATGACTCCGTGTTATTCTCAGACATCGTTAGAGGACCAACGACCTCTGCAGTGTGCATCACGTGGAAACCCCTGACGTGGTGACGTCACACACACTCGGATAAAACATCAACTTCTTTAGTTGTATGTCTGAAAACAAACCAGTTCAGAACGAAGACAACAGACCTGCTACATGTTTATTTAGGCAATTAAAGACAGTCGAGTCAGAACTCTTAACGTGTTCATCGTTTATGTTGATCTGGTCCTCATCAGAGGGTCAAACCTCCAGAACTCTGCTGCTGTTGTTACCCACATTCTCACAGAAACACTTCTCCTTCAGTTCTCAGAAAAGCTGCAAAGACACAATGAGGAACCAACCGGCTGTCAGACCTCACAAGTGACTTTGCTGCAAACATTTATCTTAACTAACAATCTTCACACGCTCAACTTCCTCTATCTTATTTTACTCTCTCAGTAAATAATAATATAGATTTAAAAGAATCAAACTATAAAGTTAAAAAGTTTCAAGTTCTTCACTGTCTTGACATCCACAATAAACTCATAGAGAATAAAAGTTAATATCACATCAATTCTACAGCCAACAGAAGAGAGATGAAGTCCGTGTGAGGAAGTGACCACAGGAAGTGGATGCTGCCTTCATGTTTAAGAAGCAGCGCGTCGGAGACTTTGACAGTCGAGAGCGTGAAACCAAGAGAGAAACACGATGGCTGAATTCAGACGGATTGTAACGTCTTCATTTCTGATGCTGCAGGTGTTGAGCTTTAGAGGTAAGTGTGCAGGTTCTGTTCCTAACATCATGATGAGTATTGGGAACTCTTGGGAACCAAAGAATGAGACACATTTGCAAACTTATTTAACATTATCGCAACATTACGTATGAATGATACAATCATATTCATATTTCAGTTTATTTTTTACATTTTCTCAACAGCAGCATCTGTGGAATATTCATCCTTCATTATCAGAGATGGAGATGAAGTCACTTTGCCTTGTGGGAATGTGAAACCTGATCAGGATAAGTGTGACAGAACTATGTGGCTCTTCTTTGGTTCAGTAAATACAGTAACACTGTTTGAATCTGGGAAGATTCATAAAGAAGTAGAAGATAATTCAGACAGACTGAGTGTTTCAGAGAAATGTTCTCTGGTTATAAAGAAGGTCACAGATGAAGATGCTGGTCGTTATTACTGCAGACAAGAAGGTGGAGATACTCTGTCTTATCTCTCTGTTGTTAACAGTGAGTATTTATAGCATGATATTTTCAAACTGTCTTGTTGGAATATATCCTGCAATATCCTGCAACATTATAATAATTATAATATTGATGTCAAGAAGATAATTTTACTCTTGTTGTCTCTCACAACGTCTCCGTCTTCACCAACAGTGACTGAACAGAAGGACGATGATGAGGTGACGTTGAACTGCTCTGTGAATTCATATGGAGGATGTAGACACACAGTGAAGTGGATGAATGAGGGCAATCAGAGTGATGTGGTGACATCACAGCTTACCTGTTCAGCCTCGTTGATGATTAAGAAATCTCACCTTGATCAGAAGTCAAACTCTTATGAGTTATTGAAATGTGAAGTGACTCAGGGTTACAGTGGAGAAGTGCATCAGTTCCCCTTCAGCCCTCCTCAGTCCTCAGGTGAGAATATGATGAGCTGTTTAAAATATCTTGTGGATGATAACACAAAGTACTTGTTCATGTTTGAGCTTTTAAAATAACATTATTCTTTAATCATGAAGTCAGAAGCTTGAGATGTTCTCTAAATGTACAGTTTGTTGCATTTTGTTATTTTATTGGTCAAAAAAATCACCAACAACAATTCTTTAGTCGTTACTGAACAGACAGAAGTACATTTACAGTTAGAAAAGACTTATGTTAGATATTAGAGATGGAGACAGCACAAGAACACTCTCACAAACATATTGTCATCATTTAAAAAAAACTCTGACTATATTTAACACTTGTAACTTCTCCTTTAGGCTGGTGGGGGTGGAGCCTCATCTTTGTGTCTGTGGGTGTTGCAGCACTCTTGATAATCACTGTGGCTGTCCTCACATGGAAGAGAACTAAAGGTGAGAACATCCACAGATGAAACTTTAATAAACAAGACGTTTTGATGAACCTGGATTTTCACTGGAAGCTAAACACAGTTTTATTTGTCTTTTCAGGGAACAAAACAAAGACGGATGACAATGTGGTGAGTTTAAAATCTGAATAATCAAACATTTATACAATCATGATTTTATAAATCGTAGCATGTTTTTTATTAACTCTGTAGTTCTACACCTGAACCAGCATAACAACTTTTCTTTTTAAATATCTGGCTTTCTTGTGCAGAAAGTCAGCAGTTGTGCTGCAGAAAAGGTCATGAATGCATTGTGGGAAATATGAACAAACAAATCACAAAACCACAACAACCAACAGCCTCCAAAATGAGTTGAATCCAATCATCCATGACACATTGCTCCCCACTAAGTTCTACATGGACAGTACTCCACGTGGGACTATTGCATTGGATTACGTTGCACTAAATTGAGGATGTATGGATGATGTATCATCTGTCACATTATCTTCAACCTACACAGATATGTTGAGTTAACTTGCAAAGATATGTTATATAACCAGGCAGCAACCTCAGGTCTGAAAAGTGCCTTAAACCTGCATTTTTTCTAATAGCCAGCAGGGGGAGACTCCAATTGTATAGAAGCATTAGAGGGGGATATTAATATTTCCAGGGGAGCATGTCCCAGGACCCCACTGGGTTTGAGTTAAGACCTGACTGTTTACAACGTCTGGCTCCGCCCCTTTATCACACACCACACACTGTACAAAGTTACGCTCACTGGTTTTATATTTTTTCATTAAAATATGATGCCACTCGGATTGAAGTGAATTGAACTGAGGGGATGAAAGAGTGAGTCAGAGAGTCACTGAGCAGCCATGATGATGTCTTCTCTGTGCAGGCTGATCCTGAAGAAGGTGTTTCCTACGCCTCCGTCAGCTACACCAAGAAGACCGGCGGTGAAGCCCAGGTGAGCTGTCTGATTGGACGTTGACGTGAAACCAGGCGATGACCCGCTGCGTTTTGTCTGTGACCCCTTCACCTTTTCTATAGAACAGCGCCACCATCAGACCAAGATATTTTAGGATCTATTCAGCAGAGAAAAGCTGCATCAAAGTGAACATTTCATCTGTTTTATAGCAGCAAAATCTGAACTCCCGTCAGATTAAGTTCATGTTTACGTCCTTTATGAGTTTTCCTCTTTCCCTCCAGGCTCGCATTCAGCATGATGATGAGGATGAAGATGACTCAGTGACCTACAGCACTGTGAACCCTCCCTCCTCTTCTGCCGCAGCCTCGTTTGACCCCAGTGACCTCTACGCCCGCGTCAACAAACCAAATAAATAAGATGTCACTTGTTAACAGTTTGTATCATAGATTTAGAATTTTAAGACCAAAGCTAGCAGCATTATGAAAATATTAATCCTGATAGTTGCTCTGTGAAAACATGTCGCATTAAGAGAGTTGAGGAGGCAGACATTTTGGATAAATACGTGTTCTTTATACTGCGTCCCTGCATGGACAGAACCAAGGTTTTGTAAAGTCTTTTCATTTATTTTGGTACCCTTTAAGTGAATATTGCTTTTTTAATTTAGTCAATTTGATTGTGTTGTGTTTTACTGAGTAAAGTTTTCAGCTCATATGAATACAAATGTGTTTTTCTTGTGTGGTTTTAACAGCTTTTTAGTACGAAGGTTTATTCTGTGTTTTCAGCATTTTTACTGTCAAATAAAGGTCAAATAAAAACTCAGTTTTCTTGTTCAGCTTTCATATATATTTCAAACACAACAACTAAATTGTTTCTATTTCTTACCAGAGAGTGGCACCAGAGATCCTTTACAACAAACTCTGCACACACACACACACACACACACACACACACACACACACACACACACACACACACACACACACACACACTCGTGGGTGATTGTTGAGCGTATTTATTCCAAAATCCATGGGTGTAATTCTGTGCGCTGCTGAAACTGCTCAGTATCTACTGGACTAGTTTCCAAGAAGCTCAGTGGACAGATTACTGAAATCATAATCAAGTCAAGTCAATCTTAATTTTAAGAAAGTAAAAAGGGAACAATAAATACTGTCAACAGACTTAAAACAATGTCACCATGTTTTTATTGATAAAATGTTGTATAAATCAGATTCGTAGTTTGCCAGCAGGTTTAACAGATTATTGAAAGTTCACAATATCTAAACATTTCCAAATTATTGTCAAGACGGGCGTCATGAACACCCGGAGAGTCCCAAAGTAGAACAGAACTCTAACCGTCGGGTCTCTCCCGATCACTTATATATGGATGTTGTTTACGCCCCAGACTTGAGGATAAAATGACGTCATAAACAGGGCCCCCAATGAAAGACATGTTTCGGACATAGGCATAGCTACTCCTCCATCCTCCAGGTCAAGGAGCATTCCCCAGCGGGGGTACCTAACGAGTACCCCATGTGTAACAACAGCAATGGATCCGACATTCCAAAGTCACAGGCCCCTTCACGTATGCTAACTTCATGCATTACAGAGCAAAATATACTACAAGACAAATCCAACACAGGTGATCCACAGAAAAAAGGAGGGAAAACCACAAAGACAGGAAGTCATGAGACTTCCGGTGAGCGTTTCAAGATGGCGACGTAGACCAAAGGCTCTCCTGGTCAAATTAAGAAGAAAAGCCCCACCAATGCAAGAGAACAGTTGATAAAAACTCTGATAGTCGCTGCATGTGTGCATGTGCGTGCATGTATGTGTGTTTGCAGACCATGTGTTTGTATGTTTAGTGTGAATGTTTACATTTTAATGTATTTACATATGCATGTGTAGAATCTTTAATACTGCACAGACCACACTACGAGCTTGTCTCTGCTCAGCTCTCGTAGTGAACCGTACATCTCTTTGGTTGAACACCTCCGTTTGCACACGGCTCTAACTTTTCTCTCAATAACATCTAGATGCATCTAAACTGATCTGAGCTCAGGCTGCGTTCAGAAATTCACAGCGGATGCACACGACCTCTTTACTGGAGCTGTTAGATGACTTTACATTATTCAACAGCAGCATCTGTGGAATATTCATCCTTCACTGTCAGAGATGGAGATGAAGTCACTTTGCCTTGTGGGAATGTGAAACCTGATCAGGATAAGTGTGACTTTACTATGTGGCTCTTCATTGGTTCAGGAAATACAGTAACACTGTTTGAAAATGGGAAGATTCATAAAGGAGCTAAAGATAAATCAGACAGACTGAGTGTTACAGAGAAATGTTCTCTGGTTATAAAGAAGGTCACAGATGAAGATGCTGGTCGTTATTACTGCAGACAAGAAGGTGGTGATACTCTGTCTTATCTCTCTGTTGTTAACAGTGAGTATTTATAGCATGATATTTTCAAACTGTCTTGTTGGAATATATCCTGCAATATCCTGCAACATTATAATAATTATAATATTGATGTCAAGAAGATAATTTTACTCTTGTTGTCTCTCACAACGTCTCCGTCTTCACCAACAGTGACTGAACAGAAGGACGATGATGAGGTGACGTTGAACTGCACTGTGTCGAGATATGCATTGTGTCAACACAAAGTGAAGTGGTTGTATGAGGGCAATCAGAGCGATGTGGTGACATCACAGCGTCTCTGTTCAGCCTCGTTGATGATTAAGAAATCTCACCTTGATCAGAAGTTAAACTCTTATGAGTTATTGAAATGTGAAGTGACTGATGATAACAGTAGAGAAGTGCATCAGTTCCCCTTCAGCCCTCCTCAGTCCTCAGGTGAGAATATGATGAGCTGTTTAAAATCTCTTGTGGATGATAACACAAAGTACCCGTTAATGTTTGAGCTTTTAAAATCACATTATATATTTAATCATGATTGAAGCTTTTTTTCTAACTCTACAGTTTGTTGCATTTTGTTATTTTATTTGTTAAGGTGATGCTACAAAAAAGACGACTACAAACAACAAAACATCTGAAAACAACTCGTATGGGAAGAAACCAGAAGGTAGAGACTGAACAGACAGAAGTACATTTACAGTTAGAAAAGACTTATGTTAGATATTAGAGATAGAGACAGCACAAGAACACTCTAACAAACATCTCGTCATCAAAACCTCTGACTGTATTTAACTCTTCTCTTTTCAGACTGGTGGAGGTTCATCGTCGTGCCTCTGGGTTTAGCAGCTCTTATAATGAGTGTTGTTACAGTCAACATATGGACAAGAACTAAAGGTGAGAACATTCAGGGATGAAACTTAGAAACAAGAAGTTTTAATGAACCTCGAGTTGACTGTTGAAACTGAAGTCGACTCTTTTTTTGTGTTTTCAGTGAACAAAACTCGGATGGAAGAAATCTCTGTTAGTTGAAACAGTGAATCATAACGTTACAGAGTAAAATCAGTGTTTGTAATATTTGTTCTCCACTTTTGGCTGTGGATCTACAAAAGACAGACGGAGATGCAGCATGAGAATAAACAGTGCTGAATGTATTGAAATTAAGTGGTCATTTCACAGCTACTTTTTAAGGTTCATTGGGAAAAAGCTATATTAAAAATAGCAACAAAAATAAGTTATAAAATAACAACAAAGGCTCAAAGTGATTATAGATTTGAGTTTCCCTCTTCATGTATCAAGTTGAATGGAGGTGAATGAGAAGTGAGGGTTATTGTGGATTTCCTCGTGCTGATGTAAATGTTGAGCAGTGGATCTGAAGTCAGAGAATTGGGTTTGAACTCAAATAAAAGTGTGAAGTGAATTCTATCTGTCCAATGGTTATAATCTGATTGGGCAGCACTAAGCCAGTGTCGGAGCTTCTCTGTTTTCTAAAATCTGTTAGCTCAGTGTTCAACCAGACTCTCAAGTGTGTTGTGTTGTTTTTTCACAGGAGCGTCATGAGGAAGAGGAAGAGGAAGAGGAAGAGGAAGAATTTGATGACGGTACGGTGGACTATGAAAACGTTGGAGAACCTTCTGCCTCCGTCTCACTGGACTGATGAACAACATCAACCCACCACAGAGTCCTCTGCTGTTAAATATCCTGACATCGTAGTCGATGAATCATTAAGATGTTTTCTGTGCAAAGCTACATATATTTTAGTTTGAGCTGGACAAAGATATTCAGTCTTTATAGAGACTATATATTTTATACTTATACCAGCACTGCCTACTGTACCTGCTGATTATATCTTAGCATATTCATATGTACCCTCCTACTGTGTATTATATATATTACACAATACTATATGTACATTACTCTGCTCTCAACTGCTTTTTGCACTACCGCTTAAACTGCATTTATTATCTCAGTATTTGTACTCTGTGTAATCAAAATAAAGCTGAATAAAATCTTGAATCTAAATGTGCCTCATGTTGCGAAATGTAGCTGAGTTTTATTTTTAAGCTGCAGCAGATTAGCATCACTTTTGTCCCTCAGAGTTCAGAGGAAGTGATTCTGATCGACTGTAATTCATTCACGTTAGTCTACAGTATGTGTTGGGGGTTCAGTCAGGTAGACTATGTTTACATGCTCAGGTCTGTAGTTTATTTCTCATTAATCTTGTGTTCACTTCTTTGAAATATGCTGTAATTGTTTGTTGTGTTGATGTGATATCAGCTGTTCTGATCGGCTGGTCTCTTGTATTCATTAGCACAGTGACACGATTGCATCATCAGCGTATCATGATTTTTTATAAATAGAATCGTCTCTCTGCCTTTGGTTCGTTCACGTTGCTGTTGCTAGCTCTTCATCCTCCAATCTCGTGTTGTGATCTGGAGGGGCGGGTCTGATTATTAGCATGTATTGTAATCATTAATATTAATACAATTGTTGATATCGAAAGGATGTTATTTTTATGATAACAGTGTGTGTGTACTTCTTGTTGCATTGATTTCAAGTGAGGTGATTATTTAGTTGAATATCATTGGGTGTGTGTTGATGTCCTAACACTCAGCTCATGTAGGTGATTGGCCTCTACAGTTGGTTGGTTCAGTGAGGCAGCTGATCATTATTTTAACTGTTTGTTGAAGTCAGAAGCCTCAGCCTTCCACGTTAAGTGGATCTCAAGATTCAAAAACCTCATTATATTAGAATGTGGACTGTCTCATGTGTTCTGGGTGTTCATCTGGTCCTCATCTCAGTTAAACCTCAAACTCTGATGCTGCTGTTGCCACATTCTCATAAAACACTTCTGTTCAGTTCTCAGAAGATAAAGATAAAATGAGGAACCAACAAACCATCTGCAGGCAATCAACGCAGGAAAACTGCTTGCAGTCTGTTTCATGACGAGTCTAACTCTTGGAAATCAAACAATGATACACATTGCAACATGTTTGAAAATTTATATACTTATAGTCTCAGTTATATTCTGTTCGTTAATTTTGATATTTCAACAGAAACTAAATATTCATCTTCACTATGAGATGGAGATGAGATCATTTGAGAATGTGAGTCTTGCAACTCTGCGTTATTAGCTTTAATCTGAAAGTCATTATTTGATCTGTTTTTTAAGAACTGAAATAATGTAACACCTACTGAATTGTAAGGCTCTGGATGTGTTTCTTATCTGAATATTTTAGAAGTAAAAAAAGTATAAAAAGATGATGATATCAGAATCAGTCTTGCATCGCTTCCTCTCGGCCTGCTGGTTGGTGACATTTCACTCCTGCAGACTAAACAGGCTCTGATAGTCGCTGCATGTGTGCATGTGCGTGCATGTATGTGTGTTTGCAGATCATGTGTTTGTATGTTTAGTGTGTATGTTTACATTTTAATGTATTTACATATGCATGTGTAGAATATTTAATACTGCACAGACCACACTACGAGCTTGTCTCTGCTCAGCTCTTGTGGTGAACCGTCCCTCTCTTTGGTTGAACACCTCCGTTTGCACACGGCTCTAACTTTTCTCTCAATAACATCTAGATGCATCTAAACTGATCTGAGGTCAGGCTCACAAGTTACTTTGCTGCAAACATTTATCTTAACTAACAATCTTCACACACTCAACTTACTCTATCTTATTTTACCCTCTCAGTAAATAATAATATAGATTTAAAAGAATCAAAATTAGTCTTTTCATTTATTTTGGTACCCTTTAAGTGAATATTGCTTTTTTAATTTAGTCAATTTGATTGTGTTGTGTTTTACTGAGTAAAGTTTTCAGCTCATATGAATACAAATGTGTTTTTCTTGTGTGGTTTTAACAGCTTTTTAGTACGAAGGTTTATTCTGTGTTTTCAGCATTTTTACTGTCAAATAAAGGTCAAATAAAAACTCAGTTTTCTTGTTCAGCTTTCATATATATTTCAAACACAACAACTAAATTGTTTCTATTTCTTACCAGAGAGTGGCACCAGAGATCCTTTACAACAAACTCTGCACACACACACACACACACACACACACACACACACACACACACACACACACACACACACACACACACACTCGTGGGTGATTGTTGAGCGTATTTATTCCAAAATCCATGGGTGTAATTCTGTGCGCTGCTGAAACTGCTCAGTATCTACTGGACTAGTTTCCAAGAAGCTCAGTGGACAGATTACTGAAATCATAATCAAGTCAAGTCAATCTTAATTTTAAGAAAGTAAAAAGGGAACAATGCAATGATTGAGTATGCAAAGTTAAAGTACTGACTGTGAAGAGTATTCCTGTCCGTGTGTGAGAACTAGAAGAAATAGATTTACTGTAAAGATGCAGAAGAAAAAAGGAGAGAAGCTTCAGCAAATTTAGAAAGTGAGCAAAACGTACAATATTCCTCACCAATAAAACACATTGTGTGCACTTGACATTTGTTACGGAGTTATGTATTTGAGAAAATGCAACTACCTCCTCTGACAGATATCAGAAACATATCTGAATGAAAATATACACTGGCTCATGTAATCAAATCATATTCAAGGATTGTGAGAAACAAGTAGATTCACTATAAGGGTAGAAATAAGGTAAAAAAGATAAATATACATATATATATATATATATAAATATACATACATACATACATACAGACAACTTCCATTAGTGTTTCACAGCCACACCTTAAGGCGTTAGTTATATGTATGTATATATATCATATAGTAATATAGATATCACCATGAAACCTATCCAATTTATTACTTACATAAAGATGATTATGTTTTGTATTACAAGATTTCTGAAAGTGTATGTTTAAAAATGCAAATGAGGCATTTTTCTTAGCAAATATGTGCTAATTTGTGCAAAGTTCTTGTTTCATTTTGTTGACATATTAGAGTCACTTTTTTTTAGAGAGACTTTTGGATATCTCTTTGTATCACTCCATTAATCAGAAATTACTTACGACAGACACAAAACAATGTGACCATGTTTTTATTCATAAATGTTGTATAAATGAGGCTCTGAATGCTGTGTGAACAAACCCCTCTGTAGAAAGCTCCAGAATCTCTTCCAGAAGTAAAGAGTAAAGTTTGGTGATGTAAGAGCTACTGAAGTGGAGATTTCTGGATCAGAGTCTGAGAACAAACTCATTTATTAAAGAGATGTTTAGTTAAATTACAGACATGAAGAAGACTCTACAGGTGAAGAGGGTCAAAACATTAATGAGTAGATATCACCATGAAACTTCACCAGTTCATCACTCACATTAAGAGGAGCATTATTTGTATTACAAGTTTTCTGAGATGTAATGTTTAAATATGCAAAAGATGCATCATCTAATGGAAACATTTGATGAATTTAAGAGAAATCTACAGCTGATGCATGGGATGAAAATTGACCAGCGCAAAAAAAACAATGTTTTTGCCTGCAGTGTCTCGCCTTAACATCACGTCAAATATTTCTTCATCATAAAGCATCGAGGGAGAAGTGAATGTATTTCAACGTCTATAAAAGAGGATTTTGTAACTTGTCTAATAGCAGTCACAGTTTCCTTCCTTCCAACCTCCATCGAAACAAATGTTGAAGCAGATAGGACTCTAATATACATTTACTCAGTGTGAGAAAGCCGAACCTACACACACACACACACACACACACACACACACACACACACACATACACTGCCTCGCTCTCTCAAACACACGCACACATGTATAGACAGTAATTAGTGTGTGTGTTGAGCATGAAGAAATTGCAGTTTGGGGGGGGTTGTTAACGCAGATTAGGACAAAGGGCTGTCAAACTAACTGATTCTGCTTCACTGGCGCTCCCCTACAGTAGTACATGGCACATTCCAGACACAGGAAGGCCTGTCTCTAAAGACGAGGGGATTAGGATGAGGAAATTAATTACAACATAAATATGGATCAGCTCCTGAAGATCGCTAAACGTGTTGGTTTACCGCCGGCTCTCTGAAGCCGAGTTTCAGATATCAAGCTGTTAGTGTTGAATTTATCTCCGTGAGCTTCAATTAAAACTTTTATTTTGGTGAAATGCAAATGAAGTTGTATGTTTTTACTCTTAGATGTGGATTTTTGTTCGGCTGAGATATGGCAAGCACCACACTCCATCTCTCCAACCCCACCCATGAATGAGAATAATTACATCATTCTGCATACAAATGGGCTAATTTAGCTTCTTTTCTTTTCTTTTCTTTTATTCTAAGGGTCTATAAGACCATGACCCACTTTAAATACCCAATCACAACCGGGAGAGAATCTCCTGAGCCAATGGGACGCTTGGCGCCGCCCACCCACATGCATAATAATAAGGAGGGAATAATAACACGAGGGGGGACTCTTGCAGAAGCCGCAGCTTGCCTCAGTTCACTTTGGAGATTACTTCGCCTCCCTGAAAACCTTCACCATGGTCGACGCCTTCTGTGCCACTTGGAAACTGGTCGATAGTGAGAACTTCGATGAGTACATGAAAGCCCTCGGTGAGTAACAGCCTTTGTTTCCTTTCAGTGTGTCTCCGTTTGATTTCACTCACATTGGCAACAGAGTGTTGGGTGTAAAGCTAACAGCCACATCTCACCCCCTCTGCCCTGCTCAGGTGTGGGCTTTGCCACCCGGCAGGTCGGTAATGTGACCAAGCCGACTGTCATCATCAGCCAGGAGGGTGACAAGGTGGTGGTCCGCACCCAGAGCACCTTCAAAAACACAGAGATCTCCTTCAAGCTGGGAGAGGAGTTTGACGAAACCACCGCTGATGACAGGAACTGCAAAGTAAGTTGACAGAGAGAGAATTCTTCTTCGTGAAATA
Source organism: Ophiodon elongatus (assembly GCA_016806645.1). Taxonomy (NCBI): domain Eukaryota; kingdom Metazoa; phylum Chordata; class Actinopteri; order Perciformes; family Hexagrammidae; genus Ophiodon; species Ophiodon elongatus. The sequence goes on along the minus strand of JACSYO010002071.1, from coordinate 109,981 downwards.
CAAGAAGATCCGCCAACTTCCAGACGCCAGCAAGTGGCCTGCAACAGTAAAAAATGGTTTTAATTCAAATAATCCTCAATATAAAAGTCATAACTCTTGTTTCATCCAAGATGTGATGAGTTAAAAAAGATTGTTTTCCAAATGTACTCGTGATCAAACTTGGGGTCGGGGTCGTTCCTTTGTTCCTGACTGGACACCTTGAGACGTGTGGAAATAGACCAACATTCGGGCAGCATCTTTAATGCTCAGATTTTCCGCCCCCGCTCGCTGAAAACATTCTCCTCTTTTGTCTTTCAGTCCACGGTGACCATGGAGGGAGACAAGTTGGTCCACGTCCAGAAGTGGGAGGGCAAAGAGACCAAGTTTGCCAGAGAAATCAAGGATGGCAAGCTGGTCATGGTAAGACGAACACACCCTGATCGCACACGTCCCCGTCCTGTCCGACTCTATCAACACACACGACTAAAGTGGAGTCTAATTACTAGAGAATCAAAAGAAAACCTCAAATTATTAAAGTTACTGTCTAGCCAAGTAGCTATAAAATGAAATTTGCTTTTATTTCCATTATTGTAATATAGCACCAACATATACATTGTTTCGTGAAGTATTTATGATGTTTCTTCTGATGGCGTCTTTTGCCTTCCGTTCATCTTTTATTCGTCTGTGTGCTCTCAAAAGAAAATCATATTTAAAACTTGTGGTGAATCCAGAAGTTTACGTTAGTGGGCAATTAAACTGTTCTTTGTTTCGTCGTGTTGTGAGGGCAATGCACAGTTTGTTAGTCATGAAGACGGCAGGTAGTCTTTTTGGGATTATTGCAGAAATTAAGGACTTTAAAAAACTACTCGAAAATGTGACTCAAAGAGAAACACAACAACCAGGAAGAGACTCAAAATAACCACGAAGAAACATAAAACCATTACAAATAGACGCCAAGCAACTGAAAAGAGACACAACGTGACTGCAAAATAAGACAAAGTGACCATAAAGACAACTAAGAGACACAGGAGGACCACAAAGAGACACAATGACCACAAAGAGATGCAAAATTACCACAGAGACACAGAACAACTACAAAGAGGCGCATAATGACCACAAAGAGACAGTAAACAACCACAAAGAGACAGTAAACAAGAGAGATGTGTGGCAGCTACAAGGCAAAAGCATCGAGTCTGTCTCAAACAAATAAATAATAAAAAAGCCACGAAACACACTTTTCAGAGAGGTTTGTCTTTCTGAAGCTCAAAAAAAATGCAGCAAAACAATTTGTTTTGTTTTTTTACACTTTCATTGTCAAATTAGTTTGCTTGTATTAAACAAAGTAAATCACTAAAGCTGCCAAAAGCTGCCTCACTACGTTCTCCACTCAATCGCACTGCACTTTTCTGTGGGTAAAATGGTGGATTTGTGAACTCGTCGTCGTGGTAACGGTCTTCTCTCCCCTGCAGAACCTGACCTTTGAAGACATCCATGCGGTGCGCAGCTACGAGAAGGCATGAGTGCTCCGCCTGGCAGCATCCCAACCCCGGCCAAGAAGTGTTGATTTTATAATTATTATTGACTGTATGCTTCTCTTTGCACTTCAACCTCCTCTGCATGTGCACGGCCGTCAGGCTGCACATGTTTTGTAATTCTTTTTTTTTTTTTTATATATGAAAAACAAATTCTGTCATTATGAATGGATCGTCTTTGCAACCCTGTGTGAAACATGAAATTAAAAAGAAAACACAGAGAGTAAATGTTTGTCTCTTCTCTTGTGTATGGATATTGTGTTGTCATATATATATATTCAGTCAATATTCCTCCGCCGACAGAATTTGATTTAACCCAATCTGAGTGTCAATTTAGAAAAAAAATTCAAACCCGGTGGCACAATTAGACTATTTTCTTGGACAAAGTTGGAGAAACTGCATCACTATACCAACTCTTTCTCCTCAGAGTGAACAGTTTGTCTCAGATGTGATATTATCTGATTCTAAGGCCTCAAATGACTCTTCAATCCTCGCTTCAGAGTTATGCTTTGACAGTAGTCTGTTCTCGAAGGGTCAGTTCACCCAAACGTTCACCTCCAGTGGCCTCTAGTCTTTGGTTTTACCTGCCAGGGTTTTAGATATTCAGCAGCAGCAACAGTGTTCCTGATAAGCCACAGACCTCACTGTCAATGTCAATTATTTTATTTTTTTATCTCTACCAGGAGAAACATGCAATTGCTTGCGTGCGTGCATCCGTGAGTGCGTGTGCGCCTCTGTGTCTGTCCACGGCTAATCTCGCATTCTGCTGCAGCCAACTGGGTAATATTTTGGGTGGCCAGTTATGGCTGCATGCTCAAGGACCTCTCGTGGGTGAAAGTGACTCACACTTTCTCAAAACACCTTTTACTACCTGTTTTATGCCGCCATCGACTGCCTGCTGACTCCTCACTCACTACTTTTTTTTTTTTAAATAGAGTGAGTAGTAGATCTGCACTCTACAGAGTAAACATTTCTAGTTCTTCCTGTTTTTCTGTTGTGAAATACTTTGTTTCAGTTTGACCTCTTTGGTTCTCTAAAAATCCTTAAAATCCTTAAAAAAAAAGGAACACACTGCATCAATCTGTGACGAGGGGGTCACGTGTAGACTCGGCCTAGTATCAAGGGGTCATAAGCCTAAAAAAAGTTGGGTGGGTGTTGGGTCACGAAGAGTACCATATAAATTTACCATTTGGTAGTTTTCAGATTCAGTAAAAGTATATCAGATTGTAGAAATACGTAAAAGCCCTGCAATGCAAATATTAATTAAGTAAAAGTACATAAATGTTATCAGCAGATGTTGAAAGCATCAAGGTATAGATAATATATAATATATTAGAACAATTTGACTGTTAGAGTTGGTCAAAGTGGAGCAAATCTTTTAATTTTATATTTTGTTGGGTAGTTAAATCTATAATACTGAAGGCTATTTTACAAGATTATCACATATTTGAATATAAAATCTTGCCAAATACATGTGATGGAGTAAAAAAAGTACAATAGTAAGTAAGTAAAGTAAAGTAAAGTTCAAGTTCCCTAATGGTATGCGTAATTAGAGTATTTGGAGACTTTCTGTCTCATAAGTCCCTCCCCCTGAGCTCCAAAAAAATCACATGACCGCTGGAGGCTACTTCCTGTTTATTACAGAGGAGAATGCCCACAGTTTATATATATGTTTGATGTGTTTGATGCACCTTACCAATACACATGCTGCACCGTGTGTGTCTGCTGCTGCTGCTGTGCGCCGCTGCTCCTCTGGCGGCGGCCCCCGCGGGGAGCAGCTCTCCGCCGGCCACAGGTGAGCGCACTGCCCGCCGATGACAACTCAGGTGGAAGCCGAACAGTTTATTTCTGCTTCGTGTCACAGTTCACGGGACGATTAGGGCTCAAATGTTGGTTCATCTGCTCGGCTTCGCTTAGCGGAATATACAATATGAAGCAGAATATACAATATGTTATGTACTTCTGGCTACAAAAGTCTGTATTTTCCTAAATGTATAGCAGCACTGTAGACGTCATGCTATACAATAATCATGCATTTGAACCTATTAAGTGTATTATCCCAGTGCATAACAAGCATGCAAAAAGAAGCAAATACATCAGCCTCATTACATAAAAGCCTAAAAGACACTAAATGCAATCAGAGAGATACATTACGACATTGTTGCGACACATTATTGACCCCTAATGGGTCAAAAAGTAACCCGCGCACACCTCCTATTATTTACCTCCTATTATTTACCTCCTATTATTTACGGCAGGTGTTGTCATTTCTAAAAACTATGTCTCTTTCATCCCTCCTTCTTCTTCTTCTTCTTCTTCTTGTTCACGGTCACCTCAATCTATCCAGGCAGGTTCTGGCACATCACCGACCTCCACCTGGACCCCTCCTACCACCTGGCCCCGGACCCCACCAAGGTTTGCTACTCCTCCAAAGGAGCCCCCGCCACCCACGCCGGCCTGTACGGGGACTTCCTGTGTGACTCTCCCTACGCTCTCATCCAGTCCGCCTTCGCCCACATGGCGCCGCTCACACAGCCACAGGACTTCATCATATGGACCGGGTCGGTACCCTCATGCAGGGAGAGTGAGAGGGATTTCACTGCTCTCTTCTTCTCCTTCTCCTTCTTCTTCTTCTTCTTCTTCTTCTTCTTGGAGAATTTGACAGTAAAGGCTGAACCAGCTCATAGAATCTATCTGTGGCTCTACAGCAGTTTCATATCCTGTTCTCCCACGACTAAGTCTCTGTGTGTGTGTGTGTGTGTGTGTGTGTGTGTGTGTGTGTGTGTGTGTGTGTGTGTGTGTGTGTGTGTGTGTGTGTGTGTGTGTGTGTGTGTGTGTGTGTGTGTGTGTGTGTGTGTGTGGTTTAATTTCATGTGAAACCACTTTGAGGTATCCTAGTTGCAGATTGAGGAAGCTGTTGAGGAGTGAAGTCACTCTGGGTGACTCTCGCTTCCTCAAGGCAGTGCTTTTTTAATGGATGTTTGTTTTTAGCCAAGATTTTGAAGAAAAAAAACAGGATGTTCAAGATGGAGGGACATTGTATGTATATTATGTTCCCCACAGGATGCATTGTAATAACTTGAAAGCTACAGTTGGTAACGTAATCGTTGTCATATTTGCTCACTGTATCATGACAGTAGTACACGAGAAAGATTAAAAAAAAAACAGGTTCCTCTGCCTCCTTATGCCATTTGCAAGATTCCTTCCACCGTGCCCGAAGGAAAACGACCAATCAGAGCCGAGGACTCTCTGCACGCAGCTGTCAATCACTGCTGCCGATCAAACTGTTAAACTAGGCAGCGTGGATCAAATATGCATCAAGATCATGTTACTGCATTGCACTGCATTTTCCCACCACAAATGTTTTCAGAAACATATTTTAGTGTTTCACTTTCAAATGAGGAGGTCTGTGAGCTGGCTGGTGGGCGGGGCTTGGTTCACAAAGCTCCTTATGTTTGCAGCGTCCGGCCTGGTGGAGCTCTAACGGGAGGAAAAGGAACCAAAGTCTTTTTTTATTATCTGTCTTCAACAAGTACATACATGAAATGTGACCTCTGTGTTTGACCCATCTCGAGCATCAGTGTCTCGCTCGTGGAAACATTTTCCCTCTGCTAAGAGGAAGTAACCCAAAAGCCGATGTTTAAAGGTTATTTTTCAGTTAAACAAAAGAGAATGGAGTAAAGATTTTTTTTTTTTTTAAAGCTGTTTTTAAATCAAAGAAACAAACACAACCAAAAGAGACTCTATAAAAAAGTTAATTTACTTGAATGTACCTGAAAACAAGGTCTCCACTAAGTCACTATTTGAGATAGTTTGAGCAAATGTGAACAAGTTATTTTTATTATAGTAACCAACTGTAGCTTTGATGAACCTCTGACTTTTCACACAGCGGCTACCTCAGTTCAAAATGTATCCCAAATCTTGGTTTAATCCCAAATATCTGCAAAACTATTGACATTCCCTTCAACCTCTTATCCATCAAACATAAAAAATAATCTCATTTTTTACGCTCAGCGGGGAACAAGACCGATGGTGCACAGTGTGTTTTTAAAGGCAGTGAATAAAGTCCCGGAAGCACCCGGCCTCCGAAACCTTAGTGCGAGCTCTCCGCTCGACGTGAAGAGTAGAACCGTTGTCTTGGAAACGACGATAAGGACGTAGAAAAAAAACTGCGAGCGTCAGTCGCAGCAGCAGTGGCTCCGCACAGCTTTATTAAATCAGCAGCTGATCAGCTAAGCCAGGAATTCATGAGCTTATTGAACGTGCTTAAGAGAAACGCCTCGCCGCTTAATCCCCGTCCCCAGGGAGTCTTTTATTCCATGTTTTAAGTTACTGTGTCGGCAGATATTCGCTTTATTCTATTGTTGCTGGGCTTTGTGGCGAGACCTTGTGCAGCTCCGCTGAGCCGTTCTTTGGAAAGAACGGTCTGATGGGCAGGAAGTACAGTAGTGTTGAGAAATTAGGGGTTTTCCTTGATTTTCTTCAAAATCAAAAGCGGTAACTCATCCGGTGCCGCAGCTACTTCACATTTAAAGTCGTTCTCTTTGCCAAAAGCCCCAAAAAAAAGCAACTGCGGGAAATTTAGAGTTTGCTGTGAGGGCATGCAAACAGTCTTTCTCACTGTTTGACTTTGGTTTATTACAACATGGCTCTTTTTTTAATTCATCTTTAAAAACATTTGGGGGACCTTTTTTGACTCACCTGCTTGTATTTGTTTCCCCAATCGTACAATATGTCCTTTTTTTTTATTGATGTATTGATTTATTGATGTTGCAGTGTTATCAGATTTCAGCAAAAAAACTACAGTGTATACAAAACTACAAAAAAAAGCCCCTGATTATAATCAGTTATCCTTTTAGAAGCACATAGTCCCCGTCAATGTCCTGCTAATTACTTCTCGTCAATTCAGCAATTTTTATTGGTTGAAAAAAGTCGTGAATGAAAATGAACCCGGCCCTGCTCCGTGGCTCACTTGGACCTGATTGTGGGTGTTCTTCTCCCTCTCCACCAGGGACAGTCCACCTCATGTCCCTGCAGACGAGCTCTCCACGGACACAGTGATCCAGGTGATCAGTAACATGACGCAGACCATCAGACAACACTTCCCCAACCTGACAGTCTTTCCTGCCCTGGGAAACCACGACTACTGGCCACAGGTACCTTTTTATTTTGAGCTCATCGGAGGGCGAGCGCTGGGAAAAGATTAGAGGATGTAGCCAGGCGGCAACCTCCGGTTCTGAAAAGTGAAGCCAATGCGGAAATGTCTTAAAGCTGCAGTCTCTCTCCTGACCACCAGGGGGCGACTCCTCTGGTTGTATAGAAGTCAAAGCTTCATGTGTTAAAGCTGCATTCTCTCTCCTGACCACCAGGGGGCGACTCCTCTGGTTGTATAGAAGTCTATAGAAAATGACTCTACTTCTCTCTTGATTTATTCCCTCAGTAAACATTGTAAACATGAGTTTATGTCTCAATCTCTAGTTTCAAGTATTCTTCAATACAGCATGATGTTCATTTAGTAAATTATGGTCCATTTAGAGTCAAACAGACCATGAAGCAGGGGATGCTTTAGGGGCGGGGCTACAAGGTGATTGACAGGAGACGTATAAGGCGTCTCTACGTCTTCCTCAGTTCAAATATGGTCACTTCCGTTCACTGGTTGCAAAAAAAACAAGAAGGCTATGGCAATTAGATTAAATAGTTTAAATAATGCATTTTAAAATGGCATTTCATTCGAGGAGTGTTCTTCATTATGACTGCCTTGTACGTGAGATGTTTGTAATGACGTGCTGCTGCGTAACACTTTGTATTCCTGCTGCTTTTAGGACCAGATGTCGACCTCCACTAATGCCATCTACCAAGCTGCCGCCCAGCTGTGGAAGCCCTGGCTGCAGACTGAAGCTCTGCTCACACTCTCACAAGGTAACACGTCTGTGCACCGGCCACTCGGCCACTGGGCCACTGGGCCTCAGGGCCACTGGGCCACTGGGCCTCTGGGCCACTGGGCCTCTGGGCCACTGGGCCACTGGGCCTCTGGGCCACTGGGCCTCTGGGCCACTGGGCCACTGGGCCTCTGGGCCACTGGGCCTCTGGGGTTTCTGCCACATTATCGCTTGTTTCGGCCTCCCAGACCGACAGAATGGGTTTAGCTATAATAAAGTTCTTTACATGTTTTTAACGTCCAAAAATGACAGCTTTTGTTTCATTACACTGCCAGCGCTTTTATACGATTCACTCAGACGTTGGTATTGAGATTGAATAAGTACAGGAATATTATTTGCATATGGAAATAGTGTGTTTTCATACCTAAAACATATTTTTTTTCTAACTGCTATATCTTCACTCAATTCTACTGTGACTCTACTGGGCTATTAGCTAATCTGAGGATTTCAAAGATGATGACAGTCATTTTAATATTGTGAAAAACTTCTGCAAACTGTTGAGTTCCTGCATTAAAGGTTCATATGAAATACAACAACAGATACATTATGTAATAAGTTGATGCACATGTTTACATGTCGGGTCATATTTTAGCACATATCGGATGATTTATTTTGTCAGCTTCAGCTGTTGAATACTAACGTTGGCTATAAAGTTTTCAAGACACAAAACTACTTGTTAAAAGTACAGGAAGAAAAGTTTATTGGATTTTAATGTAATTAATATATAATTTTATTTTTAATGTTTTTGCATGTATTGTTGAATAGGTGCACAATATGATGTGATGTAAAAGGGTTAAAAAAGGCATTTTTTTATTTCATCTCGACCGAAAATTATTAATTGATTCTCCAAAAATGTTTTTGATTACATTTCTGTAGATCGAATTATTCATTAATGGACCCATTCTTGCAACTTTATAGACGTTAACTAGCTGCTGATGTTCAGCATGTAATATTTAGCCTGCTAGCATGCTAATGTGAGCATGCTCGGTGGTCAGTATTCAGTCCAAAAAGCATGTTATGCTAACGCTTTATTTACGTAAGCGTCGGGCCTTTGTTCTCGTCCTGCAGGTGGTTTCTACTCCCAGCTGGTGAAGCCTGGTTTACGGGTGCTTAGTCTCAACACCATCCTCTACTACGGCCCCAACAAAGTCACCAAGAACATGACGGACCCCGCTGGACAGTTTGAGTGGCTGGAGAAAACTCTGGAGAAAGCTGCCCGGAGTCTGGAGAAGGCATGCGACACCTCGAACTATTACTCTTCATATTATGAATTTGTTGATCCATGGTGGTTTTAAATTCATAAAACTTTCCTCGAGCCGAGAAAAAAAAGATCCCAAAATCTACGACGTCATCACGATGTGAAGCCGAGGTCAGCAATAGGCGGGCCGCGTTCTATCTGGATCCGGACCTACAACCAATAAATGATTGAGAACGCGCTAGAAACCCACAGACCAGTTGCATCCGTTTTAAATCATCTCACGTGACGCTACTCAGCCAATCAAATCTGTGCATTCCAATAAGCATTGCGACTGGGAAACAAACCCACGGGAGACACGAGTAGAGAAATAATAGTCGAAGAAGTAGAGAGTGAAAACGGAGCTTTTCATCGTGGATGGGCAAACTGGTGTCTGTTCATTCTTCCCACGGGCCGTTCAAAACCAGTGTGTCTCAAATATTCCTAGATTATCAAAAGCGGCGATGTCAAGCCCCCCCCGACGAGACAAAGCACAAATATTCATATTTCAAGCAAACAAACCCACTCAAATCCGAAATCAAAAGACAAAAAGCTGCTACTTCCACATATATGGCATTGAATCGTAACGCAAGTTAGACATTATGACGTTCTAGACCTTTTGCTTGAGGACATTTTCTCTAACTGGTCCTCTTTGAATTTTAACTGAATAACCCCGTCCCCCCACCTTTCTAGCTTCCAGGTTTATTTCCGGAGCATGGGGCCAATAAACCTGGAAGCTTCAAAGGTTTTCTCATTGGACGGACTAGGCGCCATCTTGGGCTCCGGTATCCAGTTCTTGTTATACATCTCTGGGAGAATATCTAACATTTGCTGATTTGAAACCAAAGCTTATTTTTTTGCACATGAATCAAAAAGGTGTGTGTAAAGTGAAAGAAACAGTAAAAGCTTTTTGTGGGTTTTTTTGCCAGTGATCCTGACACTTTAACTTCCGTATTGCACTTGAAGAGCTGAGGTTTAGATGCGTCTTACTTCCTGCTCCAGGTGTACATCATCGCTCATGTACCAGTGGGCTACCTGCCCTTTGCCAGGAACACCCCCGCTGTAAGAGAGAGCCACAACGAGCGGCTGGTCGCCATCTTCAGGGAGTACAGTGATGTAATCGCGGGACAATTCTACGGCCACACCCACCGCGACAGCGTCATGGTGCTGTTGGACCAACGAGGTAAAACATATCTCTTATTGTTTAAATTGACCGTGATGGTGAGGTGGACCCTGATTTTGAGCACCAGAAATTGGACACAACGCTTCCAAAAGTAGATATGATTTATCAAAAATGGCCTTTTACAATTGGATCTGTAGTAATATGTTCCTACTGTGACCCTAAAGTTTCTCTGTCATGGAGAACGTTAAACAGAAAGTTCGAAAGACGAAGCTTCAATATTTATTCTGTTGAAGAGGAAAACTTTAAATCAGACTTTCTTTAAAGCTCTGACCGTCCTCACATTTTGATAGTGAATCACAGATTACATGAAGATAATTGGCTATTTATGTCTTTTCTAAAAGTCAGTGCTAAGCTCTTAATTAAAGCTACGCAGCAACAACATTTAAACACGTCACTCAGATATAAACATTATTTCGTATGAAGATTTTTGTCTTATCTTTCATCAATAAGTCTCTTAAGCAAAAGAAAGAAACCGCATTGAGGGATGCATTTAGTTCCAGACAGTTCTGCTGACTGTTTTTAAAATAAGCCTGTTTAGAAAGGAATAGCAGACGCGTTCACAATTTTCTGCGACTGAATTATGTGGGATTTGTGTTTTTCTTGTTCTGCAGGGAAACCGGTGAATTCTCTTTTTGTGTCACCGGCTGTCACGCCCATCAAACACGTTCTGGAGCCCTACTCCAACAACCCAGCTTTCCGCGCGTACTTGTACAACACCGAGGACTACGCTGTCTTGGTAAGGAGCTTAGATATTTATTGGGACTATGGGTCCAAAGCAGCCCAAAGTATTTCAGAAATGCCTCCGATACAGCCGGGTCGGGAACACGAGTCTATGCATACATCATGTTATGGAGCTCATTTACGCTACACAGGAACAACAATAACGCGTGTCGCTCGCTAACCGATCCGTACTTCCTGCTCGATCAGTACTGCACATGTGCAAACTCTGTCTAAACACCTGGCGTTAAACACTCTAGTGTACCTTGTTTTTTTCCCTCATAATGTTACATTGTGAACAACAAATCAGCAGGAGGAAGTAAGCAAGTTAATGTTAGCCGTTAGCAGCTAAATAACGGAGCTAACAGATGATGCTAACGGAGGTTGCATTGAGTTAAATGATGCGTTCAAGCTCTGTTTAGTATAAAATGAGTACTGGCCGAAGGTAAATTTAAGATATTATATTACATTATCGTGATGTGTTCAAATGTTATATTGTAAAATGTAGTGATAAGCTAATATAAATACAGTTGTTTGAGGGAGAAAATAGATATTAGAGAGTGAATTATGTCCTGTTTGTTTTCGACGCACTGGTGTCGGCTGACATGTAAGTTTGGGTTTTCGAACTCGGTATCGGAAAGGAAAAAAAAGGTATCAGAACATCTCTAAAAAGAACAGCCTGCAAGGGGAACTTTAAAAGTTGCTTTAAAAAAAGACAAAAATGTTATTTCACAATGAAAACTTAATTCAAATTTGTAAAACGATGCAGGAGAGAGACGCTCGAGTTTGCGAGCATATTGATAAAATTCAGGTCAAACTAAAAATGCCCTGCACTGACTGTTCTTTTTAATCAAAGACAGAAGAAATAAAGTCTCTCCTGATGATTAATCACGGTGTCAATCAATACACAAAAACTGTTTCTGGCTTTCAAAAAGACTCAAAGACTCAAAGACATTCTCTCTCTCTCTATCTCTCTCTCTCTTTCTCTCCCCCCCTTTTTGTTGTTTTCTCCCTTTCTGAAGGATATCTGGCAGTACTATTTGAATCTGACGGAAGCCAACGAGAAACAAAGATCCGACTGGAGGCTTGAATACATCATGACTGAGGCTTTTGGACTGACTGACCTGCGGCCACAAAGCCTCCTGCAGCTGGGCCTGAGCTTCAGGCTGCCGCAGAGCAAAGCCTTCGACGTGTATTTCAGCCACTACATGGTCGCTTACGACAACAGCATCGTGTGTGAGGGCGACTGTAAGCTCAGCCAGGTGTGTGCGCTGCTCCACCTGGATCAGCTGTCCTACTCCAAATGTGTGGCGAAGGGAGACCGGTAGCAGGCGGATCAGAGACCAGGGGGGGGGTTTGTCTCAGGAGTCTCGTTTAGTCGATGATTTTTTCAAAGATTTTATTATCAATTAATCAAACTTTACTTGTGTAGCTGCTTTCAAAGTGCTGACTAGCCGAAAATAAAACAGAACAGACGTAATTGTCTTCAAATACAATTTTACAAATTGAGACCAATGCATGTGAGAAATGTTGTAAAATAGATTTAAACGCTATAATTACAGTAACAGTAGTAAAACACGGTGAAATAAATCATTGAGAATAAGAATATTCTATTACAATATTCTATTACATAATTTATACAGCTTAAATACAATAGAATAAGAGATTAATGAAATAAAAAATAAATAAAATAACGTTTTACAGCTTAAATACAATAAAATAAGTGATTAGTAAAATAACAATAAAATAGACTTAAATTTTAAAACTTTAAATCAGTGATTAATTTATTATGTTTTTGAAATAAAAATATAAGTCTTGAGGGATTTGTCTCAGTGAGTCGCATTAAGTTTTTTTTTTTTTTTTTTTTCTAAAATCTAAAATAAAATGTTATCAAAAAATACAATGCGCCATTTCTGCCGCCTTCAAATATTAATGTTACTATTTTACTTGGACTGTCGGGTGATATTCCACATAAAATATTACATTCTGGTATCAAGTGTGGTATCAACCATTGCACAATGAAGTTATCATTGTTATTAGAGTAAATTAGTAGTTTTAATTTAAAGAAAATACTCTTGATACGATGAATGAAAAGGGAAATGGAAGGGAAACCGATGCAATCCAGATGAACAAATAGCAATAAGTAAGTAATTTAAAATAGAGAAAAAAGCAGTGATACAATGCAGAGAGACATCGTGATGAAAAACAAAACCTTTTAGCTGGAAACGTCTCATCAGTGTCTCGTGGAACACCCTCGGGTGTCGTGTTTCATCTGAAATCTGTTCCCCTGAAATCCCCTCTCGCACTCACGGATTATATCTAATCTCTGGAAGATCTAATTGCTGCCAAATGTCGACCGTCTCTTGAGCTGCGTTGGTTGAACACGAGCACTGAACAGGATTTAAACCGTCTTTACCTCCCGCGGTGTGGCGTGTTTCAGTCACGAGACGGGATGAAGAAATGAATGAATGAATTAGACCTCAAACACACTGTTTTAGAAATGTACATTACCAGGAAGAGAGCATTTTCTATCAATAAATACATGAAATAGAAAATGTGAACGATTAAATCCTCACTTGGAGAATGTATTTATTACTTCACTGTGTCTTTTACAGTTAAGAGTTTAAAGCTTGGAGCTTCTGTGTAAATATAAACTATTCACGAACTCATCGGTAGCTGTGACCTCTGACCTCGTTCGGACCGCCATCTTGGTGTGAGCCACAGAGACATTTTGAGCTAGAAATGTTGAAGCATGCAATATTTTTAAAAACATGATTAAAGCTGAATGTATTTGTACTAATGTGAGATGGAAAATCTTTAGGTTGATTCAATTTAATGGTTTGTTTTAAGTCTGTTGTCTCTTTTTCTGGGAAATTCTTTATGTTTTTAGCTTTTTGCTGGTTCGTTTTTTAAGTCTGCTATTTGTGTTTTTATGAAGTTTTTTCATTGTTCTTTATTTTAAGAATTATATTAATAATATATATTATTTTTATATATATATATATATATATATATAATAATAATATATATTATATATATATATATATATTATAATAATAATATATATTATATATATATTATATATATATATATATTATAATAATAATATATATTATATATATATTATATATATATAAATATATATATATATATTTATATATATATATATATATATATTATATATATATATATATATATATATATATATATAAATATATATATATATATATATATATATATATAAATAAATATTAATAATTGTGTTTTTGCTGGTGACAAATACAATACAATACAAAACAGGAGTGGTAGAAAGCAACTAAGTACATTTACTCAAGAACTGTACTGAAGTTCATTCTGAGGTACTTGTACTTTGCTTATTTCCATTTTCTGAGGCAAATATTGTACTTTTTTCTTCACCACATTTATTTGGTAATCTTTAGTTCGTTTGCAGATTCGCATTGATAATAAAAAATATAATCAGCAAATCAGTTATGAAACAAAAAAAAGCTCAAAAAGCTCACGTTATTGAAACACACGTTTGTTGAATGTAAACTTCCAACGGGACCCCGAGTATGAAATGTTTAAAATGTAAAATGTGTAAGAATGACAACTTTTTTTTCCTCTTTCAAATTAAATGTGGGACACATTGAAATGAAGTGTGAATTGAGAAAATCTGTCATGTTGCATGCAGCCGTGTTCATACGAGCCGAACGGCGACACGAAGCTACGAACCGACGCTTTCTGTGTTCAGCGCTCTGATGACGCGGCGAAGCCTCGACCAATCACGGGTTTTAGTTTCAAACTGTTCCGTTTGTGCGCGACCAAAAAGCACATGGCGTGGGGAAGTGCGTCGATTTCAATGTGTTCGGTATGTTTTTCTACTAAATAAAGAGGGAGACGTTTCAGAGGCTCGACTGCAGAGTTGCACCAACTTGTTGCAGGCTGGTTTTTCTCTGCAGGGCGAAGGAACAGCGACTGACCTCCTCTGACCCCTCTCGCTTCAGTTTCACTCCCCCCCTCCTCCCCTCCTCCCCCTCCTCCCCCTGGTCTTTTTCATTCTCCTCCTCCTCGTTTCTCAGCCGCCACCTCAAGCATTCGTCCCTCCTCTCCCCTCCCCTCCCCCAAGCTCTTTTGTCCCCTTCGACCTCCCTCCCTAGATGTTGATCTCACCTCTTAAAGCTTCGCTGGCAGCAGGTTTTTTTTTTTGGGTGTCAAACTGCACCGACCGGAATCTCCCGATGTTTTTTCCGCGGTAGAAATGAGCCAAAAGAGGGGAGCTGCACCAGAATGAGCTCGTGGTGAGGTGGCAGAGCCACGTAGGAGGTCGCAGGATAAATCTGCCTGGAAAAAAACCCAATTCCACAAAGAAAGAAATTCTTCACTGCATTTCTTCCCCTTTAAATGAATCCAATAAACCAAACACGGAGGGAAGAGTTACTTTTTGGTTAAAGTGGTAAAAACATAACCCCCTTCATGACCCTCCGTCCCGGAGAAAAGCTATATGCTCGGTAATAATTGCTACATTTGGCATTTACATGATTCCCAGAAGTGTAATGGTACTTTCATCACGACCTGTTTGTATTATTCTGAACGTCAGATGGAGAAAAGGTTCCCCCGAGTAGAAGACCTGTGTTTTTTTAAACCCTTTCCCCCCATGTGGCCCCCCCCCCCCCCCCCCCCCCCCCCCCCCCCCCCAAAAACTCAATGCCTGACAGAACGCAACCGTGGAGACGGAGGCGGTGGCGAGCATGGCGATGGAGAGGACTCCGTCGCCAGGGTAACGGCGTCAAAGCTCCCAGTCCCTCTGAATCCATGTCTGAGGTCACCGTTAGCTGTTATTTAACCGCCGACAGGCTTTTCAACCGAAGCCCATTCAATCTGTGAGCTTTTACATCTGCTGTCGCGGTGGAGAGCAGCGTTTTCTCTTTGTTCTTTATTTTAAAGAATATATGTACCGGAAGATATTAATAGTTATGCTTTTACTGGCGGCAAATAATACAAAACAGGAGCGGTAGAAAGAAACTAAGTACATTTACTTTAAGAACTACTGAAGTTCATTCTGAGGTACTTGTACTTGGCTTAAGTACTGTAAATATTGTACTTTTTACTTCACTACATTTATTTGGTCATCTTTAGTTACTTTGCAGATTCATATTTATAATACAAATATAATCAGTTTGAGATAAGATCAAACTTTATTGATCCTTTACATTCACAAGCAGTAAAACTTTGAATGAAGGACTTTTACTAGAAACAAAGTATTTCTACACTGCGATATTGTTACTTTTACCTCAGTAAAAGAACTGAGTACTTCTTCCTTCGCGGCGCTTATGTTTTATAATTTAAAATGTTTTAATAGAAGTAGATTTCATGTGGCTTTTTTTTCACACCGATCAACAGAAAAATCCGTCTTAATCTCAAAGTGAACACAAATCTTTGCAGCGTGATCTCGATTAATTACATAAAATAAATGTTTACATGTTTCACAGGGTTGCGTAATTACTTGAATGACATCACCTGTGTGGTTTGAACACATCTGGATCAGAGTCAGTTTTTGGTAAAAAGTCAGCGTGTGGCTTCTTGTATTTTGGTCGTTTTCAAGTACTGATGATGCTGGTATTCAGAATACTTTTAATACTTCTAATGTACTTATACAGCAAAGAGAAAGTCAGTTAAGACTGAAGGGACAAGATGCACCAAACGTTAGATAGATACATACGTGGAGTCAGAGTGGAAAAACATCCAACGTCAGGATATTGAATCGTTTATCCTGAAACCTTCTAGAAGTTTATCTCTCAAAAGGTTACACTACTGATGTTTAACTTGTACATAGAAGTAGTTGCACTTTGCGACGTGTCAAACGTCGCAATTTGTAAAACAATATATATTTTAGAGCGGAGGACCTATTGTTATTCGATTGTTTATTATTATTATTCTTATGGTAGGGCTTTGTGCGGGAAAAGAGGTGCTTGGGCTAAATCTACATTATTTAAATTTTGCACACTAATAGGAATCGGCAAAAATTCCAATCTGATTTGGTTGTCGGGCAAAAGTCGGACAAAATAGCTCGACGGTGCCCATTTGAGTTAGAAAGCTAATACTTTTTTCCCCCGAAGCCTGATTGACTTGACACATGTCTGGTTTTGTCTACCTCACAAATAAGTCCATCAGACCCCTAAGCTCCGCCTACTTAAATTTTCCGCCATTTTGAATTTTGTGAAAAACACTTTTTTTTCAAAATCCTCCTAAACGCTGGTTCCGATTCTTACAAAATGTTATGTGGTTCATTATTGGTTCAATGTCATCCGAAGTTATCAAAAGCTGGTTGATATCTCATCGTGTTGAGAACAAAAAGGACCAATCAACTTCTAAGGGGCGTGGCTTAGTTTTCAATCCACGTAACGTCCACATCACTCGGCCTATCATCACCAAATTTGTAGCATATGTCCACATCGCTTCCTTTAACTGACCATGTGATTTTCATTATTTTCAAACAATAGGGGGCAATGCAGTTATCCGCCCAATATCGGCATTTTTAGCATTTTTCATCGTTTTATTAAGGAATTTATATAAAATATTATATAAATATCCCCAACTCGGACATAGGAAACATGACCCACTTACCGTCCAAAATACCTTTTTAATATTATAATATCTCAAAGAAACGTGTCATGTAGGCCGTTACACACTATAGAATAAATACTTTAGGTCAACTTTAAGTCAAAGATAACAACAACAAAAGAAAACTGACACCAACAAACTGTAAAACTGAAAAAGACAACACGTGTTACAGACATACTTATAGTATAAATACTCCATTACAAGTAACACAAGGTATGGAAGTATTAGCAGAAATTAATAGAGTATAATTATAAAAATGGTATTTAATGAGAGTTTCCACCGCTTCAAAATTCAGACAGAGAGGAAACGTTATCGTCGTCCTAAATGTCCGACCGACTGGTTCTCTGTTTGTCTGGCTGACCCACGTGTTCAGGTTTGCATACATTTCTGCTTTTGTTCCAGTTGGCCGACCGGCTGTCTGGCTGACTGGTGGCTGACTGGTGGTTGACTGGTGGTGCCCCACAACCAGTTAATCTGAGGATTACTGTCAGGACAGTATAGCCGTCCAACTGGCCGCTCCTGGGGAGCTGGAATCTGTGTGTGTGTGTGTGTGTGTGTGTGTGTGTGTGTGTGTGTGTGTGTGTGTGTGTGTGTGCGTGCGTGTGCGTGCATGTGCGTGCATGTGTGTGTGTGTGCACCGTTACCCCTCAGACTTCCAGCTCACCTAATCCCTTTAAACACTGTCCCTCTCTTTAATATCGAGTGGTCTCATATCTAAAGAGGGAGGGAGGGATATGACATGAATATGTATCACATTCTTTAAATGTCTTCCTGTCATCTCGTAAATAGATAAAGGAAGTAAGAATGTCTTCATCCTGAGTAAACGTTGCATGTAAAGTTGATTCTCTTGAACCTCACTTAGCTACGTAGGACCTCTCATGAACTCTTGCTAATGAGATGGAGCGTCATTACTTCTACTTTAGACCCAGTGAGCATTAATTAGTGGTAAACTTCACTAAATCCGGTGGAAAAAAAACAGGTTTTACTGTCTATGTTAGATTTAATTGCCCTAAATGTCTGTGGTTTAATCCCAATACCACCTCTACAACCTTGTCTCCATTCGTGCATTCAAATAAAGCATTCACATTTAATGAGGTGATAATGACAGTGATAATAATAGGAATAAACTTTATTTGTATAGCTCCTTTTCATACAAGAAATGCAGCACAAAGTGGTTTACGATGAAGGTAAATAGACATTGCATACTAACGTACATACTCAATAAGTATGTTCTGCATCCTGACGGATGAATGGACGATTAGCTACGATTTCTGTCTGCAGACTATTCACACTGACGTTTGCTCAAGGCTCCCAACATCTCCGAAAACATCGCAGCGGCATTATTCGGATAAATTGGCCGCATGTTGGGAATCCAAGTGGTAATTTTTATCGCCTGAAAACGTAACGTAAACTTAATAAAAATGACTCATTAAGAGTTTAAAATCTCACATGACCGTCTCAAGGTCAGACATATGCAATGCATTGTGGGGAAGTTTGAGTATATGCAGTAAATCGCGTCTCACACCCAGAAACTCTCACTGATGACATTCCTCGCAAACACAAAATCCTTAATTAATTTAACGTCGTACTTTGTGCGCAATTTCAAACACATCCGTGTAAAACATGGATAGAATGCCAAAATTAATGGAAAATAAAATGTGAAATAAAAAGAAGATGAAATAAAATGCACAACATAAGATGGAAAATAAAAAACCCACTGAATAATAATATTTGCATCGGTATATTTGCATCAGAAGTCTCCATCATTCTTCCACTCTGATCTGTTCTTTTCTACAGCCATGGTGAAGATTTTACATTTTTAAAACTCTTTAAGTATTTGGCCTCGAGAGCAGGAAAGCGTGGCTTTTAAATTTAAGCTTTGAGTTTCCTTGTGTGCCTTTTCTGTGGGTTTAAAGTCCCCAAATGTGCAGTTAAAGTAAAAAAATAAATGAAGCATCACTTTGTCTCAACATTTATTTAAGTTTTGACGCATCAGATGCATCCTGCACTGATAATATATGTTATATATATATATATATATAATATATAGCATTGATCATGTTGAATGCATCACACAGTTTACCTGTTTACTAATATAAGGAATGAAACAGGCTGCATAATACTTTGAATTCTGTTGAGCCAATGGTAATATGACACTCAACACTACGTGTGCAGCACGGCTGGACGATGAGAGGGTCACCACGATGTAGCCGAGCCGTCACCTGGAACCTTCCCTTGGAAGTCCTCAGTTTAGTCGCCATGCACACGAGAGCAACACGTCTCTGAGCATCTTTTCACCTCACATGCAGAGTCCGCCGTGGCCTGTGACCCCAGCAGACCTCCTCCTTCTGGACCGGATAATCCTTTTGGGGAGAAACAGCCTCGTCTGGTCGGGATTGGACCAGAAGTGATTAGTGCTGTTTGTTGCTGAGTCGCCGTTATTAGTTACTGTAGGTCTGCCAACATGCAGGTCAAGTTATTGAGACAATATATATATATATAGATAGATATAGATATATCTATAGATATATTTATATCTATGGAAATATATATCTATAGATCTATAGATATAGATCTATAGATATAGCTATAGATCTATAGATATATAGATCTATAGCTATATCTATAGCTATATATATATATAGCTATAAATATATATGGCTATATATCTATATATATAGCTATATATATATGTATATATATAGCTATATATCTAGATACTGTATATATATATAGATATAGATATATATATATATATCAAGAGAGAGAGAGAGAGAGAGATATATCTATATATATTTATATATATTTCTAATTTCTTTGCATTGAACTGTTTCCGTCTTGCATCTAAAACAAAACGTCGTCCTCTCAGTCACACTGCCCTCACCGCTCTGCGTCATTTGTGAGCATAACCCGCTAATCACTGTGCAGCTGATCTCATTACCGGCAAAGAAAAGGCTTAATCTGTCCGATTGTTAAGGTCGAAGGCCAATGTTTTTTTAATTCCGTTTACTCTTAAACTTATCTTTTGCAAACACGCCGGGCAAAGAACACAAGACGCAACATTCCAGCCCAATAGTCACAAAATGAAACGCATCGGTCCGTGTACAGGATACGAAAATAACTAAAACAATACCAATGGAAAGTCAATAAAAAGCCTTATTCGTGGTGGAACATGAATTAAATGCATCCACGTGACTAAGCAGTCAGAGCAAGTGACACTCGCTTTATAATATCAAAAATCACACCTTTTGTTGAGCAGTGGAGATGGAAGAGTCCAACAAACAGGACTTTCACCCAGGAGACACGACGTCGTGCTTTTACGTTTCCTTAACGTAATTATTGGGTTTGTTTCCTAAACTTAACTGTTGGTGGTTTCATTGTCTAAACTTAACTTTTGTTTTTAACGTATTGTCATCATGAAGAAAGGTTGTGCAGAGAGACACAAAGAAAACATACAATTTGTGTACAGGTACACAAACTGTCGTGAGACTGTCTAGAACCAAAGAGTTTGGGGATTTTGCGATATCTACATAATTTAGCAGCACTTTGTAACATTATTATTATTATTATTTTATTTGTATTATTATTATATTATTATTATTATTATTATTATATTATATTATTATATATATATATATTATTATTATTATTATTATTATTATTATTATATTATTATTATTATTATTATTATTATTATTATTATCTTTGTACAGTGAAACTTGCCAGCTACACATTTTCTTTTTTGCTACATCATCCATGCATTTTAGAGTTACATTAAAGTTACAACAAAATGCATTGTTCTTTTGATGCTCATGACATCCAAACATAATGCTCCTTTCATAACTCCGGTGTCCCGTGTGATATTCTCTCACACCCAAGTCTCACACAGTCTATAATGGGGAGAGAGAGACGGAGACAGAGGGGTGGGGGGGGTCTTTAGTCTCATGCTTCAGTAGTAATTTGTCAGTGGGCATGAATGGGCTCCTTCATCACCGAGTGGAGACAGCAATGTGCAATATGTGTGTGTGTGTGTGTGTGTGTGTGTGTGTGTGTGTGTGTGTGTACACTAGAGGGGGTCCGGCCTCAGATTGAAGTTTGTTCTAAGCCTCTTGTAGCCCAGATCACTCCTTTGTATGGGCCCACCATAGGCAGTTACCCAACGGCCAATCAGACTCCACAGAACCCATTACTTCACTCTCTGGTGGTGGCTGTGTCAACCCCCCCCCTCCCCGCCCCCCCACCCACCCACCCACCCACCACCACCCACAAAAAAAAGGCCAATGTATTTGAAGCAGGAGAAGCAGGACAAAAAGGTGTTTCTGTGAAGAAAAACGTTCACTTTTGAACTTCAACAAAACCAAACTCCGAATTAAATATATGCATTTTCTAACTTAGCCTACATTTTCCAAAATAGTATAAAACCAGGTTAAAAAAAAAGAACACCACCCAAATGAAAAAAAAAGACTTTTAAGAAGAAAATAATTCATCAAATGTTATTGTTTAATATTTGTAGGTTTCAGCAGGTTTTCTCTCACGTGGATTTAACAGTAGTAGTTTAACAGTAAGTACACAATTCAGTATAAACTGAACCCCTTTGTTTTTACCTTGTCTTTGTTCAATACCTTATTTTACCTTATTCTTCGGTGTCCTGGCTTCCAAAAGGAGGAACCCTTTCTATTTTGGTGACTCCATGAGTATGGCTGGATTACTGACCCTACTGGGCCTCAACAACTCAAAAGGACTGCAAAGAGACACAAAAGTGCTACACGCAGACTCACAACAACTATGAAAAACAGCAAAACAACCACAAAGAAACACAAGACAACTACAAAGAAACACAAAACACCTACAAAAAGATGCAAAACAACTACAAAGAAACACAAAACAACTACATAAAGGGGCACAGGCAAAAAAATGACAAGAAAAAGACACAAAGCAACTAGAATGAGCATAAAAAGACAAATAAATACCTACAAAAAGGGAGAAAACAACCACATTGTCTCATAATCCATGTCCATTAGGGCCAAACCGTCATTCTGACTAACAGACAGACGTTTTGACCTTCAGCAAAATGACTATGACATTTAGTATTGATTAGTATTGATTTCTGCTAGTGTCACGGGTCGAGTAGTCCTCCTTCAATGACTAATGGACCCATTTCTATCATATGTATATATATATATATATATATATATATATATATTTATACATATGTGCTGAGGACATTCATGGTCCCCAGAGGATCTGATGTGTTCCTGACCCTTTTCTCTCGCTCCTCCATCCGACCTACTCGTTCACAAGAAATATTCAAGTCTAATGGCAAAGACATTCCCCGAGTTTATTGGTCCTCCCTCGAAGATGTACTTGAAATTTGTATTATCTAATTCTCAGATAGCTGAATAGATTAAAGTATTTGAATCTGTGGGCAATTTCCCTGCATTTTTTACCTAATTCATCAATACTGTGATTACATTCTGTTACATTCTGTGTATTTATTAGGCAATATCTCCATAAAAAGAAAATTGTTGCTAGCACATGGTATTTACATTTTGATGACAGCAGCGCTCAGAATGTTTTACTAAACTTGTGAGGACATGTGGCTTAGGAGGTAGTGCGGGTCGTCCACTAATCACAGAACTGAGAGTAAGACACCTGATGAGTCCAGAAGGTGTGTGTGTGTGTGTGTGTGTGTGTGTGTGTGTGTGTGTGTGTGTGTGTGTGTGTGTGTGTGTAAATGGGTAGATAGGAAGCAAAGTTACCAAACACTTAGTCAATACATGACTTACTTTACAACCCTTTCTAGAGAGCTGCTGTCTTGGAAAGTAAAAATAACTGGTAGTGTGTCTGTATCACTGTGTGTGTGTGCGCGTGCGCGCGCGTGTGTGTGTGTGTGTGTGTGCGTGTGTGTGTGTGCCCTCAGTACGAACGAGTTGGACGTAGGCCAGCTATTGACATCCCGGCTGCACGGTCGAGTCTCCACTTCCAATTAAAATTTCACCCAGAAACGGAGAGTTGGTACATTTCCCACTGGAGTAAAAGCTATTGTCCAAGAACACAAAGCTCTGGTTATCGTGGAGGTGCTAACATTTATGAATGGGGCACAAAAGATGGCGGCCATTGAAAAAAAATTCTCAATTCTACTAGAGCGTTATGGGATGTGTCTTCGCGTGAGAGTGCGACCAAACAATGTTGGAGAGGTGGATGCGGTGATTAGCATCCCGCTCTGTCGTGGGACGAAATTCAAATCGTCTGATTAATAAGAGTAGACTGACGTTAAAAAGTATTGTTCATAGGACGGATGGGAACATTGTTCACCATCAGGGATTTCATATGCCATGCTGTGGGTTAAATGTTGGAGATAGTAGATTGACCAATCAAACTTTACTTAAAGAAACAGTGTGTTGCATTTATGGGGAATCTATCTATCTACAGAAAATGGTTTATGATATTATTAAGTACGTTTTATTTTGTGTTTTATCACCTGGAAATAAGAATCACTGTGTTTTTGTTACCTGAGAATGAGCCATTTATGTCAACATAAAAATAATATATTTCGCTAGCAATTGACGACATAGCCAGAGAATTGTGAGCAGAAGGGAAACACCTACTTCATTTCTTAACTTCTCCAACTTCTCCGGCCTGCGTGACGTCACACGTTGGTTTGTGCAACTTTGAAGCCTCGAGTTTGGCATTTTGGCCGTCGCCATCTTGGATTTTGGCCGTTGACGTTCGGTTTGTGACAATATTTGGACTGTGGCGGACTGACGCTGTGGTAGAGATATACGACTCTGTTAGAGACCTGTCAATCACCTTGTAGCTCCGCCCCTAAAGCATCCCCTGCTTTATGGTCTGTTTGACTCTAAATGGACCATAATTTACTAAATGAACATCATGCTGTATTGAAGAAGACTTGAAACTAGAGATTGAGACATAAACTCATGTTTACAATGTTTACTGAGGGAATAAATCAAGAGAGAAGTAGAGTCATTTTCTATAGACTTCTATACAACCAGAGGAGTCGCCCCCTGGTGGTCAACTTCTATACAACCAGAGGAGTCGCCCCCTGGTGGTCAGGAGAGAGAATGCAGCTTTAACACATGAAGCTTTGACTTCTATACAACCAGAGGAGTCGCCCCCTGGTGGACATCAGAGAGAATGCATGTATAAAGAATTTATAAGCTTTAACATAGACGTGTATCTTTGCAGGGCCTTCCTGGATAAATCTGTCTATCTATCTTTATATTTATCTCAGAGAGACTTTACCTGGCAAAGGTGAGGACAAACAAAGTTGCCGTATAATTCCCTTTAAACAATCGATAATCTTTAAAGTTTCTGCCGTTTCTACAACAGTTGGACTTGCTCGGTTTAAGAGCCACGACGGACATCAATTAATCAAAGCAAGTAACTGTAGGAAGGGATAAGAGAAAGCACTGAACCCCCACAATCTATTCCACCTATACTCCTGTTTCCTGAACAGATCGGCCATATTGCAAAGATGCAACAAGTAATAAATCTCCGAGGGGAATCCAGGAGGTTAATCTGACTGCTAATGCTTAATCTCCCTGTTCTTCCCTCAATCCGTCTCTCCAGCCATCCTTCCCTCTATACACCCCCCACCCCTCCCTCCACCCCCCTCCCCCACCGACCCCCCCTGCTCGGTTTGAAGGGTCAGTGAGTTTGCCCTCAGAGAGGTTTGTACAGGAAGAGAGGGGTAGAGGGGTGTGGCATGTTGACCAGTGTCTTTGATCCCTCTGGGGGGGTTACAACCCCTTTTATTCCACCTGATCAACACTGTACTGACCTCGTGGTCCGACCCCCAGTGGAGAGACCACTGCATCTGGGGCTCAGAAGAGGTGCACGGGAAAGGGGGCGTTGGGGGGGTTGCTGCAGAAATTCTTCGTCTCCCCCGACGGTTCCTCACTTATCAATTTCTCCTTTCATTTAAATTCCCTGTTGAAATTGTTTAATTATATTTTCACATTATTTTAACACGTTTTCTTGTTCAACTGCAACCTAAGCGGCGCACAGATGTTATGCAACATCAGCATTATTATGCTCCTTTTTTTTTATTATTTCTTGTCGTTGTTGTGGCCAGAACACATTTATTGAAAAACCTGTGAGAGAGAGAGAAAAGAGTTGTTTAAAAACAATAAAACGCATTTTTATTTCAACCTTGCAAAGAAAATCTTTGTCTCATAAACACTTATTAGAGAGCGATTTTTTATTTGTTTTAATTAAAGCTATATGGTCTATGTTTGTAAAGGGTGAGAAAAGTCGTTAGAAGCTCTACTGTCGTAAGGTTTGAGTCACAGGCCAGGTTTTTTTAAAGTTTTTTTAAAGTGGTTCAATAACTGAATCAATGCTGCCATCTGCTGCTCCTCGGGTGGTGTCGCCTTTTGTGGTGGAGGATGCGTTCAATGGTTCAATGGAGACCGATGATAAAGCTATGAACAGGAATGATTTAAACTGCAATAATTACCAGACATATTATTCTTATATACGGACATAGTTTAAAAAAAACAGTTTTATTCTTATTCATACAGTCATAAAAATGTGCTTTTGATGTTATAAAATAAAATAATGACACAATGTACATTTATTTTTTTTACTTAAACTCTCTGGTAAACGCAAAAAGATTAAACTATATATACTTCCTGCCAGTTCTGGGGTATGAAGTCAATCATTACAGTTCACATATAACTGTGTTTTTTATTACCTTACACTTAAATTATATTTAGTTTATGTGCAATGTGGAAACAATTGGGTAGCAAACAGTTTCGAGATCGCCAACAGATCTTCGTGCTGTTTGAGACGAGACGCGAGAGGAAAACAAAATGTCTTATTTCAGAGCAGTGAAAAATAAAACATCCAAAATACACATGTAGGTGTTTATTTTACTACTTTGTCTATTTGCGTCTTTAGATTTATCCTAATTTCACAAAAAGTTACCATTAGACAATGCCTCATTTTGCATATTTAAACATAACATTTCTAAAAACTTGTAGTATGAAAAATAATTGTCTTAATTTCAGTAATTGGGGACGTTTCAGCTAGTAGTGTCTTTTTTTGTTCTGGAAATGTTTGCAAATTTGCTCATATTTGATAAATTTGCATATTTAAACCTTTAATTTGAGAAAACCTGTAATACAAAAAACAAAAATTTTAATGTAAGTAATCAACTGCGGAAGTTTCATGGTGATATCTACTAGTTGATTTTGATTTTTTTTACCTCACCCCCCTCCCTTGAAATACTGTATATTGCTCTCACGTCACATTGACCAGCAGAGGGCGCCGTGGTGCCTCACTGTTGAAGAAGCTCAGCAGAAGGTCACGGGTTCAGTTTTTTTCGGTGCATGTTCTAACTGTTCTCTCTGTTTCATCCAGTCAGGTGACGTGGAATTAAGTCTAGATTAAGTTTGAATGAACATGAGAAGAAGAAAGGAGCTGTGCACGAGGAGTCCTCTCATCCGTTCGTCTCATTGGTGCATGAGAAAAGTTTAAGCTATACTGATTTTTTAATTTTTTTAATTTATGTTTTTGTTTGTTTGTTTTGTATAGATTAAATCTCAGGTTTCACATTTCCTACCATGACTTTTCCTGCATCCAATTTTGCACAAACCAGTGTTTATGGCCCTCTGATATATCCTCAAATATCACCTGCCTGCCTGTATGAGCAGCTAACTACATGAAAAAAAAAAGATTGCGATATATAATCAAACAAAAGCCAGTTATAAAAGAAAATCCATCCATCTATGACGCAATGACAATCAGTCATGTTTTGAGTATTAATTATATTTTTGATTTACTTCAACAGGATGTGAGAAAACCCCGTTTAAGCTACCAGTGAAGGTCGGCTGAATATAAGAGGCATAAAGAAATACAGTTTCATAAAGAACTGGTGATTTATTGCAGACTGCAATAGCTTTAGTTGAATTTAATAAACTGGCAACTGGGTTTAAATGTGCATGACGGGCCTTTTTCCTGTAATTTGCAGACAATGATTGACCAAATAAAAAATAATTGTGGGGGGGGGGGGGGGGCAGGACAGTTTAATGTTCAGCTGCAGATCCTCAGACCTTCTGGATCCTCTAGACGTCCTCGTGTGAACTCTTGAAGTCCAGCCGTCGTTTGTTAATCAGCCCTCAGAGACTCAGAGACTCAGAGACTCAGAGACTCAGAGACTCAGAGACTCAGAGACAAATCAAAGAAGCACTCCAGAAAATGACAGCTGCGGCAGAGGTAATTTCCAATGCAAGTCCACGATGCATTCAATTAGCTCCAACACTGGCCCATCAGAGCTGAAGGCAATTGTTGCGACACCCCCTCCTGCCTCCAGCCTCCCCTGGGACCCCGGTACTTTCCCTCTACCCCTCGCCCCCCCCCCCCTCCTGCATTCAGGATTTTCCCCGTCCCCTCCCCCACTGACAGCAGATTCAACAAACCCTGGTCTTCACCCTCAGACCGACTGAGTTTGGGTCGCATGACGATATCATCATGACCTGCTTGGAGAGAAATAATATGCCGTATGTTTTTTAATTCAGGCCGGTTATATAAGATCTTAATTTCTACGTTTTTTTTACTTATTTATTTTACCTTTGCTGTTTGATTACTCATTTATTATACTTGTGTTTTTTGTTTTGTCACTATCCACTTTGCTGCTGTAATCCGGCAAATGTACACGCTGTGGGACTAATAAAGGATTATATTATCTTATCTTATCCTATCCTACTTATCTTATCCTACTTATCTTATCCTATATTTATTATCTTATCTTATCTTATCCTATCCTACTTATCTTATCCTACTTATGTTATCCTATATTTATTATCTTATCTTATCTTATCTTATCTTATCCTACTTATCTTATCCTATATTTCTTATCTTATCTTATCCTACTTATCTTATCTTATCCTACTTATCTTATCTTATCTTACTTATCTTATCTTATCTTACTTATCTTATTCAACATATGTTATCTTATCCTACTTATCTTATCTTATCTTACTTATCTTATTCAACATATGTTATCTTATCCTACTTATCTTATCTTATCTTACTTATCTTATTCAACATATGTTATCTTATCCTACTTATCTTATCTTATCTTACTTATCTTATTCAACTATGTTATCTTATCCTACTTATCTTATCTTATCTTACTTATCTTATTCAACATATGTTATCTTATCCTACTTATCTTATCTTATCTTACTTATCTTATTCAACATATGTTATCTTATCCTACTTATCTTATCTTATCCTACTTATCTTATCTTATCCTACTTATATTATCTTATCCTACTTATCTTATTTTATGTTATCTTAGTGAGTAAAAATGTATTAAGCAGAATAGTCATAACAAGCTAGGACCTGTTCTGTTGGGAGTTGGAGGTCATTACTTTGTGGGAAATTAAAAATTAATTCTTCATTTAAATCCCTCGCTAGGCTTCCTAAAAATAAACATATGTAAGAGCCATCGTGGTTGCTTTATTCAGAATGTTTTACTAATTTATTGATGTAAATGTGGAGATGTTACATGTTTAAACCGTTGCCTGAACCACACAGAAAGTTTTGCTCCTAAACTAACTAACATGTTGAATCTCAACTCTACCATGTTTCACGTTTTTCAATTTCTAAAACTATTCTTTTCTAAAAGTGCCTCACAAATAAACGTTTTTAAATGCTTCTTTGTCTGCTTTTTTACTCTCTCCGCGACGGTGATTTTACAAGGGGAAGAATCTCCAGAACAAAAAGGCAACAACATACTTCATCAGAAAAACAGGCTACTGAACAAAAATGAGACAAAACCAACAATCGACCAAAAGACCTCTTGTTCTTTTGTATTCCTAAATGCAATTTTAAGAAATAATAATGCCACAACTTTCTGAACACAGCTGACTTTTATGTTGGGTCATCAGCAGTAACTAAATATAGCAGCAAAAGAAGAAAAAAAAAGCGAGGACTGACAATTCAGGAAAGAAGAGAAGATCTGCGAGGTATTCTCTTCACTCTCTGTTTTTGTATTTCTGCAACTTATTTAATTTGTTTGTTGCATGTTTGACTACATTGTTTTCGTAAACAGCAGAGGAGGTGAAGCGAGCTGCGTGGCACAGCGCTCAGCACTCAGCCATGTGCATTGAGAGATAAGTAGGCGGATACAATAGACATTAATTCAGCATGTTTAAGTGCAGCTGTCTGGTGACCACTGAGCAGGTGCCACCCCCACCCGCCTCCATCCATCCATCCACCCATCCATCCATTCATCCATTCATCCATGTAGCTACGTTTCATTTGACCAGCTGTAATAAACCCTGTGAGTAAGTAAGCCCACTTTTAGAGTATGAATTATGATCTCACCGAGTCAAATCGGGGTGATGGTGGTGGTTCGTCCCTCCATCTTTCCATCTGAGGCTGCAACCAACACTTGACTCTCCTCTTTCACTTAATCCCTCCGCCAGTTCTTTTGTCACTTCATCCCTCCGTCTCCCTCCAGAGGAAGACTTTACTGGCAAAAAACGACACCCGCCCGGGGGCCCAGAGACTGACATGGACCCCCAAGAGTATATCCTAAAAAGAAAAAAAAAGACACTTTAAGGAAGATAAATGAGGCAGTTGGTGTTAGACATATTTCATAAAAGAAATTCAACACATGTATTATCTAAGAAGGCAGAGAAGGGAAGAAAAAAGATGAGGAAGGAGGAAGTGAACTCCTAGATTAACATCTCAGCACTCGTGCTGCTACTTTATAGAGTAATGTTAGCATTGTTAACTACTTTATATCTTGTTTATTTATTGGACAAATCTTTAAATGTTCCTCTTTTAAGACCAAAAATGTAAATTCAAACTAAAACTAAAATAGCATGGCAGCGTGGAGATGGCTTTGAAACAGTATCTTAGTGTTGTGGATAGAAATATGTACACGAAGGAAGATTTGACAGTTTAGTTAATATACAAATGAGAAATGTCATGATTTTGTTGGTGGCCAATTCAAACTTTCTTAGGTGGTAGGTTTGTGACGAGGCAGTCAGTTTTACAACCTTTAGTCTTTGACCCCTAGTATCTCTGTGGGCTACGTACACAAGTAAATAAAGTCAGTGCTTATATCCTAGACATCCTAAAAAACTTTGGATGTGCAAATCCCCATATCAACGCTTACATTTACAAGTAAACGTTTGCATCTATATTCAATTACAGATCGTACTCATTGTGTGTTTACAGCTTTAAGGGTCTCAAGTGAAAGAGGCCTTAATTATGAGGCTTTAATTTACTCCGTATTTCTTTACTTGCAGCTGAAATATCGGAACGGTAGCAATAAATACACACAGAGTCAAAAACTATGGTTGTAAATGGTCCACAACGCGTTGAAAATAAAAGTATTTGTGATTTAGAGGCTTAAAAACCTGCATTATTTAAGGAAAAGGGTGAAATTGAGGCCCCTAATTTTGCCTCAGGCCTCCAAAACCCAGAGTCCACCCCCACCTTCATCCCTCCACCCTTTACCTCTGTCCATCCTCCCTCCAGCATCCTTTCTCCATCGCTCCATCCATCACTTTTCAGCTATATTCTCCATCTTTCTGCCACCTTGCCCTCTCTTTCTCTCCGCATCCCTTTTCATATCTGTTGCCTTTTCATCCAACACCCCACCCCCCCTCCCCCCACCACCTCTTCCCTCCCCACTCCCTCCCTCCCCCCCACACCGGAGCACAGACTCTCTTGTTGTCAGTCACTTTCCCGGCGAACAGACGGCGGCAGCAACAGCAGCAGCAGGAGGAGCGGAGACGGTAATCCCCCCACCCCCCCTCCAACCCAAGTCCACCCCACCCCTTTCCAAAAAAAAAAAAAAAAAACAGAAACCGGTGGCAAAACCTCGCGGGACACCTGTGCTACTGGATACCATTTTTTTTTTTTGTTGGTCTTTGATACATTTTAAGATCTAAATTGACACCCACGTTGTGGATGGTGCTGATGAGCAGCAGGGGGGATTGAGACGGGAATGCAGACGCGGAAACAAGCGGACAAATCTGCCTCGATTGTCGGTGACGGTGACGGAGCGGTCGGCGGCACCACCAACACCAACACCAACACCAACACCACCACCAGCAGCAGCAGCAGCAGCAGCAGCATCCGTCGGTCGGCGGATGGAGATGCGTCGTGAAGGCGGAGGGATGCTGGTGATGATGATATAGCAACTGCTGCAGGCTCGTGTCGCATTGCCTGGCCGCCGCGAGCGACGCCGGGGAGACGGGGGATGCTGTCGTCGTCATCGTGTCACAGAGAGCGAGAGAAAGAGAGGAGCGGCTTTGACATGGAGGGAAGCGGCTGTGTGTCGGCTGTGAGCTCAGGCCGCCCGGATCAGCAGGTTGGATGTGCCGCCTGAAGCCCGGAGGACCAGAGCCGGTACCCGCATGGTGGGGAAAACACAATAAAGTTGAATTCTTGACGGCGGGATTGAAATGTTTCCGTGCGTAAAAGTGAACGGCCCGTTATGTTTATAATGCTTCATAGGAGCATCATAGCAGCAGCGTCTGTGCCAGTTCAGGGTGGATTACGTCTACAGATCAGCGGGCCTCCATCTGAGGGCAGCTTTTGAACCATAAAGGAAAACCACCACCCTGTTGCTGGAGGTAACAATTGATTCTGCTGTTTCACTGGAAGCTGGTGTGCTGTGGTCCCCCGTGGAGGGACAGCTGTTGCAAAAGATGACTCACTTGCAGGCTGGCCTCTCTCCAGAGACCCTGGAGAAGGCCAAGGTGGAGCTGAAAGAAAACCCGGAGACTTTACACCAGGACATCCAGGAGGTCCGGGACATGATCATCACCCGGCCGGACATCGGTTTCCTCAGGACAGACGACCCGTTCATCCTCAGATTCCTCCGAGCGAGGAAGTTCAACCACTTCGAGGCGTTTCGGCTGCTGGCACAGTATTTTGAGTACCGGCAGCAGAACCTGGACATGTTCAAGAACCTGAAAGCGACTGACCCGGGCATCAAGCAGGCCCTGAAGGACGGCTTCCCCGGCGTGCTGTCCAATCTTGACAGATACGGCAGGAAAATACTGGTCCTGTTCGCAGCCAACTGGGACCAGAGCAGGTAATAAAGAGGCAGAGCGCTGGTGGTGATGGGGCTGTAAAGTCTGTGTTATCTGATCCGACGCATAAAGAGAAACACATAAAGAACAGAGGAGAATTGGTGTTTTAAAATCCACGATAATTAAGTGGAGTCTGGTTTATGGAGCTGTCCATTCAGCACCACAAAATGATCGTTCATCAGGAAACAACAGGAAACCAACTAATCTTTCTTCTCTAATCAGTTGTGGAAAAATACACAAATTGCCCAAAAGTATGTGGACACCACAAATAAACAGCCTTGGGCAGTAATCTGCTGCTGTCAGCCGACAATTTAAGTTTTCCCACCAGAGTTTTAGGACCTGGCTGACTTTTTCGTGTCCTCGGCACAACTCTTTTTTCGGGACGACATCGCTTATATAAACGAAAGTTAGGTTAAGGCAACAAAGGACACTTCGTTAGGTTTAGGGAAAACATCATGGTTGGCCTTAAAATAACTACGTACAATTAGGTTTCAGCAACAAAACCAGAAATAGTTAGGTTTAGTTAGGCAACAAAACCAACAGTTAGGTTTAGTTAGGCAACAAAACCACCAACAGTTAGGTTTAGTTAGGCAACAAAACCACCAACAGTTAGGTTTAGTTAGGCAACAAAACCAACAGTTAGGTTTAGTTAGGCAACAAAACCACCAACAGTTAGGTTTAGTTAGGCAACAAAACCACCAACAGTTAGGTTTAGTTAGGCAACAAAACCAACAGTTAGGTTTAGTTAGGCAACAAAACCAACAGTTAGGTTTAGTTAGGCAACAAAACCACCAACAGTTAGGTTTAGTTAGGCAACAAAACCAACAGTTAGGTTTAGTTAGGCAACAAAACCAACAGTTAGGTTTAGTTAGGCAACAAAACCACCAACATTTAGGTTTAGCTAGGCAACAAAACCACAAACTGTTAGGTTTAGTTAGGCAACAAAACCACAAATAGTTAGGTTTAGTTAGGCAACAAAACCACCAACAGTTAGGTTTAGTTAGGCAACAAAACCAACAGTTAGGTTTAGTTAGGCAACAAAACCACCAACAGTTAGGTTTAGTTAGGCAACAAAACCACCAACAGTTAGGTTTAGTTAGGCAACAAAACCAACAGTTAGGTTTAGTTAGGCAACAAAACCAAACAGTTAGGTTTAGTTAGGCAACAAAACCACCAACAGTTAGGTTTAGTTAGGCAACAAAACCAACTTTAGTTAGGCAACAAAACCAACAGTTAGGTTTAGTTAGGCAACAAAACCACCAACATTTAGGTTTAGCTAGGCAACAAAACCACAAACTGTTAGGTTTAGTTAGGCAACAAAACCACAAATAGTTAGGTTTAGTTAGGCAACAAAACCACAAACTGTTAGGTTTAGTTAGGCAACAAAACCACCAAGAGTTAGGTTTAGTTAGGCAACAAAACCACCAACATTTAGGTTTAGTTAGGCAACAAAACCACCAACATTTAGGTTTAGTTAGGCAACAAAACCACAAACTGTTAGGTTTAGTTAGGCAACAACACCGAGAGTTAGGTTTAGTTAGGCAACAAAACCACCAACATTTAGGTTTAGCTAGGCAACAAAACCACAAACTGTTAGGTTTAGTTAGGCAACAAAACCACAACTAGTTAGGTTTAGTTAGGCATCAAAACCACAAACTGTTAGGTTTAGTTCGGCAACAAAACCACCAACATTTAGGTTTAGTTAGGCAACAAAACCACAAACTGTTAGGTTTAGTTAGGCAACAACACCGAGAGTTAGGTTTAGTTAGGCAACAAAACCACCAACATTTAGGTTTAGTTAGGCAACAAAACCACAAACTGTTAGGTTTAGTTAGGCAACAAAACCACAACTAGTTAGGTTTAGTTAGGCAACAAAACCACAATTAGTTAGGTTTAGTTAGGCATCAAAACCACAAACTGTTAGGTTTAGTTCGGCAACAAAACCACCAACATTTAGGTTTAGTTAGGCAACAAAACCACAAACTGTTTGGTTTAGTTAGGCAACAAAACCAACAGTTAGGTTTGAGCAAAAAAAAAAAAAAAAAAACATAATTACGTTAAGGAAAACTGTGAAGAATAGTTTGGAAAACCACTATCATGAAACCGTAACTGTGTGGAACGCTGGTCTCCTGGTTGAAAACAGTAGTAGGAACACCAGGAGCAAGTAGTCCACTGCTGATACTCTCCTCTCTCGTAAGACACATCCGTCTGCAGGCACTGGGTCAGAGTTAGCTAAGGTTAAACGTAGAAACAGGGCCATGAAATAGGGACATGACTTAATTTAGCTTCAATACAGGATCACACATTGTTCGTGTATGTGTAACTAGAGTTCATAGAGATTTTAACCCTTTTTGCCACCTCATAATTTAAATCTGAAACATTGGATTATCCAGACGACCGGCCTGATTATAGTCTTGCATATCGGATAAAAAATACCGTAGTGAACCGATCTCGCTCTATCGTGCTTGTGCTAGAAAATGTAGTCAACCGTACAACACAATCATTTTATAATAGGGGACAATGTGGTGCAGAGTTTTACTCCCTAATTGAGGGTATGAAAAATACAATATATTGGCTAACAACATAAACGAAATCTTGATATAGATATATATTTGTTTTAATATATATATAAATACATGTTGAGCAGGATTTTTTACATCGTAAAATCTGACTGTCAGCACTTTTTGGTGGACAATCTATGTAATAGCATAACGTTCATCCAATGGTTTGTAGGATATCTTTAAAAAATGTAATTTAGGTAACAAAACTACTTGGTTAGGTTTAGGATTAGATCATAGTTTGGGTTAATTAACTTCCGAAATGGGGTTACTTAAGTACAGAAGTTATCTAAATAAATATGTCAATGTTTGGATCAAAATAACTACTGAATTATCTTGAAGGAATACTTCAACCTAATCATTTTTTTCTAGCATGCCTTCACGGTGAACAGCGAATCCAGAAACGGCTGAAAACGGAGTAAATCGTTGATGAATTGAAGTAAATGGAGGCCGCTTTTAACAACAGCAAAACTATATCAAAACATCCATTTCCAAACTCTCACACAACTCATGCAGTTAAAGCCAAGTCTCGCTAATACAATCGTGTGCTCGCTACTTTCCCCAAAACACATGCATTTTCACCAAAATCTTGTTTTTCAAAGCACTTCCTCCACCACCGTCTCATGCACGGATTCTCAGCGTGCATACGCAAGCCTGAGACTAGAGCGGCAAAAAAAATTTAAGTAGTAAAATTTGGCCTAGATTTTGTATTTTTCGTTCTCGGTGGAGGCATGCCAGACAAAATTAATTTTCTTCAAGAATTCAAGACAACATGGGGTAATATTTGTCAGAGTAATTGTAGAGTAAGGAGGGTAATTAGTATACAAATTGTTGTTTTGTGGGTGAAGTAGTCTTTTAAATACAAAAGTTGACTTTTGGTTTCACACAGGACGCGAACAGCGGTCTCCTGGGTGTAAGTCTCCAACCTCCTCCCTATGAGGACTTTGTAAATTACCTGTCCTGGCTCACACTTACGAGGATTACATGCAAATTACGTGCGTTATATACGAATTATAGTGCATTACTTGCCCTGAGTATAGCTACGATTAGTGTACGAGAACCGCCTGAACACTGATTCTTAATTTAACTTTGTTCTCGATCAACTTCAGAGCCCTTATATTCTCTCCACTTCTCTGGAAAATAAAAACTGTCTTGTTTT
This sequence comes from Ophiodon elongatus, assembly GCA_016806645.1. Lineage (NCBI taxonomy): Eukaryota > Metazoa > Chordata > Actinopteri > Perciformes > Hexagrammidae > Ophiodon > Ophiodon elongatus. Next base: position 73,973 of record JACSYO010002071.1, on the reverse strand, counting down.
TCTCAGATACACATTTGTGGACATACTGAGGGCGATCCTGCTGTCGTTGGAATCGATGATAGAAGATCCGGAGCTGCAGGTCAACGGTTTCATCCTCATCATAGACTGGAGTAACTTCACCTTCAAGCAGGCGTCCAAACTGACTCCCAGTATGCTGCGGCTGGCCATCGAGGGACTGCAGGTACGGCGCTCAGCTGTCTAAAGCTTTGTTGGTGTGGTTGTGGTTGGTTTAATGGTTGGGTGTGAAAAGTGACTTTAATGCTGGTGGTTTGCATCCCAAGACATCGGCGTTGTTGGGTTTTTTTTAACCATGACTATGAACTTTACCAAGTAGTTTTAGTTTAGTTGTCTAAACTTCATTTTTGAAAATGACCTATTTTGTCATTTAGGTCTTGTCATAAAAAAGTACCACCAGTTGGCATATAAAAGACAAATGAATATACATTTTACACATCACAATCATACTGGTGCTTAATGATATTAAAGCAAACAAATTTATTATTATGTTATTCATTAACATTTTTTATTGATTAAATTATTTTATTGAACGATAAAGAAAAGCAGCAAGATTTGAGAAGCTGGAACCAGCGAATGTTTTAAGTGTAAATTAAACATCTTTGGGTTTTGGATTGTTGATCGGATAAAACAAGCAATCTGAAGACTGAATGTTTTCCAACTTTCTGACATTTTATTGACTGAAGAATATTGACAAGATTTGGAAATACAATTGACAGGTATTGAAAATAAACATTACCCTTTCCCAGTACTATCTTGCAACACATTCTCACTTGGTCAGTGCTCATGAGCTTTAAACTATGACGCTCTACGTGCCCCTCAAGCATCAGTATTGGATGTGTCAGATTTAGCTCGTTACATGCATAGTGTCTTTACAAAATAAACTTCTGTCTTTACAGGAAGTTAGATTTAGGCAACAAAACTACATAGTTATGTTTAGGAAAGGTCGTGGTTGACTCATGGATGTATAAAAGGGAACTGAATGCAGAGTTGGAGGCTGTTCATTCTTTTGAAAGTTGCTCCCCGGTGCATGAAGCAAAAAAAGTCCTACAGCTGAGTATAAAACTACCCGTCTCTTCAGGCTATCTTTTGAATCCATTAAGCAAGCACACTAGCTTTTCCTTTAGCCCCGCCTCCCAGCCCTCGGTCCGGCCTCGTTCTCATTCACATGAACGGAGGAAAGAAAATAACTCTGTATACAGCTATTGCCGCATTTTACAACTTTTAGGACCCAATGATAAGGGCTATTCAAAGATCTGCTGATTTACAGACGTCTCTTTTCCAATGTAAGTCTAAGAGGAAAGGTCTTTTTGGGTCCAATGGCATGACTACCAAGTGACTACCAAGTAATGTGACTAACGATACCAACGAGTCTCTTGTCTCACGGCTAACTTGACAAAATAGGTCAACGTTGAATTTTAGTTTCACAGGGGACACGAACAGAAGTTACCTGGGTGAAAGTCCTGTTAGTTTGACCCATCACGTCCAGATGTGGCTCAGAGATCGAAGGGATTGTCTTCTAATTCAAAAATCCGTTCCAACCCCGACTCCTCAAGTCCACGTCGATGTGTCCTCGGGCAAGACCACTTAACCCCAAATTGCTCCCGAAGGTTGGGCCATCCGAGTATGAATGTGTGTGTGAATGGGTGAATGAGGGCATGTAGTTTCCCTCTTTGAGTGAAAGACTAGAAAGCCGCTATACAAATGCATTCAAAGTCCATTTGCTATTCATACAGCGTCAGTTGCTCTGAGCTTCTAAGAATGACGCAGGTGGGTTTACATCGGAGTTAGTTTAAAATCCAGAAATCCGCAGTCTTGTCCCTCAACAAAGCCAGTCTATGCTTCCTGTCAGAGCTGAGGGAAAGGGGAACTCTTCGGCCTTTCTTGACTTGAGAGTTTTCATTTTCTGACGTTGGCAGAACAAACCTCCAGCATCCACTATGCAGTCAAAATGTTCCACTTAAGAACAAGTCAAGCACCGTGTTAAAGCCGGGAGCTGGTTTAGAGGAATAATCTCATTTCCATTTCGATTACATAGTACTGCTGCTGGGTGGTGTTTTTCAAGGCTCGTTTGGCAGGTGAAAAAAAAGTGATTTTTATTTTTTTTGTAGTGGTTGTCAGTTTGGTTTTCTTCCACTCTCGCATTATCTAATGAGAGTCCAGTTTTTCTCATGTGGCATATAGAGGACTGAGAAATGAGAGGTGACAGTGCTCGTTGGATTTGTAAGTGTCTGTTGAGGATTTTTCATGGCATAAAAACGCATTAGTCCTTTTAGTCGTCAGGACAACTTTAACGTCCTTATTGAAATGAGTTACGGGAGAGAAGTGTACAGCTGTCCTCTGGTAACCAGCCAAACCCGGGAGGAAATATCTTGCCTGGTTTGTGCGTGTGTGTGAATGCGTGTTATTGCTTTTTCAACATCCTTGTGAATCATCTGCCAATTTGTGCCGGGCTCCATTCGTCAATGTGAAATCTAAGGGGAAGTGTTTCAAGAGGGAAACGTTGAGTAAGACGTAGCGTGGTCCGACGTGCTTGTGAATGATGCCAAACTTTCAAAGTCGCATTTTCTTGAATGTTCCACTCAACCCATCCCATATTTCTGGTTTAAAGCTGACAACATAAGCGGAGGAAATATCACCCCTGAGGGTAGAAGATGGTGATTATAATTTAACAGCTGTTTTGTTTAAATGTAAAAATCTGTGTTTTATCTTTCAAGTGGCAACATAGAACTTAAGATAAGAAGCAACTATTCCTCCCGTAGAGTTTCCAAGAGGCATTATTGTTGGCGCCGCTGTCGCAGAGACAACTGGAAAGCTTTCTACTACGATCGTCACATTTCCTGACTTCCCAATCAGGGAAAAAACGAGAAATATATTCAAATATATTATATTTTAATTCATTCCCATTGCAAAACTCAGGGGTAGCTCCCTTTGCTCAGGCGGCCTCACTCCAACCGACACAACCACTAAGCTTTATACTCTATGCGCAATGATTTCGCCAATATGCAGATGATCGTGTGATGTCATCTGGCAACTTTCATCATCTTTTGGAGCTAGTGCTCGCTGCTTTAACTGGTAAAGAGTTGGCAACACTGCATTCTGTTTCCCCCCTTCTGGGGATAGTAGCTGAAAAACTTAAATTAGTTTGGTAACTTATAGTTAGAAACAGATAGTTAATGGTTGACCCACTTTTTTTGTGTCGTAAATGGAGCCTTCATTTTCCCGAGAGAGCGTACCCGGTGGCAGACAGAATTGCATAGTGAAAGTGAAGCTTATTGGGAATCAATCTAAATGCTGATAGTTTCATTATTCCACAGCCAATACATTATGCAATCAACTTTTGCCTTATATATGTAATTCATACTAATTTTGACATCAGTGCTTTGCATGGAGGAGTGCTGTGGTTAAAGTGCTAACGAGCCACCCAGCTGCACCGATAAAGGATGCACAAACAGGTTGAATCCATTATTCATCACCAGCTGCAGTGTTTGAGCAAAACAGGCATTGTCGCGGACACATGCAGCCACTTTCCCAGTTAGTCGCCACCTCATCAATTAGTTTAGCTAAAAGGTTGTCAGCTGTGTGTCTGCCTGGTTTACTCTGTCAGGGTTTCCTTCAATCTATTTCAAGCCCGGCGCAACGTTGGCAAGTGTTCGGTGGAGAAGAGAGAGAGTGTCTTAAGGTGGACTGACCTTTAAGGTGGACCAGCTATTCTCCTCCTCTGAGTTATAATAATAACGTGTCACTTCCAAATGTCTTCCATACGCACCAGGTGGTCACCTCCGGTTGTTCCGAGTGAAGCCGATGCGGAAGTGTCTTACAACCTGCATTCTCTCTCCTGACCACCAGGGGGCGACTCCTCTGGTTGTATAGAAGTCTATAGAAAATGACTCTACTTCTCTCTTGATTTATTCCCTCAGTAAACATTGTAAACATGAGTTTATGTCTCAATCTCTAGTTTCAATTCTTCAATACAGCATGATGTACATTTAGTAAATTATGGTCCATTTAGAGTCAAACAGACCATAAAGCAGAGGATGCTTTAGGGCGGGACTTACTGTGATTGACAGGTCGCAATAAAGCCAAGATGACGATGGCAAAATCGCCGAACTCGAGTCTTCAGAACGGCAGTCCACAAACCAATGGGTGACGTCACGATGACTACGTCCACTTCTTATATACAGTTTATGATTAGCACCCAGAAATATCATAGTTTATATATTTTCTTTATTATAAATTGGACCTGCAATCAACTTGATTATGATCCTGTAGAAGGTTTAACAATAAAGCTGGATATCTAATCATATTTAGCTTTCCTTTCCTTTTTTTATAATAATAAATTGTGATAACAAAACTTAATGTAAATCAGTGTGAGCAATATACTTTCTTCTTATTTGTCTTTGTGTTCGAGTAAGATGTAAATAAATATGACATTTCTGCATAAGCAGGATACTTTTCCCCACCTCCTCCACTCTCTGTAAACATTACTTATCCGCAGTGTCAGCAGTTAAGGTGGTATGTTGGGAAAAATCTTCCACCTATTTTTTTGAGGACAGAGGGAACAAACTGTGGACGCAAGCAACTGCATCAGCGTGAAGAGTCCACGTATAACACACTTCTGACGGCTCTCCAGACACAGATTAGAGCCTCAATTATTAATGTGGGCTATTAGCTGAGCCCTGAGTCATTCCCTACTGTGCAACCGCTCACACAAATGGCTGCCTATCTTCTTGTCCAGAAAACGGAAGGAAGAAGCGTAATCTGATTTGATTTGATTTGACAAATGAAATGCGCAAAACACGTTACGAAAATCATCACGGATGTGGCAATGAATTCAAACGTATTTTCCTCTGGACGGGAAAACACATTTAAAGGTTGTAATTACATTTATTTTTCTTTATTGTCAACAAAACAAATCCTGCTGCCTCAAATACTCACTAGTGCACCAACTGTGGATCAATCCGCCGCTGAAAATAGTCCCCTACAAATGCATTATTTTCTGCTCAAAACTAGTGCCCAGCTGTTTTAGGAAATAGCTTTGCCTTTTTTTTTGTTTTCAACTAAATGTGTTGATTGTTTTTCAAGATTTACATCTTCAGTAGGATCCAAAGGGCTTGGGGCCGAGAAAGTATTTAGAGAGAAGTTTCAATCTTTTCATGGGATTTGTTGGAAATCTAAATAAAAATAGAGGTCTCATCATTTGACATTATAGCTAGGAATCAAACTCATAAAGAAGTATTAAAATATAAGACATGTACAGCTGCAACTGAAAAGCAGTTACACATATTATCATATATATTTTAACCTGAATAGAAGAGCCGAACCAGGGATGGAGGCTGCGAATTAAATATAAACATTACATTATTTGTTGCCGTATGTTTTCCTTCGGAGCAATGTGCATCGGTGTCATCCCTGAAAAATACATTAACATATGAATAAATAAATAAACATCAACATTTACAGTACGTGGGAATAGTAGAGCTGAGCCACACACACACACACACACACACACACACACACGCTGAGATCTAAATGTTGTTAAACAGCCACAGTGAGTCACGTCAGTCTCAGTGGGTCGGCTTACGAATCTGAAAGAGCAGTAAGTGTTTAAAAGCTGAGTCAGACTCACCTGCGGGGCGGTCGGACAGCGATTCTGCTGCACGAGGGTTTGATGTGGTTTGATGTGGTTTGATGTGGTTTGACGGCCGATTTACGCCGAACACGTCGCTCAGTTAACGTCTGTGCGCATCAGCAACTTTACATCTCCTGCCGGTTGCTGCTGCTGCTGCCATCGTTTCCCTTTGTCTCCAGAGACGTTTCATCGTGCTCATCGCTGGATTATCTGATGTCTGTGTGAACCGACGGCGACGCGACGAACCACAGGAGCCCGTTCCACACAGCGATGGCTGCAAAAGCCTCATTTGAGAAATGTATTTTTGATTTTCAATTCGGAAAAAAAGATCGCAATTTTTCAGGTGCCAGTTTCCTTCCGCATACATTTATATTTTTCCTGCGTGTGTGTTTCGATCCCATATTTGTAGACACAGTAAGAGTGTTGAGTGCGTGGTCGAGAGAGCAGAGAAGAAAATTAGCTGTAAAGTTTGAAGTGGTAGAAAAAGAACAGTTTTCAGTTCTTCTACGAATAAAAGTGTCCGTCTTCCGTCAGTGTTGGGCAAGCTAGTTACTTTTTACTTTTTATTCTTTTAAAAAACAAAACATTACTTTAATTGGTGTCAAAAGGAATGAGTGACGTAATGCTAAGAGGCAAAACGACCCCCTTACGTTGACCTCACCGTAACATAAACTTACTTGGCAAAAAAAATGAAATAAATCACGTTCTGCAGTGTAACTTGAATTAATAATAAAGTAACAGGATAACTTTGATGGGAAATTGCTATCCCTGACACTTCTCATTACTGGGCAAAGTAATAATACAACAGTAATCTGCCCAACACTGTTCATAATTGTCTGTGACTGAAATAGTACAATAACACTTTAGATGAGAAATCCAGAATAACAAATTGTTGAAAATAGAAGGATTATTAATGCTGACCCCTGAAAGTCGATGAGTGGAATCTTTCATCTGCTGAGTCGAGGCAAAGATCTATGAAGAACTTTGTGCTTCAGTAAAGTGAAGAACGTAGTTTAACCATTTCACATGAGGGGCTTTAAGAGCAAATACTACCGGGAATTCACATTATAGACACCACCGCTGACTATCGCCGTGGCAACTTGGCCACAATCAAACACCTTGGCCGCACACGGTACCGCCACTAGGTTTTAACCTAGTCTCGTTTGAATTAAATATTTTTTGTCTTGCATTATTTTATTAGGGTTGAACTAGTTCTTAGAAAAAGCCGTGCCGTCTTTGGGATTGAATCTGTAACGGTGACAAATCCAGACGAGTTACTTTGAAGTAATATTTAATGATCTAATCCAAATTGAGCGTGACAATATTGTCGTGAAAAAAAAACAGACTTCAACATCCTAAAATTAGATACAACGACATTCTTGAATCCCCCTCTTTTTATTACGACGTAAGAAATCAGAATCCTTCTTCTTTTCAGTTCATCCTCCAGTTCTGCCTGCGTCGAGTCATCTGCTCGCCTTTCTTTCGTCTTGTCCTCCATGTTAATGCTGCTCAATCCGCCTCAATTGTGATTTTACTCTTTGTCATGGCAACCCTGACGGTGTTGGTGTCGAGCGAATACAAAAAGGCATGTAGGCCACATGCCTGGGGATCCAAATGTGTAGCGCACAGTATGCTGCACGGATCACAGCAGATGCAAGACGGATACAGTATCCTGGATCCCTGCTGGTTATCACACCCCCAAATACACCACAGATTATTTTTTTGTTGTTGCTGTTGTTTTTCCTATTTTTTTGTGTGTCACTCGTCAAGGGGCGGGCTGGAAAATGTGGGTAGAGGGAGGTGTGGAGAAACATGCAACAAAGCTCCGGGGGAGGTTATCGCTCACGTGTTTGATTTAAACTTTAGTTAAACTCTTAACCACACGCCCCCCCAAAAAGTATCTGCAGCTGCTCAACAGAATGAAACGAGTCTGTTCTTCAACTGTAACGATGCTCAAATTGTTCCATTTGTCGTGAACGTTGAATTTAGCTATTAGAGGGATGATCAGCGTGATAGCAGATCAAGATGGCCGGGAGATAATATTATATTTTCTGCACAATGAGTGACATTTTAGTGTGAGCGCGGGTTAATCCTCTGGGGGAGTTGGAGTCTTGGTAAATTGCGTAATCTATATTTTAAGCTTGATCGCGGCGAGCGAGGGGAAAGCACAGGAAGTCACCAAAACTCGGAGGGGACCTTCTGACGGCGGCCGCGAGGGAAGTGGAAACCGTGGAAGTGCTCAAACTGCAGACCAAAACCTTTGACATGCCAGAAGTCCGTCCGATAGTGGATTGTTCAGTTAATTAATCAGGATCGTGACCTCAGACTGCTCGTGAAATGATTCACGTTGGCCCTCTGTGGCCTCGCTCTCGTTGCTCGTTCCTCTTAGATACAGTCCACGCTGCACAGTGCTCGCTCCACTTTCCCAGTCCTGTGAAAAGCACAGCTCCACTTAAATGTCTTTATTACGCCGGCATACAAGAGATTATATGAAAGAGTCTGTGGAAACACAGGAGGTGAGACGTGAGCGGTGTGGGATTCATACCCATCCAGTCATAATCCTCCAGGATTACAATGTTACAGACGGATTAACGTTTCAAGTCTGCAAAACCTTCTTTTGGGTTGGTCTTCTCCAAACAATCCTCAAAGTAATTTCACCGTTTCTCCAGAATGTCAACTGTTCAGGAGTTCAAACAACGTCACTCATAGATTATCGTGAAAGAAAAACAACAACAATACATTTTTTACAGACGTAAATGAAGGAAATACAATAATTTTACATTTCCTTTTTTTTTATAAAAGATTGGATCTCACAGTTGACCCTCCTTTTTTAATATTACCATTATTTATTTGTAAAAGCTCAAACTTTGCACAACATAAAGCATGCCGTAATTTTTATAATTCTTTTAGACTTATTGATTGGTTATACAAGCACAGTACAGAAGACCTATAGACGTCTTGTGTCTGAGGTCGGAGATGTTAATCGCCTCGTTACGGTGATCTATCGCAGCCCGACACGCTCTGACCTCTGACCTCTGACCTCAGACCAGCCACCCGACACTGAAGCTTCATGTGTGTCACCTGCATTTAAAGCTCTTAACGTCTGAATGATGGGGATTCTTACATCCGCCCAGACACTAGATTAGAAGGTGGTGCTGATCTGCATCTGGGATGTTGTTCATAAAACAGTTTTTTTCTCTTAATGTTGCATCCATGTGCTTGTGGGAAAGACCAACATATGGGACTTCCTACTGGGCTCATGCAGCACATTCCCACTCTTAAATCTCTCAAATCTTAAATCGATTCTCAAGTACGGCAGCGTGGTCTGAATACGAAGCAGCGATAACTTTACTTTACATTACTTGTCTCCAACACCAACTGCTCAGGTGTTTCCCAAACTCCTCGACGTCACACAGAAAGCAAAGGTAAAAGTAGAGATTTGTACACTGCACGGAGTTATGACGACTTCTTTACTTCCTGTATTTACCCGGATTCATGGACAGGCGCAGCAAAGTCGACACGTAGGAGGACGAGGTCCTAGTGGATCGAAACAAATCAAACAAACGCAGGACCAAGACAGCTGTTCGTGTCCCGTGTGAAACCAGAATAATTAACTGAAGTCACTTAAAAAACATAACCAAGTAGTTTTTTTCTGAATTTCCCAATGTCATCCACGTGTTGAAGCCTATTGGACCCCCCCTCCCTCCCCCTTCCTTCTCCCCCGCACGCCAAGGGCTCCTGACCAAGAGTCCGCATGAGGCGAGTTGTGAGTGAGAACGTGTTGGCTGATGATAGAAGTCGTTTCCCGGAGCTTTTTGCAGACAGGAGGATAACGAGGCTTCAAGCTTAATTAGATAATTAAAGCCAAATCAAGTAGCTGCTTTGAGTCAGTCGTCACTGTAATGTAAAACAGAGCTGATGGCATCACGCACTAGAAGTCTTCACAGGACCCAACCAGGCGCCGAGCCAGGTCCAAAGGATGTGAAATCTAATTGAGTTCGGATCTGTTGTTTTGCTGGGGAATATGTATTATCAGCTCTGATGCATCATGAAAGATATGTCATTTTTTTTGAGGAAATTGCTTCTCTTTTCGAGAACCTTGCTGCTGCCAGGCGTGGTTTTCCTCTTGGGTCTGTTTGGATCGAGTCTAATTGTCCTCAGATCGAACTTGATTGGATCTCTTTTTACTGAAAAGTCTAAAGACTTCTAAAACATGCCACCTCCCAAACCAGTGCTCTTTTTCCCCCATATTTAAAATATGTATAGTTCTTCACTTCACCTGGTGGACATCTCTGGGATCATCCTCAAGTAACGTGAGACTGGAACCCTCTCAAAAGGAAATATTGGAGATTCTAGTTTTCTGAGCTTCTCTCCTTCATCGAGCTTTCCTATTGTTCATCACTCCCTCAACAAAAAGTGCAGAACATGTTATACATTTTTTTTTGGTAACATTAGCTATATATGGTATTGACGAGTCGGATCAGTGCATCCTTAGTTTTGAGCAACAATTAGGAAAACTTTATCGTGAGATGTCCGGAGTGAAATACCTCTACCGTCATTTGGATGCGTTGCCGTGGTGACGTTTGTTCCAGACGTTCGTGCTCCCTGGAGGATGAATCCTAACGACGTTGATGACCTCGCCACTTTTCATATTTCATGTCCGTTGGAGTTAAAAGCGTGTGATCGTTCTTTAATTAACACCTCTCCTGTTATATTTAGTGATGCCCTTTCATCTGACATCTTGACCTTTTTTTTTTTTTAAGACCTCCAATTCCACTTCGCCTATCTAAGTGTTAGATAGGAGAGGAAAAAAAAAAAAAAAAAAAAAAAAGGAACTGGACTCATTGATTCAAGAAAGAAAATGTCATCTTCCTGTAGCGGGACAATCGACTGCACATCGATTAAAAAGAGAACTAATGTCATAGAAAGTGGTGGTTCTCCTTCCTCCTCCTCCTCTTCCTCCTCCCCCTCCTCCTCTGCCCCCTCCTCCTCCTCCTCCTCCTCTTCCCCCTCCTCCTCCTCCTCCTCGTCCTCTGTCCCCTCTGGCCTCTCCACCCCTTTTACTTTTGTTTTCTTTACCCTGCCCCCTCTCTCTCTCTCTCTTAAACAACATCATCATCCTCCCCTTCCCCCTTGTCTCCCCCCTCTCACTCTCTCAATTCATTCACTCCATCATTGTTCACCAGATAAAACGTTCTTTATGTGATGTCAGTTTCTGGAAAGAAGAAAAAACGTCTTCTGAAGCTCGTGCTTCATCTTTTTGTTCAAAGAGGAACTCAATAATGATACAGTTATTTCTATAGAAACACAATGTCGCCCATAACTTTAAAGAAATAATGATAGAAATCATCCAAAAATCTCCTTCCTGCTGTTACATTTTTACATTTTTCTCTGGTTGAACCTGTAAAGAAGCATCTTGTTCTTCATCAGCAGCCAGATGCACGATATCGAACCTCCACCCCTCCTCCTCTCCACCCCACCCCCCCCCACCCCCTCCCACCCCCACCCGCAACATCCCACCATCGCCACGTTGCCACGGCAACATGTCGGCCTGCCACGCTATCTGCTCTGGCCTCTCCTCCAGATGGGCTTCCTTTTGTTGCGCAGAGACATGAAAACACATTTCTAGATTTCTTCTCTTTTTTTCTTGCGAGGCGCTCGCAGACGGATGCTCGGTCGGTCAGCGAGTGCGCCACAAATTACTGTAAATGTATGATGTGTGTTATGTATAATTAATAGTGTAATGCCGCTCACTGTGTACACGGTACTGCGGCAGAAGATAAATACAGACACAGAGTAAAGAAATGGTTCCGTTACATTTAATAGTTGTTTTAGCCATTTTATCTTTAGTGCATTTTAATCTTGTGAAGTTTTCATTTGTTATTTTTAATTAAATGTTTTGACGATTGGATGGATTGCTAATTTAAGGATGAAATTTTTATTTCTTTGGTCATAGCCTGACTTTTTGTCTAGCATCACCAGAAAGTCAAATTTATTCATTTATCCATAATTGGCCCAATTCTTTTACAGATATTCATATTTTCCAGAAGTGACCATATTTGGGCGAGAGGGTGGAGCTAGTGAAGAGCAATTCATGTCAACTGTGATATCAATGGGGGTGGTAATTTTTGCAAACTAAAAACAGGTTTGTTTGTTACGTAGAAAAAATGAACGGCTGATTCCTTAGAGAGTCTTTTAGTACAACCGAACACTGAACAACGCCATGGTAGAGACCTGTCAATCACCTTGTAGCCCCGCCCTAAAGCATCCCCTGCTTTATGGTCTGTTTGACTCTAAATGGACCATAATTTATTAAATGAACATCATGCTGTATTGAAGAAGACTTTAAACTAGAGATTGAGACATAAACTCATGTTTACAATGTTTACTGAGGGAATAAATCAAGAGAGAAGTAGAGTCATTTTCTATAGACTTCTATACAACCAGAGGAGTCGCCCCCTGGTGGTCAGGAGAGAGAATGCAGCTTTAACACATGAAGCTTTGACTTCTATACAACCAGAGGAGTCGCCCCCTGGTGGTCAGGAGAGAGAATGCAGCTTTAACACATGAAGCTTTGACTTCTATACAACCAGAGGAGTCGCCCCCTGGTGGTCAGGAGAGAGAATGCAGGTTCAAGACACTTCAGAATTGGCTTCATTTTTCAGACCTGGAGGTTGCCTCTGGCCAAATACCTAAAACAATAATGACGTTCCCATCAGCATCCGCTGTACTTCGTGTGGCCTTTGTAACCCTAATTCTGACGCTAACTAGCAAATGTTTGCATGCTAACACACTTAACTAAGATGGTAAACTTTATTAAACGTATACCTGATACAAGTCAGCATGTTGGCATCGTCATTGTGAGCATGCTAGCATTTAGCTAACGTCAAAGGTACCTCGCTCTGTATTAAACTCCTGTTTTGTAAACGTAAATGTTGTGTTTACATCTTGTTCTGTTGCCTCCAGGAGGCCCAATTAATGCAAATTAATTAATTAGATAGTCATGTAGTTACAGTTATGCTTTTAGCTTTTGATCTTAAGTAGTTGATTAATCAATTATTGGATTGTCACAAAATGAAAATATAACAATTTGTGATTATATATTCATTATTTAAATAATATATTGTGCTGTAAGATATTTTGGAGAGTCAAGAGCCTGAATGTCTGCAGATATGTGGACCATAGTATAAACACACAATAGTACAGCGCCAGTCAGCGAACTCTCCGTGGATTTACTCTGCATTAGCATCGTTACGCAACGCGCAGACTCCTCCAGAATAACTGGGACTCCTGAGAAAAGTGTGCCAACAACGTCTGCAAGAAAAGACACAAAATAGATTTTGACCTACTGTTTCTTCTCAGGCAGCAGCTCCTGTGTAAAAAAAAACATTTAAAATATCACCTGTCGGTCTGATATCTTGGAGCATTAATTAAAGTATGATGATCCTCCTCCTTTCTCGTCATCATCATCATGTATAATAAATGTAAAAATGTTTCTGAGCCCCCTATAATTTTAATCTCAAGCAGTATAATTAAGATAGCAGATTCATTAAGAGTGTGTGTTGCTTCCACTTCTTCCGTCTGATTGACTCCCAGTTTCCCTCACGACATCAATCCCGGTGATCCAAACCCACCGTCGAGTCGGTAAACAGGAAACGGAGCGAACAAACAGTTTGTCTCAACACAACGCTGCGGTATTGATTTCCTCTCCGCCTTTTATCTGCCGACTGCAGCTGGAAGACGACGGCTGCGGCGTCTGTCCGTTCCGAGTGTTCTCCCGCTTCAGTAAAACAGATCACGCAAGGTTTTCACTGATATGAGGTTTTTGAAGATGGTTTAAAAAAGACGCTGCCAAGTGCCGAGTTTCTCTTGCCAGTATTCAAGATTCTAAATTCTGTTTGTTTACTGAATGTGTCTTTTCGCCTGAAAACAACAGCATCTCTTATCTCTCAGGATTTCCCAAACCTTCACTAAGCTGATTCACTCCCATAAACTTAGAGGGTAACTTTGGTATTTTACAGCCTGGACTCTATTTCCCCATGTGTTTGTGTCGAAGTGACTAATGGGAACCAATTGTTTTTTCTTAGAATTGTTCCGGTATTAAGGGAGAAAGCTGCAGCCGCTCAACAGACTGTAACGTGATCACCCTGTGCAACACGAGTCCACTACAAGTGCTCCTTTATGGCACCGACGAGCTCATATTTTATATTTTAAGTCTCTGACAGCATTATGGAGAAATGAAACTTTTTTCTTTACCTTTCGCTTTTGATCCGGTGGCGGGCAACGATTCAGTATTGTAATTTTTCAGCGGAGTCATAGTGTCAAGTAACACTGCGGTTAAGTTCAGGCAATAAAAGCACAACCATAAAACCACCGAAAGGAAAACTTTACCACCATTTAACATATAAAGCAGCGGAGAAGAGGATGTGAAAGCTCAGTCTACATGGTGGCTCACCAACAGTTTGGTCTCTCTCTCTATTTATGTAACATTTAAATACATGTTGATGTCTCGGGTGGAGAGAAACTTCACTTCTCTGCTCCCCTCTCGGAGCTCCTGAGTGCAGCTGGCAGTATTTTAATAACTTGCAGAGTAACTTGCAGTTTAATTGGCGTGACCTCAGTGTGAAACTCTAACAGGAAAGAAGCCGTGAGGTAACTTTCGATTCCTCACCTCGCTGTAGAAGTGTCTCTTTTCTTCAGGCTGTTCACCTGCATGCGTTTCCTAGCTACACCTATAGGAAAATTAAAATCAATTTGCATGAAATCCTGAACCAGGAAGTACTAAAAAAAACAAAACAGGGAAAGATGTTTCACCCAGGAGACCGTTGTTCTCGCCCCGTGTGAAACCAGAAGTTAGCGTTCATTTATTTCTCACTTAACCGCCTCATCAAATTACGCCATTTAAGTTATTTTAATCCAAATGGGTCCATTGGTTTTCTTTTTACACAAGACAATATTTCAGACAATAAAGTCCTTGTATTATCTTCCACAGAGCAGAAATAGATATGATTCAAACCATATCTAATGAGCAAAGAAAGGAACATGGATGATTTGAGGATGACTTGAATCTGTCCGATTGGTTAAAAAGTGTTGGGAGTAAAAACAGCAATGTGTGTGTCCTTTGGAAAAGTAAAAGGTTCAATCTATCTGGTTTGCCTTCAGCGTTTTTTAACGAGTGAAGCTGCTTTCTATCAGCACACTGTCAGACTCGCTGACGACTGACTCCTTTTCTTCTTTCTTTGAGTTCAGCGTTAGCTCCAGTCGAACGTCTCCTCTTAAAGATGCTTTTTCTGTAGAGAACAAGCCAGCAGCAAAACAATATCGTCACCCCGGGCTACACTTTACATCCTGAGAGGAAGAAGAAAAAAAAAAAGCACTTGCATGGATTCAGAACTCACTTTGCCCCCCCAACCCCCCTGTTTGTTAACTGGAGGACACGTTTACTCATCCTGCTGTGGATGGGAAGCGACAGCAGCCGAGCAGAGCGGAGAGAGCTCATCAGCCCGATGTGCTGCAGAAAGACGGAGACGGGGAGGGAGAAGATGTACGGCCACGACCCCCGACGCACACCGAGCGGTAGACGACGCACGTCAGATGTCGTAACATCAGCTGCTTGCTGGCGGAGAGCTGAGAGCGCTTGTTCTCATAAAAGGGATTCAGTTCGCAGGTTTTCGGGTCTTTCTTTATCAGGACAAACAATATTTACAGTAAAAAAAGCCGAGGCTGTCTGCAGGTTCTGAGTTCTTTTGTTTCTTTTCAGCTTCTTTAAACACATTCTTCAAACAAGAGATGATTATTTATCATCACTTTTTTTGTCTCTTTAACACATAAAAAAAAAAAACGGTGAAAAAAACTAGCAACTGGCAAATTTGCAAAAGCAGATAAAAGCCATTCTTAAAATGAATAAATAAACACCAGTTTTGATTGAGTTTCCCTCGAGGGCCCCCGAAGAAAAACATGAATCAGGAAAAAAATCGGATATCTTATCAAAACAAGCCAACATAAGTATGATTGATATTCCCTAGACTGCACAAAATATAAACATGATTTAGGAAAATAAATCAAAACAGAGATCTCTGTCTTTTGCTAAAGAATCCTGAAGCCAAATAGATCAAATTCACTTTGATATAATTCTGAGAAAAGCAGCAAATACTCACATTTCACGTCAGTCTGCGTCTCTCTGAAATCCCTTTTTAGTTTTACCAGAAAATAGATACATTTTATTCAGTGATTGTAGTTTAGTGACAGTGTGGGCTCCATGGTAACGTCGCTCTGACAGCTTGACGGAGTAGCAGCGGGGAAGAGTCAATCCATTCGTGCCACGATCCCACCACTCCTGTCTCCGACCCCGCATCCACACACACGCGTCCATACAGTAGCAGCCATCGCTCCACAGAAAGACATAATGAAAAATGTTCACTATGTTCTCATCCTCGATATCATCGGCTCACAAACTGGCCTCCACCGCACATTAAACCTATAAATGAAACCGTAAACGCTGGCTTCGTTGGCCTCCATGTTTACTGCCATACGACAGCGAGCTGCATGAGGCCAGCCAATCAGAGGCAGAGTAGGGCGGGTCATGAAAACACAAGAAAGTATTGCAAGATGGACTTTAAAAGAAAATGTTTTGTTCTTTTCATGGAATTTATTGACATAAACAACAATATAGAAAAACACCAGACTTACCTTTTTTGTTCATTTTGTTAAAGCACTATTTCTATTTCTTATTGTAACAGTAATTTGGTTGTTCTCTACATGATGGTGCAGCCTTGAAATAGCCACAGACACCAGCTGGTTAGCTTAGCTTAGCACAAAGACTGGCAACAGGGGGAAACAGCTAGCCTGGTTCTGTCCAAGGGGAACAAAAATCCGCCCATCAGCATCTCTAAAGCTCAATAATTAAATCGTTATGTGTCCTTTTGTTTAGTCTGTATTTAACTTTATTTTCCAAAATGTCAAACTATCACTTTAAAGTTACTTCAAACAATCAGTTTTAGCTTTAAAACACATTTTACTGTGTCCTCTACACACTGATCGGACCACGAAAGTGCATCGCTACTGGAATTAAAATGTCAAAAAATCCTCGAAGCGCAACTGGTAGCGTGTGTGGTTATCTGTTAAAGGACACATTCAGTATGCTTAAGGTGGACTTGCTGCTTGAGTGCAGCCTTTAAATCCACAGACGGACGACCGGCTGACTTGCTCTGTGCTTCGCTTCACCCTTCGAGCGGATGTCGACACGTCACACGTCGTTACCGCTGAGTGTCGGAGCGTCTCTGAGTAGCCTCTGTGTTTTTAACCTGCAGTGTTGGTGGCAGCTTGTCTGTTCGTGCCCCCCCCCCCCCTCCTCCCCCCCCTCCTCCCCGCCCTCGGGTCACGTGGTACAGAAGGCAGCGATGGAAAGATTGTCATGGTTAAAACAGCTTTCACACATCCGACAGCCCAAGATGGCAGCTGTCAGTGTTGCTGCTGCCAAGCTTAATTTGCATGATGAATGAATAGTTGTTATGGAGCTACGCTTGTGTGTGTTTGTTATGTTGTGAAAGATTTCCGTGACGCTGTGTCGCGAAAGCCTTGATCATCAGCGTTGAGACGCTGGCACCGATCCGAGCCAGCAAGGTCATCACACTGGCTACAGGTCAGCCTCAAGTAGTCAGTCATCCAGACGCAGCTCCTGGAGAAGTCGGTGAACTTCACCGAGCTGTGTGGGGCTACGGATGATGTTATGAACCCAGACACGAGGCCGTGTGATGTTCCCACGTTTGTGGGACTTCCACAACATGTACAGAGTAAAGCGACGCGAAGATTCTGTCTTAAAACGTGCATTCTCTCTCCTGACCACCAGGGGGCGACTCCTCTGGTTGTATAGAAGTCAAAGCTTCATGTGTTAAAGCTGCATTCTCTCTCCTGACCACCAGGGGGCGACTCCTCTGGTTGTATAGAAGTCAAAGCTTCATGTGTTAAAGCTGCATTCTCTCTCCTGACCACCAGGGGGCGACTCCTCTGGTTGTATAGAAGTCAAAGCTTCATGTGTTAAAGCTGCATTCTCTCTCCTGACCACCAGGGGGCGACTCCTCTGGTTGTATAGAAGTCTATAGAAAATGACTCTACTTCTCTCTTGATTTATTCCCTCAGTAAACATTGTAAACATGAGTTTATGTCTCAATCTCTAGTTTCAAGTCTTCTTCAATACAGCATGATGTTCATTTAGTAAATTATGGTCCATTTAGAGTTAAACAGACGCTTTAGGGCGGGGCTACAAGGTGATTGACAGGTTGCTTCCAGAGACGTATACAGCGTCTCTACGTCTCTCATCCGCATTCCAAATATGGTCACTTCCGTTCACTGGTTGCAAGAAGTCAAGATGGCGACGGACAACTCAAGGCTTTAAAACCGTCAGTCCACAAACCAACGGGTGACGTCACGACGACCACGGCCACTTCCTGTACACAGTCTGTGGACAAAACACATCAGAAGAAGTGAAACTATTGGTACCCGAGCGTGCTTGAGTCCCCTCCGTTTTAAAACCACAGAAAGATGAATTGTAAGTCATCGGTGTAATTACTGTAGAAGAAAAGACCGTCACCAACGGGATTGTCGGCGTCTTCGCTGCGTTGTGGCTTCGGGTCAGATTTAGTGGGTAAATCTGCTCGCTGTCACAAAGCAGGGTGGTGGGCGCAGGTTTTCCACAGCGAAGCGAGCTTTGAAGAGGAAATCTTTTCTAACGTGTTTATCCTCCTCAGAGCAGCCGGAGGCTGCGGGAGGGGGAGGTGATGCATGAAGCAAGAAGGGTTCACGGGAGATCTGGAGATCTGGAGGAAATACCAAAGAACCTGGTTGTGTTTTTTTAAAGAACGACCCCTCGGTTCTGGACGTCGTCCTGTTGGTGTTGACGGACTTTTCTTCTGTCACCTTTAATTCTCTTCAACCTTTTGGCTGTAACTGAACACAGAGACCTGCAGCGAGAGGATTCATCCCCACAGTCGCTCATTTCTTTGCTATCAACATTTTTATATTCCAAAAACTCCCCCTTAGTATTTATTTCAACCTTGTCAGAGCTACGGTTATCAAAACTATCCTCTGGTAAAACGACTACATTTCTTTCAGCGTGATTCTTAATATCCTTCTGTCGGTTTTAAGCTGTAAGTTGTGCAAAGAACAAATCGAGTTTTGCACATGTTTTTAATGATTTTCACAACCTTTCTTGTCCATGCATTGACCGATGCTCCTGCAGTTTGAGTGTCCTGACTTAAGTCTCGAGTTAAATAACACGAGACAGATCACACAAAATGTTATAAAAGAAAATTCTAAAGACATAATAATATTTCATCCTAGAAATAACATTAATAGCACCTTAAAACAGCTCGAGAGCTACTAAAACATTGAAAAATAGAAATCTAAAACAATAATTTAATGAGACATCAAGAATCAAAACGACACCCAAATATTGACAAGATAGTGCACAGTTTCTGCAGCATATATTCCAATATATATATATATATATATATATATATATATATATATGTATATATACACACATATACAGTATATATATATATATATATATATATATAATGATAAAAAATAAAGAAAATAGTAGAAAAATGCCCTTCTGTTTAATATAATTGTAAATATTTACAATAATATTAAACATATATATATATGTTTAATATATATATATTTAATATATATATATATATATGTGTTTAATATTATTGTAAATATTTTCAAAGATATTTACAAATATTTACAATGATACAGATACAGATGGGCATTTTTCTACAATTATTTTATTTTTATCGTTTTACATCAAATAATGTATTGAACTGTAGAAAAAATAATCAGCAGATGAATCGATTATGGAAACCATTGTTTACCAGACAAGATTAGTTTGATACTGACTCGTCAAATGTCAGATTCCTAAGATCACCGTCAATTAATTTCTTTGTTTCCATATCGTATTGGATGTTTTTTGTTTGCTTGTTTGTTTTGTATCACTTTCAGACACATTTAGGCATTGAACTGTATGGGAGAATATAAATATTGATTTATATGTCGTGTTTGCTCATTGTTCCAAGCTTCTGAGTTTGTGGGAGGAAAACAGTGGCGCATCTATTTAGTATTAATCGTCTTCTAACTTCCTTCAGTCCTCTTCACTGGCCGTCATTCTGAGAAACCTGTTCTTTTTTAATCTGAGATGTAATAAAACACAGCAATGTTGTGAAAAGATCATTTCATTTTGTTCAGCCGTCCTGCTCCTCAACGTCTTTCATCCATCTTGGATCTCCTCTACGTTGCATCATTCTCTCTGCAGCAGTCTCCACCTTTAAACACTTTCTCTCTCCACCTTTTCCCACTTCCTTCCCTTAGCTCCTGCTTCCTTGCTCCTCCCTCCTCCTCCTCTTTCAGTCCCTCCGGTGCCGCAGAGGCTCTGCAGCTCATATTCCATTTTCAGTGTTTCATGTATAATGCAGCAGGTCCCTTCATCAAAGTGAAAATGTCTGTCGGGGCAGAGGGCAGGCCCGAGGTTCGGGGGAAGGGTTGTCGGACCTCGCTTCAGCCAGAATATCCTGTCCAATATCCTGTCTCTATAACTGGGTTATTGGGTTCCATGAACAATTTATCTTTCGTAATGGTTGAAAAAGTGTATTAGTGTGCTTTTATTTTGAAAAATAAACACCAACAACTGTGTAATCGTTTGAAAAAAAAAGGCTGCTTTTAAAATATTGTCAACATGTTCTTCATTAAAAAGCGTAAAAAATAACGAGCATGATAATAATAATAATAATATATTTTTTGTAAATGTTGTGTACAACACAGGTGGGAAAAAGTAATTAATTCATGAGACGAAGGAAAGTGGTTATTTGTGAAGATTATCTTCCTGCTCAAAGCGTGTAAGCATCACAAACGTTTCTCTTCCACAGAGATCATTTTCTGTAATAATCTAAAATCCAGTAGAAAAATCCCATTGGCTTTTTGTCGAGGGAACCAGTGCGATGTTAACTTCTGTTGGCCTACGAACATACGTCATCCCTGCAGCCCTCTAAGGTGTGTCGACAGGTGTGTTGATTAAAGACGTGCATGAGACAGGAGAACACGTCCGAAGTGAGTGTGATATTTCCCGATGGTGGCACTGGAGGAACGATCCGGAAGGTATTTGTGCTCTGGGGATCTGGAACATCTAGCAATTATCACTGAAATACAAAAAAAAAACCTGGCCATGGTGTTGATGAAGATTCAGGGTGTGTCACAAAAAAAGTCCTCGTGAATATTTAAATCGCATGTCATGGAAAAGAAATGGCCTCGGATGTCCAGATACAGAATCTTGCTCTGGACCAAAGCGTCGGACGGTCTGGTAGCCGACATCCCCGCCAGCGGATCAAAAGACTCTCGGTGCCTTGATGACTCATTTCGGTCCCAAACCCTAATTTACAAACCTGGCTCGACCTCAGAGACTCTCACTGTCTCCGTGTCTCCCACACGCTGAGAACAGTTTTTATAGAAACGTCTGCCCAGAGCCTTTTTTTTTTTTTTTTTGCATCAACTGGCTTTGTTATGTCAGAATATAATCTCACCACACTGCTGGACCACAGCCAAATCATGACTCACACACACACACACACAGTGGAGTGTGATCATCATAATTGTGTCCAGCGTTCAAGGAAAGGCTAACCTGTAGGAACAAGGACTCATTTCCCTAAGGCGTTGTTGCCGCGGCGACTCCAAATGAGACCGGACCATTTCCTATTGACTATGAGATTAGAGCCCATTTACAAAACTAACCTAATGAAAAGGGGACGGGAAACTCACCGAGGTAATTTTTCAGTTGCTGGAACTCGAAGAAGATAGGAAAAATAAGCCCTCTTGATTGAAACCGGCGCTCTGTTATTTGTGATAAAACACAGAGAGATTATGAATCTTGGTTTTCACGAGCCACGATGATCGCAGCTGTCATTAAGTCTCCGAGTCATCTGGTTATAATGGGATTATATTTCTTTGTGTCTTTTTTCAAACAGGACAGTTTTCCTGCCAGATTTGGAGGAATCCACTTTGTGAACCAGCCCTGGTACATCCACGCTCTCTACACCGTGATACGGCCCTTCCTCAAAGACAAGACCAGGAAGAGGGTGAGGCTATAATCAATATTTCTAATGTTACGGCTACTTGATGGCTCCAGAAACTGACTGGTCACTTCCGGCTCAGCACCGAACAGCAAACAGACGCAGTTAGAGACCAGCTGGTGGACATAGTGCAGCACTTAGCAGCTAAAGAGGAGTCGGTGGAGACCAAAAACCGAGCTAAAAAGAGAGAGAATATTGGACTTATGTTCTTCAGGTGGTCACAAACACAACTACTTATCAATGATAACTGTTTGGCCAAAAAGAAAAATCTGTTAATGCAGGTTTGCTCACGCTTTTATAGAAGAAAACATTCCAATATTGGTAATGGTTTTGATGTGACAAAAGTCCCCAAAAAATGTTATTTTCTGTATTATTGAGATTTTTCTTAATTTGGTTCGATTACTTTCTCAAAATGTCAACAACGTATTGACAAAACACAAACTGAGCTACTTGTGCCTTACCTTTAAATTGGTATTAGACATTTTTTTTTTTGCTATAAAGATCAATTATGGAACAATGATATTAAAGTAAGCCTTTTGCCACTTTGACTTGTCAGCACAAAATATCTTAAAAAATGTACGATGGATCCCCGTAAGTCAAGCTTCAAACCAAAGTCACTTCTCTAAGCTGTCTGCACCTTTGCAGATCTTCATGCACGGCAACAACCTGAACAGCCTCCACCTGCTGATCCACCCCGAGATCTTGCCGTCGGAGCTCGGCGGGATGATGCCGCCGTACGATATGGGCACGTGGGCGCGGGCGCTGCTGGACCACGCCTACGACGAGGAGACCGACTACTGTCCGGAGTCCTACACCCTGTCAGTGCAAGACCTGGAGAGGGACCTGGAGAAAAACCTGTCCCCTAAAACCATGAAGAGGTCAGCTCATCACCTTTGACACCTCCTATTGTTGCACTGGTTTTGTTTTTTAGTTTCATGTGTTTCCTCTTATCAAAATATTCCCAGCTGCTGCAGGGATTCGAACCAACGACTGCTTATTAGGGCCTTTGTTGGTAAAAAAAGAGAACAAATTCTTAAATTAATCCCCAAAAAAGACTTTGATATTCTCTGAGATTAAATTACAAAGAAATCACAAATATCCAATATATATTATTTTTATGTTCTCTGAGATTAAAGTGGTAAAATAATTTTTTTTTTTTTTAAAAATAAACTACTAAAGATGTACTTTTTACTGCACTACATTTATTTGACACTTTTGGTTACTAGTTACTCTGCAGATTTATGTCATTTATACTAAATAAATGAACAAATAGATCCTCAGCAGCCTATAAATAATTTAAAATGAGCTCCACCTGTACCAGCTGTATCATCATAGTAATGTACACATTAATGCATCAATAATTATAATCCAGTAAAATAATATGTTACACTCAAATGGGCCATTCCTCATAAAAAGTACTTTTAGTACCTGAAGTATAGGTTGACGCTAATACTTTTCTAATTTTACGCAAGTAAAATTTTTAATTCAGGACTTTTACTTATAACAGAGTATTTCTCCACTAGCGTTGCTATTTTTACTTCAGTAAAAATTCAAAATATATATATACTGTATAGTCCAAGCGGCAACCTCTGGTGCTGAAAAATGAAGCCAACGGCAAAACCTGCAGTTCATCAAATGGCCACTTGAGGCTGGCTGCAAAAACGAGTCAATCTCCGTGGACCTTTATTTAGCCCCTGTAGGCTCTGACATCATCACCTAGCTTAGCACAGCACGGAGCGGGGATGATGGGATACGAAACGCTGATCCAGAATGTGGCGAAGAGTGGAAAATTAAAAACAAGCCACGTCTCCGATGACCTGGTGTCGTGTTTCCCTGCAGGTCTCAGTCGGTGGTGGAACCGGGCGTCCTGAAACGACCGGACAAAGCCAAGAGCGACGAAGACAACATGCAGCCGCTGCTCTCGCTGGACTAAACCTCTCACACACACACACACACACACACACACACACACACACATAATCAGCATAATCAGCATTTACACACACAAACACACTGACTTACCCTGTGCACCCAAACGCCCTGAAAACACACCTTTCCTCCAGAGAATGCAGCCGCTGTTGGATTCTTGTTTCTCTTGAACTCGAGGAGAAAAAAAACTAAATGAGCTGACGGGAAGCAGGGAAACGAGCCGGAGACGAGAGGGACCTTCCCCTCACACAGAAGGGCATCCTAAGAGCTACTGATGGTGTTCTATACATTTATTTATTTATTTATTTATTTGTCAAGTGCCAATTCCTCCCCCCCCCCCCAAAAAAAACCCTGTAAATTAACATCTTTGAACGTCAGTGTGGAGCAGGGAAAACACAAAGAAAGAACGAGTTGTGAAGTCGCCACATACGTGTTTCCAACAGGTGTATAATATATATATATATATATATATAACGTCTGGAAAGCTGGAAAACGTACTTCAAAGAGCTCTTTGGGGGGGCCACAGCTCCCCGGCTGCAGGTCTTTTCTTTGTACAGTAATTTGAAGGAAAAGAAGAAAAAAAGAACAGCTCAGGAAGTGGTGACAGTAATGAGCTCGTTCAACCTCCTGGACACAAAACTGGCAGAGAGGCAGGCGCCGGGTTTACTGGGAGTTTCACTGAGGCTTGTGTGCGTCTTTCCTGTGAAAATATAGCGCTCCCGTTACCTCTCGGAAAAAAAAGCAAATCCCCCTTTACGGTAAGAGTTGGCTCTATAAATACTGTGTTTTTCTTCCTATTTTTCTGACCCACATGTCACAGATTTCTTCTTCCATCAGGAAAAGTACTTTTAGTTTTTAAACGATGACGTCACGTTGGGCTGAAGACGACCAAAACGTATTTTGAGAATGTAAGTAGTTAGGATGTCTAGCCAGAAAAAAATTAATAAGCCGAAATTTTATTTGTATAGAAGCAGAGAAAGGGCAAGCATATTACCATCTCCTCTGACTTTGTGACACGTTTCTTATATTTCTGGCAATAATAGTGTTACTTCTGAAATGGCCAAACATAACCACAGTATCTGTTTTTCAACATGTCGGTATTATAAGATTTAAAGACGCACTGGTATTTTTTGCATGTTTTTTGCTAAAAATCACACTGGTTTTTTCGCATTATTTCCGTGCGTTATTGGTGTTTTATAATGCAGCTAAAAATGTATTTTAATCAGTATTAGTATTAGTTATAATCTCACCTCGAGGTCTACCTTTTTACTTTGGCCTGAGCTTTCAACCACATCTCACGTCTCACATCTTCAACTTATCGACTCACAGATTTGATTGAAGATCGATGTGCTATCATGCGATAAGAAAATGATTGCAGTCATTTATTTTATTTCTTTTAAATTAGAAATAAAATTGAAAATTAGAATTTTTTTTAAAAAAGTAGAAAGAAAATTGAAAATTTAAATTTTTGTGAAAATTTAAATTTTTTGAAAAATTAGAATGTTTTGAAAATTAGAAATATTTTGGAAGATTTTTTAAAATGACTGCAGTCATTTTTGTCTTCAGCAACTACATAAGGAAATGCTTTTCAGAAGCAGACTCGTTACATAAAAATTACCTTACCGAATAAACTGCACTGTCAATTGTGTTTTGAGTAAACAATATTTTTTCCCGGATTGTGCTTCTAATTGAAGTCAGCGGACAAAAAGCATCGACACAGACACGGGACTTTCACCCAGGAGACCGCTGTCCCATTTGAAACAAAAATCAACATTATCTTATTGTTAATTAAACTTTTAACGTTACGTATTTGACTCAAGTCACATTTTACTTTTTACTTAACGTAACCAAGTGGCTTTTTTTGCGCTTTGTTTCGTTTAAATTCACAAAGGTCGGGTACGTTTTTTAAAACCGCGACTGTAATCCGGGAGAAAATATGTTAGTAACGTTTTCTCTATTAACAGATTCTGTAGGCAACGAGCAGTCTTGATAGTCGATGGGTTCCGAGATTGCTCGAAACGTAATTGGGAATGCAGTTGAGTTTTATGGAAATGCAGTTTTTAGGAGACAGGGTTAACTCTTAAAGGTGCTCTGTTGGGTTTTGGTCCACCGGTACGACTACGGAGCAATGAACCGGTCACTTTTTAGTTTTTATCAGGCGATGTGGATTCACATTCTGTACTTTCACAGTATTTACTAATCTGGCGAAGGTTGCGCACAACACGGCTCCAACAAAGGCAAAGAGGAAGCAGACCGCTAGCTAGCAAAAGTTGTCGTAAACAAACAAAAATTAAATTAAATTAAAAAAAATTAAAACTCCACACATTTATTTATTACCTCGAGGATACACACAAAGGGTTTCACTGAGAAACACTGGACGTAAACATAACTTTTGTGCGTTTACGAGAAAACTCCACAAGGCACCTTTAAGCTTCCCAAATGTCCGAGCTTCCTGACGGCACATGAACGCACCACACCCGCAGACTAATGCGACGTTTACAAGCTGTTAATAACACGCAGTGATAAATAATCTATCTCAGGCCGTATTAAAGTGTGCTTAAAGTGATTTGCAGTAAATAGGTTTGTGTCAAGTTTTATCTAAAAAAAAAAAAAAAAAAAAAAGTATTATTTTACATTTAAAAATGACAGTATTTTGTTTAAACGCTTAACTTAGGCACGATGCTGCTGCAGTGTAGATATTTAAAAGGGCGCAGACACTATTTCTGTTTGCTTTCACTCTCCACTGACTTCTTCTGCTTCTTCTTCTTCGCGGTCACCAGCTGAAGGTGTCCTCCAAAATAGACAATTCACTTCTGTCGTGCAAAAGAAACGACAACCGCGCGTCAGACAGGGAAACCACCGGGGGAACAGCAGCAGAGGGGAAAAAAAGCCGGTCGGGCTGGCAAGCAGGCAGCAGCCCGACCGGCTGATCACAGACAGGCCGGCGGGCGGGGAGCGTGAGGTGGCCGGCTGCAACGAGAGCAGACAGCTGGAATGTTAAACTATCACAGCAGCGAACATGACATCATGTCAGCCCCACTCACAACAGCTCCCGGGCCGCGAGGCAGACCGCGGCCTCGGCGGGAGACCCGTCTGCCTCCGAACCAGATGGAGATAACAATCTGGGGATATTCTTATTTCACATCAGTCGGTCTGGGAAACTCTAGGAACATTCTTAAATCTGAATTATTAATTAACCTTTTTGCTAAAGCCCCCCCACCCCCCTCCTGCTCCCCTTAGTTACTACATCTTCCTGTTCTCACACAGCACATGTGCAGTTTATATTGATAATAGAAGCGAATTTACCTCTCAAAGTTTGTGGTAGCTTTTTCCTTTCAAACATTGGACCTCACGCGAGAACATTTTCATCTTCTTATCTCAACTTTCTCGTACTTCTTGGCGTACGAGTACGCTCCTAACTTCGGATAACCGATGATAAGCGTGACGAATGTCACCTGTTGGTTTCATTAACGATAACGTCATGTACACCCACACGTCCTGCTTTCACAGATCCATGAAGGGAAGTTTATACTTTTTAACAACAGCAGGAGCAGAATTAAGAGACCTGCTAATAACAAGGACAAATAACGAGGGCTGCAATGTCACCTGAGGGTCGAGTGTCACTGAAATGTAGAAGAAAAGGTTCAATTATGAGAAAAAACATTAAAGCCATCGATGAATGCAACGGGAGGGAGCCTATCATTCAAACAGGATAATGTAAACATAAATATGAAGTATCATTTTTATAGGGTTTTCCGACTCAAAATCGCTTCAAAGTAATGAAAAAAACGCAAAGTGTGTTCATAATTTGAGAAAATTCAAATTACGATAAAATAGCAGAATGCCGGCAAGTTCTCCTGAATCACTCGTACGAGCCACTGGAGAACGGATCTGTTAAAGACCAGAACCCCATAATAATAATAATAATAATAATAATGATATGCACACGATGGTTACATACACGATGATGTGCTAAAAGACGTCCTCCATGTATTTAATGACTTAAACCAAAAGAGATGATGTAACATTCAATGACCCCTTCGGGTGTCGGTGCAGGGAGCAGTGTTCCCGTTGTGTACCAAGATAAAGCAATGCTGACTTTTTTTTATTTTAAATCAAAACTTTAATCTTTTACTTACATTAACCGAGTTGTTTCAGCTGCCAAGCCTTTACTTCATATTGAGAAGAAGTAATTTAAAAATGTTTTTAAAAAAAAAAAAGGCTTTAAATGTTTAAAAAAACATTATTGCTGAATATAATTTGCGTTTTTTTTTTTTTTTTTGCAGAATCGTCTCGATAGGATTGAATTTTCTGAGCATTGACAGCAAAACACAAATGGACCCATACTTAAAAACTTGTTTTATAATAACTGGAATTATTATTTATCTGCATTATTGCATTAGAGAGGTTATTGCACCACTTTTTCCTATGGGGGGGGGAATGTAGAACTGCCAGTTTTGTGCACATCAGAGAGACTGTAATAAACTGTGGGTCCAACGTGGAGCCAGAAAATGTTCATCCAGAATGATTCCCGTGCATCGGTACACTTATATCTTTACAGTACAACACACAAACAGAAGAAGACCCAAAATACACGAGTCAGCTGAGGCAGTCGAGGAAATGTGAAGGAAAACAGGGACACACACACACACACACACACACACACACACACACACACAGCCACTGTAGATGCTTCCAGTTGTTAGGATACGAAGTTTACATTTAATAAACATCTGCTTGAATCTAT
Source organism: Ophiodon elongatus (assembly GCA_016806645.1). Classification (NCBI taxonomy): domain Eukaryota; kingdom Metazoa; phylum Chordata; class Actinopteri; order Perciformes; family Hexagrammidae; genus Ophiodon; species Ophiodon elongatus. The sequence continues at coordinate 45,526 of JACSYO010002071.1, read as the reverse complement.
ATTACGACAGAGGACGTCCTGCAGGTTCCCTGGTTATTTTTAAGGTTAAAGTATAAAGAGGTTGGCACCAGAGGCTTCGTTCTGTAAAACCTATTGTATGTAGAGGAACTTAAACACAGTAACACGCAGGTAAAGATTTACATTTTATTACAAATATACTTTATCGGGTGATGCTTTGTGCTTTACCACACATTTAAGATTTTTTTTTCTTTTTTTTTTCTTGTCAGTATTTTTATTAAAATTGCTATCTACCTTGTTTGTATACAGATGACAGATCGGTGTATGTGGAATGACTTGTGAACAGAATTACGACGCTAGAATCTGTTTGTTTTTTTTTTGTTTTGAGGAAATTCAGCATTTTTTCGAACGTTTCTTTTCCGTGTTGTCGTCGTGTCTTTCCCGCTGACCTCGGAGCAACGCGTTGCCGAACACATTCATCACAATCAAGTCGTGACGTTTCGACGGCTTTCACATTTCTTTTTCTTTCTTTTTTTTTTTTAAAAACGCCGTCCCCGGAGCTCCTCAGTGACTTTTCTAAAAAAAAAAAAAAGTTTTGATTGAACTTTCTCAACAAAAAAGTGAAACCCCTAAAATGAATCCTTTCTGCGACTGTTTTTTTTTTTTTTTTTTACTGGAAACACCAATAATTAAGATGTCAGCTTTTTCGTGAGCTAACGTGGTATTTATTCAGTCGTTTTTGTAAACGCGTCCATTTTTCACGCCAGCTTACATGAAACAAAATGTAGAGCCCACGTGTTGTTATTCTCCCGTGCAAAATACGATCTCACAATGACGCACAGACTAGAGACACATAAAGGGAGCACGAATCTGAGATTTGCAGCATGACGTCGTCACCTCTTCTGTTTGTTTGTTTGTTTTTTATTTATTTTTTTTATCATAAACTAATGCCGTACTTGGGGCCTCGTGCACGAGCATGCAAGAGCCCTGAAGGACAAATTGAACTGCAGTTTGCAAGCGGCAAACATGCGTGAAATATGATGCTCCATGTAAACCTTTCGCAATTCACCTGAAGCAAATTAGCTTTTGTGAAACGGGCTCTGCTCAGCTGTTTGGAGCCAGGGAAAAAAAATACATATTCCTTATGAATCAAACAAAGGTCACAAGGTCACACAATGCTGTTCTTTGTATTTCATATATTCATTCCGGAGTCGTGGTGTCCGGCGTCCGTGGCGACAACCGTTTTTCTTTTTATTTATTTTTTTTATAAATGTTTTTTTCTTTTCTTTAATGCGCAAATTAAAAATGTTGCATTAAAGTAGTTGGATGGAAACTTTTTTCTGGCCGCTTTAAAGCCTGAAGCTTTCTCCGCTTCTCCAGTTTGTCCCGTAGCTGAAAACATCGCCTCCTGTTGGAGAGATGAATCACTTTGCATGGGAGAAAAACCGTGAGAAGACTTAACCTGTGATTTGTTTTTGGATGTGCATGCTCCTAAAATCTAGTACAAAATGTTGATTTTTGTCTGATCACACAAGTCGTTTTTGAGGTGTTTAGGTATTAATTTAAAAAAAAAAAAAACTACAGTAAATCTCCTGTACACCTCCATGATGGGGGTAAACGTGGTCAGACAGACTGGTACGGCATTCTCCAACGATATCATCAGTGTGGAGGACACAATGAAAAGGAGAGGACATAGAAACTGGAAACATGTTCATTCACCTGTGATTGTTTGCATCCATTTGTTTTTTTTGGTTTTTTTTAAAGGGAAACGTTGACATTCATGTGCAGTTTCAGTTAGTCGGCCCTGAACTACACGGATTCACAGAGCTGTTGTTTTGAAAAATTAATAGATATGTGAAACTGGTATCAATGACAGACAGTACATGCACCGTATAGATCAGTTAGTCTTTAAATGTTCACATGAAGTTTTGTTCCAAAGGGGTGACAATATATAGATATATAGCTATCTATCTATATCTATATATCTATCTATAGATATATAGATAGATATATAGATATCGCTCTCTATATATAGAGATATCTAGATATCTCTATATCTCTAGTTATCTATATATATATATATATATATATATATATAGATAGATAGATATTTCTAGATATCTATATATATATATAGATAGATAGATATCTCTAGATATATCTATATAGATATATCTATCTATCTATCTATTTATATAGATATATATATCTATATAGATATATAGAGAGAGATATACACTAGATATCTCTCTATATATATACAATAATGCAACATTATGGAATTAAACTCACAAGCGTTGTCTTTATAATTCTGTATTTTCTTGGACTAATAAGATGAATTCTCTCACTGACTTTGACTAATGTTTGATTTATCTCAGCCAAAGCCACCTCTTCCATTAAAAACCCAATGTATTGCTTCTTATCATGAAGTGTATGTGCTTTGAGGATTTGACACTGAATTACTTTATATATATATATATATATATATATATATAATTTGCTTGAAATGAATGCATACCTTTGAGTTGGTGATATTTAATTTCCATATCACTGTTCTTTGATTGTATAGTTAGAGTAGGAGCTGTAGGGGAGACCAAACTACAAACTGAATTGTGAAGTTATTATGGAAAGCCAGTATATTATAGCAGCAAAACTGTTCAGTTAGCAGGTGTTTAAATGTATAAATGTCCTCAAAGACAATTTTCTGAAATGCATCATGTAAAACGAGCAAAATAAATATGGACACACGTAGATTTTCTCACATTTCTCTTATTTTCGTGTCTTAAGTCTTGTCTCACCACTTCAGTTATTGCCAAAGAGAGAAGAGATTTTCTGTTGAATATATATTAAAACACCACCAGCTATTTATAACCTTCAATTCAGTCGATGCTACGATACACTTTGCACTAAATGAAAAAAACTAGATATGTTTTATGAGCGCAGGACAAACTTGCTATGTTTTAGAAGCAGCTACATAAAACCTTTGATTCAGTTTAATTAATATGGGATTAGAATTGTTTCAGTGTTGTTATATAGAATCTATCAAATGCAATTAAGAGAGAATTAAAACAATTTGAAAGCAAAAGATTACCTCAAGAGCAAAAATCTACACTTGGCAAAAGCCCGGAAAGTAAACACAAAAACGATGGCGGACCCCGACGGACTGTTTTCTTTGGCAGAATTTAATGAAGGAAAATATGTCATTTTGTAAAACTGAGAGAGAGCACAAACACATGCCTTTGTAAGTACTAAACAATACATCGGTATATAGGTTTACTGGCATAAACCAGATTATTAGTGTTTGTACAAAATATGAAATACAACAGTAAATACCATTTACACGAACACCAATTCTTTAAACACGAGTACATCCCTATGTAGTTGACAGTAAACTAACTATTATCAACAACACTGTTCTCAAACCAAAGAAATATTAACGTAAACATGTTAATATAACTGTAAATAGAAGATGACTTCTGGATGAAGCCGATTTTGTGGACTTTAAGGCAAGGATTACGAAGATTGTACACTAAGATTCTCCCTCCATGGGCAAAAGGAACTTCCTGAACATCACTTCCTGTTACTCGTATATTTCCGATGAGCTCGCTTCCTCTTCAGTGCAGCTGTTCACTATCGCCACTAGGTGTTGCTAACGGGCAAATAAAATAAAGCAAGACGCCGAGATTATCTGCCGTCAACAGCCGCCTAATTACATGGCATCAATTTACATGCACAGGTTTTACTATTTGTATTTTATTAATTGAATATGCGCAAATATACCTGATACCTAATATACCTACGTTTCCTGGATTTGAGTTGAGCTTCGTTCTGTTGTACTTTTTCTAGTTAGGAGGTCGGAAATATTTGAGTTCCCAGTTTAAGCAAAATAAGTATGATAGCGAAGGAGAAACTTCAATCAGCGAACTGAAAGTGGAGCATGCTGTAATCAAAGGGAGCACATTGTTTTATGATTTAAGTGTTGATTTTATCTTTTGTGTAATTGTTTGGTTTCATTATCAGAATTTGTTTTTGAAGAGCTTTTGTGGAAAAGAAAATATTGTAACAATTCAGACACTTGAACTTTGAGTTAGTTCTGAAAGATGACTCAGGAGGACTTGATACTGTGGTGGCTTCGTTTGTGTATTTAGTCCTTTCCCTCTAGCCTATAGGAGAGGAAAATCTACAATATTTAATATAAAAATGAACGCGAACATAGGTTTAATATACGGGGAGATGTGCTACTTGCATTGTACAAGTACATTCACACGACCCTGAGTATCACTTGCTAATGTTTTGGAGTATTGCTGCACAGATTATGTTCATTAGCAACAATTAGTTTCACAACAGGAAGTTATTAATAAACATAAAGAGGATGGTTAAACGGGTGCACAAAAAACCTTTGGCTTCATATAGATATAGATATTGTATCTAATTTCCTTACAATATATATATATATATATATATTGTATATAATACAATATATATATCTACAGTAACATATATATATATATATATTGTAAGGAAATTAGATACAATATCTATATCTATAGATATATAGTATCTAGATATATATATTGTATTAGATAATATATATATATATATAGATATCTATAGATATAGATATGGATATCTATATATATTGTAAGGAAATTAGATTAAAACATTGACAGGAACTGTTGATAAATGTCCATAAAAATATTTATTCCAGGCAGCAATTAATTGTCCTCTAAACACTTTTCTTGTGAGGAATCTAAAAGAAGGACACGGTAATGGCCTCACAAGTTTCTGCAAATATTTATTGAAATTCTGACTCACAAAATGCATTTTGGTGATTTCCTCCTACCTATTACCACGGCAGACGTCCCTTAAGTGCTGTTTTAAAATGTTTTAAAAACTGTGATTGAGTCATCATACACCTCCGCTTTAACATACGTGCAACAGGTAGTTTACACCGTCTCGTTATGAAAAACAATTCAAATTATCGCCCACATTACAGTCTGATGATATTCAACAACACAAAAAGAAACATCTTTTTTTAAGCAAAGCAGTGTATGACTTCCTCTTTATCTCTGAGACCTAATGAGGTGATCCGTCTCCAGAGAGCAACAAATAAAATAAACTATTATCTACATTCTCCATGCAGCACATGACTGACTGTTGTGTGAATTACAAATTTAAACACGCGTCGCGGTACTTCCTATAAATTACGCCATTACTCAAATGACATAAGAAACATTAACAAAATAAGTGATCGCTCTCGAAGAACAAAACAACCTCAAAACATATTTGTTCAGTGGATAAAATTCTCTCTTCTCACTTGAGCAATTCATCTTATTGCAACACAACCGTCACATCTCCCATTGACTTTAAAGTGGCAATCTTGAAGACTTTCAGTTTAATAAATGTAAAACGTTAAGTCAGTCTCTATCGCTGAAGGAGGTAACACAATGGTGAGTGGGGCTATAATCAAACGATGAAAAAAATATTTATCACGGGTTTTCTCCATTTTAACCACACAAAAGAAATGGAACTATGCACATAGTGAAGAATAACATGTTATGCTCTGTTTTCACTCGCATAGAAATTCTAAATCAACCAGGACCGAAATCTTCAGGATTGCCACCTTAAACCTCGATACGAATGATTTCACTCGCATTAAAACATTCATTTACACCTCTGAAAATCTTCTTTTCACAAATTCTTCTCAAAAGTAGTTTTAAAACATTTACTCTGGAACCTGCAGCTACTGCAGCAGGTTCCTCGTTTCCCCTTCGGGGTTCAGAAACCTGGTTTTAAAGCCCCTGAATCCTCCTCAGAGGAAGGTAGAAGACCAACAAGTCACTGTGGTGTAAACAAGAGGAGCTGGTTTCCCTGTTTCTCACGCTGCTTGCCGGTGGACACACTTCATAGTGAGTTAACGACGCAAACACGATGAGTTCATTTGACTCCATAAAGCACGTTGGTCTGACTTTAACTTAACCTCGTGTGTGTTCTACCAGCCGGGTCTCCTAAAAAAATTACGTTTCCGTTTTGAAAAAAAACTGAAATAACGGTTATATAACGTTTTTTTTTTCTTCTCCCGGATTACGTTTGTATTTGACAAATACGTTTAATCAGAGTCTTCGTAAGTCCGCGTCAGGGAGGATGGAAGGGTCCAACACGGGACTCTCGTTAAGTGTCCCATGTGAAACCAAAAGTAAGTAAACTTAAGTAAAGTAACTTATTTTAACCCAAAACAGGACGTTTTACTAGACCTAACAAAGGGGTTTTGATGCCTAAACCCTAAACGTATATTATAAAGCCGTTTCAATGTAGAAATGTTGATATGAAACATTTTGGTGCAGAAACGTAGAGATTCAACAAATGCGTGGTTCACAGAAACGTACAATGCATACAATGTATTTTATTCTGGAGACTGGATTTCTTCTACCGCAAAACTTTATCAGATCATATTTTATTGTTGCGTTATGTTTGACACTGAACATGTTTCTAAAATTGACGCTCGTGCTCAAAGGTGCAATAACAAAACAAGTTGCGTCTTTATGCTAACGTTGCAATAAATTGAATATAGACAGTTTGCTTTTCTGTTAAAGGTACTTTGTTTAGTTACATCAGCTTGCAGTATTCTCCGCTTTTATTGCTGCATTTCTACATTTTGCCACCACCAACTGTTCATAATGGGAATTATGTGAAATTAAGGGTTATTAGCATCAGGTGATGTGACATATAAGCCTAGCGAGCACCTGAGTCTCAAAAGCAAAAGGTTTAAAGTTTACTTTTGTTCCTCGTGCTCCTGGACACATTGCTCTACAGCGCCACTAGTGGTCAAGAAATTCACAGGAATCCTTTAATGGCAAGTGGGTACAAAGTCGGTTACGTGGACAGCAGCGTCAGATCTGATCAAAGTTTTGACTTTTTTTTATAGTTACATACAAAATTATCAAAAAATACTGACCAAAAAAATGCTGAGCAACAAATATATAAAAAACTCAGAATAACGAATAAAACATGGTCTCTGTGTAAATGGACAGCAAAACTTAAATTAGAACAAGTGACGTATGTATCAAGCGACCGATATTTAACGTGACGTGGTTTAATAACAAGTGTTGGGGGAGTCAGACAAACACAGGACTGGACTTTCACCCAGGAGACCGCTGTCCGTGTCCCATGTGTTTTATACGTTCCGTATATTACGTCCTAACGTTATTATTTAACGTATATATATATATATATATATGATCTTTTTTTCATAATCTTAACCAAGTAGTTGTGTTGCCTCAACATAACGTTAACCACGTGGCATTGTGCGTTTCTGCAAATGTGTTACGAGGCTGATATGAAACGTATCCGTGACATGTTTTTTTTTTGGTTCAGAAAGGTCAACATCCAGCGTTTCCCGTGGTCGTGCTTCTAGTGAACACACTGTACCGCGTCGACAGGCCGGGAAACAATGACTTGCTTTACATAAATTTACGTATCTATATTAAGAACACGTAATCACAGGTATAGTCACGGGGTAAACCCACTTTTTAGGTTCACGCGAATTATATTATATTAGATTTAAAAACACAATTACAGCACACAGCTGCAGCTGTTTGGTGTAATTACTCTCTAATATTACAAATATCAAGCAGCTGCAGAGCAGATGATGTTTCAGGGCAACTCCAGAAAGCAGAGCAGGCGCCTTCTGCCGCATGGAATAGGACTCATTTATCAAATAATTCCTCTCGAAATAAAAACACCTGAAGGAGACCTCAACGCCAGGTGCCTTTTAAACGGCACCAACACGCAGCGGGTATCTTCTGTAAATGGTTGTCAGATCTCATGTGGGCATGGACCACGAGGGCTCTTCACGCCGACATTTCGCGGGCCCGTTGACCTGAACCCTGCAGGGCCCCGGGGCTACCTTGACCTACCTCACACTTGGACTCGTTAACCCCGAGTCTAGATCAAGCCTCAGGTTAAACATTTTCACACTCCAGAATCAGCCAACAGCCAACGGAGATCGCTTTGGTTCTCACACGCCAGTGACTTCAAAGGTGCGTTCAGAGTGAACGCGAAAGCGTGTTTTGTCGCTTTCTTGTGCGGCCACAAATATCCCAATGGGGATATTGGCTGTTGGCCTGGTAGCAACGTTAGCATAACCGGAGCTCCAGTTCTCTTTTCCTCAGTTTATTGCCTCTGCAGTTGAGTCATGCAGCTGCAGGATAAGTGCAAAACTCTCGCTCGAGCGGAAGCATTGTTTTAGATGTTTGCGCTGCACACGTTGAACTGTTTCCTTTGACTTTGCCTGCGTCTGCATCGCCTCCGAAATTAGCTTTGGGTTCAGTCTGAACACACCTTAAGACTTTTTTGGGGGATAACCCTTAAAAAGTTATGTCATAGACCTGCAATGCAATGATGATTAGTAAACGGTGGGCTCGGGACACAGCCCTACATTATTGCCACGCCTTAAACATCAGTCTACAGTTAAGCAACTGCTCTTAGTCCGTCCACAAGCCGTTCAACTGTAGGAAAACCAAGCATGGAGGAATTAATAATACAGCTCAGGAACTGTGCGTGTGAATAAACTGAACTCCACAGCACGCCTTATCCCAGGATTAAACCTTTTGGTTCTTTTGTAGTCAAGTTCAGTAAGACAAAAAAGCAAATTGCCGATAATGCTCAGCAACAAGTTTCGCAGCGGCAACAAGGCAGCGTCGTTGTTGAGGTGCAAAACCAGAGCGAGTGAGGTAACTGAAAATATGACAATGCATCCGGCATTTGTAAGTAAGCCGATGATTAACATGACATTTATCCACTGTAGCAGACATCACAGCGTCTCTTTAGTTGGTCACGTCGTCACGTCGACCCGTGCAGACTCCCCGTCTCTGAACATGTTAAATAACTGGTGGGCTGTAGAGGGCTGCATGGGGAGTCCTAAAAACAGGAAATGAGTCAGCATTTTTGCACTTCCGGTTCCCTCATCTCAAAGCAGATGGTTTTTTGGTTTTTTTTTTTTTTTTTTGGTAGGAAGCCTGAAATAAGTTTTTTGGTTAAAACAAGCTGAAGAGATTCTAACGTTTTGTTCTACTATATAAAATACGTGAGTGAATGTCCCATTTTACGCATCGTAAAAAAGACTAAACGACCTCACTAGTCCTCCTTCAGCTTAGTGGTGGAGACATGAAGTCATGTGACCGCGGTGGAGTTCCTTGATAGGCTAACGTTGGCTTTTTACTTATGCTGATTATACTCATCCCTACGTCATCCCTGCAGCTCTCTATTTGGGTCTTACTAAGACACCTCAACTTTAAACAGTTTGAGATCATATCTAATCAAATATGCAGAAATATGACACCATTGATTCTACAAACTGCACTTCATTTAGACAAACCAAGCTGATTTGTTTGTCAAGATTTGCATGGGGGGAAAAATAAATGAAAGGCCAATCATACTAAAATCAATCAAATCATAACGTATTAGTATTATTAGAAGAGGGGACCATATACTGCATGTAAACCTCGAGCCATTGGTTCTTCCTCTGAGGTTTAAATTAGCAACTTATTAACGTGTCAGTGTCTGGGAATGAAAACCAAAAGTGTTCATTGAAATAAAGCATGTTTTACAAACTGTAGCGTGTCCTGCGGTTTCATACTCGGAGATGAGCTCATCTTCCTCTTCACTGCCGCCTCATTTTAGGTCACGTAGAGGAAGAAGATTTCTCATCACCATGCATCCGTCTATAACATTTACCATGTTGATGAGGCCCAACATCAGAGACAGGGAGGCTGCTTGGATCAAAATGTGGGAGCTCCTGGGATCTGACAATTCAAACATTTGCATGCTAATCCGTTGAAGATGCAGCAAAACACACCTTGTTACGGTACACGGGAAATAAAAGAGGGTGGAAGCTGTTGATGGTAGAGCTCTTATTCTAATAAATATGCAGCAAGCCCCTTCAAGTAATATTTAATCCCATTTAAATACAAATACTAAACAATTCTCTCATTTCTTTATAGTTTCCCGATTTATTTTCCGTTAACATTTGATGCAAAATACTCTCTCAGTTTGTTCTTTATTATTAAGCTTGTTCGTGCATTATCAGTTTTGTATTTATTACTAATATTATGTGTTTCTCGCTGTGCATAATTTAAATGCTTTTAAGTATAAAAACTAAATTAGGGTACCATAGAGAGCTTATATTAAACCCAACTGCAGAAATAAAAGGTATGTACGTTTATTTACGCCTAAATTGCAAATACAAGCATTATGTACATTATACTTTATGAGTTACCACATAAATGCTTCCTTGTTTGGATTTTGGCGATGTTATATTCTATCTAAGCGAGGCATGGGAGTGAAGCATCAGCTGAGAGGAAGATTGGGAATTATCGATACGAACCCCAGGAGCTCAACCACACAGAGAGGAAATAAACACATCAATAAATTAAAAGACAAAATAGTTCCGTACACTCTCATCCGTCTGTGTTTTTTTTCCCTTAGAATTTAAGGATTCCACAGATAACAGAAAAAAAAAAAGAAAAAAAGAAAAACATCTCCTCCTGCTGGACCGGGAGATGCAGCGCTCGTCAGATACGAGGTGAGAGTTCAGGTTATTGCCCCGCCGCCCTCGCTGCCCTCTGCTGCTGCTCCAACATGGACCTGATCGCAGGGCTCATCATGGCGGGGGACATGGCCGGGGTCAAAGGTCGCAAGGGGTACTGTGCATTTTTACCAGGGACGTAAATGCACTGGAAGTATCTCTGGCCTGCGAAGACGAGACGGATGGAAAGATGATTGACAACGGGATGGTTTTAAATCAAATCAATAAAGAAATGGGGTGACGTTTGGTGGTAATTGGAACTCCTTTATATCCTGTTGGGTAGTTTAATCTAAAGCAATGCATCATATTCTATACGATTGTCATGTGTTTGTAGCGTTGTCCTGTGAGACCCACGTATCTCTAAAAAGTCCTGTTTTCCTGTGTATTTAGCTGAAGAAGTATTTTCTCAACAAGGAAAACATTTTCTAAAAAATGATGGAATTTCAGCAACTCTTACTTGGTTTCTTCTTTTCCGTCGTGTTGTCATCAGGCTGGGTTTCTTCTGCAGGAAATGGGATGAAAACACAGTGTTATGTATTGTCTGTGAGCGAGTGTGAGTCTGTGTAAGCGAGAGAGAGGAAAAAGGATGACATGCATGTAAATAGAAAAGAGAGAGAGAGAGAAAAAAAGGTTTCATTCAAACAAGTTGTTGGATCCATGAGCTCTTTCACTCTCCTGTTAAAGTCCAGCTAAAAATCAAATCAAATCTTTCTATAAATCAACATCCTTGATGTTTGTCCTGACTTCCTTTGTAACGAGTGTCATTAACAAACATTTAAATGTAATTTTTCTGCAACGCATCCTCTATTTTGACGTTCTCCCATCGGCATTAAATGAGTGCGTTTACCAGCTGGAAGCACAGCAGCGATGTCATTAAAGTTTATTTCTTTATTACTTTCCTTACACAAATTCCTTAACTGTGATTTGATGAAGGAAAATAAATTCTTTGAAACACTCTGCATGGGACATTTTCTATAAACTTAAGGTAATTTTCAAAAAAACTTGAATTATTGGTTAATCGTGTCTATACAGTAATGGCATCTAAAAAAAAAGAGAAAAAATCACCCAAAGAAAGCAGCAAATGAAAACTATAAATTTTACTTTCAAGCTATTTTCTTTTATAAGAAAGAGGAAAAACTGTGTCAGACGTTAATATCAGGAAAGTGAAGAGTCACTCGGGGCAGTGGGGGAGTGTTGATTCTCCAGTGGATGACTCAATAAGAACAGGACACTAAATGCCCAATTTAATGGGTTTTGCTTCATGGATTTAATCAATCCGACTAAGTATTATTGTTGCTGTACTCATCAAAGGCCATAATCTCTTCCGATGACTCGAGGCGGCTCAGAAAGGCCGCTAATCTCGTCTCAATCAGCTCATCTCATTAAATGCTAAGCACTTACGTTGTTAATGTCATTAAAGCACATTCGTATTGAGTCAACCAGAGGAAAGATTGTGGAAATTAACTGAATACCTTAAGCTTTATAGGGAGCTCTTTTTCCATTCTCTATGAACAACAAGCATAAAGTATAAAACATGTAAACAAGTGCTTCTTTAAGTCAGCGTCGACAGGTGAATTAGAAGTGTGTGTGTGTGTGTGTGTGTATGAATGCTCCTCGTTGTTTACATTCAGCTTATTCACTTACAATTAGTCTAAAAACTTTCTTTGATGATAAATAACTGAAAACTGAAAGTATTTTTTTCTGTTCATCCGAGAGCCTCTATCAGTTCTATTGACTGGTGGGAATACCAGGGAATCATATCTCCAGCCAAATATATTCATATCCAACTATCAGAAACATGTATATTTTTATATATATATATATTTTTTTTTTGTTTATATTTATATATATATATATATATATATATATATTTTTTTTTTTATATTTATATATATATTTCCAGGGGGAAATAATAATCGATGGCCGAAGAGCAAAACCTCCTATCTGAAAAATTTACTTTTTTGAGAATACAAAAAAAATGTTGTTTTCTTGCAGAATGCTACTTATTAAGGATACCCAATACATAATACAAAATAATACAAAAAATACAAAAAAAAGATAGGAGGTTATTCCCCACTTTTCCTGGATCATTTTGCAGATAGGAGGTTTTGCTCTTTGGCCATCGATATGTGTCCTCTGACTTTGACCAATAGGAGCACAAAGCGCTCGTCAACTGTAGAGAAAAAGAGGATTGATGTTGGTGGAACTACGAATCAGAGGAACAGCCACATCGGTCACGAAGGGCCTTTCTGATTCCTCCATTTGCTCTCGACGCTCCATCTTTAATAACTGACATGCATCTCAAGGAGCGAGGAGGCTGCCGGAGGAGCTAGAAGCGAGGACACGCCCGTGTGTCCTCTACGGAAGTCTTCCTTTGTTGTAGTTATTTGAGACGATCAAATTTTCTGACCTTCACAGATTGCGTACCGTCTTCGTCAGACATTCCCCTCTGTATTACTTATGGTTTTATATTATATTATATTAATATTCGTATATTAATAACAACATTCTTGCTGACATCATGCAGGTCGCGACAGACGGAAAGTCTTTCATGTCTCTCGGTCGAGAAGTCGCCTGATCTGACGGTGGAGTCTGAACCCAGCATTAATGTGCAGGCCTTTAACATCTTTTTGGAGAAATATAAATACTGATCAGGTTCTGGATGAATAACTTTCATACTCACTAGCTTGTGATGGTTGTTTGTCTTCATCTAAAACGTGGAAGAGAGTGGAAAAAAAGAGAAAACGATCAAACAACTACATCACGCATTCCTCTCACTCTAATTGTGATTCCATACCTTGAGCCTCTTTGACAGATTTCTTTTCAGCCTTCTCCGCTTTGCCTGCGAGAGGAGACGCGAGCCTTATTACATCCTGCCAAATAACTCTGTGTAATTGTGGTGCACATTTAATATTCTTGCAATATAATTCTCCTCTCAGAGTAATGCCGCTTGGCATGGGCCTAATTGGAACTTTATCGTGCAGAAAACAGCCCATTTAATCTCATAATCTGAAAGATGTGGGTGACGTTCGTGGTGTTAAGTGACGTTAATGAAGTACGGAAGTTACGTGACAAATAAATCAAAGTGACGTTACTTAAATATAGACATTACATGACAAATAAATTGACTTCTGAGTAAAAATAACTACGCAGGTGGCAAAGCTTAAGTACGGAAGTTACGTGGCAAATAAATCAAAGTGGCGTTACTTAAGTACGGAAGTTACGTGACAAATAAGTCAAAGTGGCGTTACTTAAGTACGGAAGTTATGTGACAAATAAGTCAAAGTGGCGTTACTTTAGTACGGAAGTTAGGTGACAAATAAGTCAAAGTGGCGTTACTTAAGTACGGAAGTTATGTGACAAATAAGTCAAAGTGGCGTTACTGAAGTATGGAAGTTACGTGACAAATAAGTTAAAGTGGCGTTACTTAAGTACGGAAGTTATGTGACAAATAAATCAAAGTGGCATTACTTAAGTACGGAAGTTACATGGCAAATATGTCAAAGTGGCATTACTTAAATATAGACGTTACATGACAAATAAATTGACTTTTGAGTAAAAAATAACTACGCAGGTGGCAAAGCTTAAGTACGGAAGTTACGTGGCAAATAAATCAAAGTGGCGTTACTTAAGTACGGAAGTTATGTGACAAATAAGTCAAAGTGGCGTTACTTAAGTACGGAAGTTAGGTGACAAATAAGTCAAAGTGGCGTTACTTAAGTACGGAAGTTATGTGACAAATAAGTCAAAGTGGCGTTACTTAAGTACGGAAGTTATGTGACAAATAAGTCAAAGTGGCATTACTTAAGTACGGAAGTTACGTGGCAAATATGTCAAAGTGGCGTTACTTAAATATAGACGTTACATGACAAATAAATTGACTTTTGAGTAAAAAATAACTACGCAGGTGGCAAAGCTTAAGTACGGAAGTTACGTGGCAAATAAATCAAAGTGGCGTTATAAGTACGAAGTTATGTGACAAATAAGTCAGTGGCGTTACTTAAGTACGGAAGTTATGTGACAAATAAGTCAAAGTGGCGTTACTTAAGTACGGAGTTATGTGACAAATAAGTCAAGTGGCATTACTTAAGTACGGAAGTTACATGGCAAATAGTCAAAGTGGCATTACTTAAATATAGATGTTACATGACAAATAAATTGACTTTTGAGTAAAAATAACTACGCAGGTGGCAAAGCTTAAGTACGGAAGTTACGTGGCACATAAATCAAAGTGGCGTTACTTAAGTACGGAAGTTATGTGACAAATAAGTCAAAGTGGCATTATTTAAGTACGGAAGTTATGTGACAAATAAGTCAAAGTGGCATTACTTAAGTACGGAAGTTACGTGGCAAATATGTCAAAGTGGCGTTACTTAAATATAGACGTTACATGACAAATAAATTGACTTTTGAGTAAAAAATAACTACGCAGGTGGCAAAGCTTAAGTACGGAAGTTACGTGGCAAATAAATCTACGTTGACTTCTGGTTTCACACGAGACACAGACAGCGGTCTCCTGGGTGAAAGTCCGGTGTTACTTACTTTTCTTGTCCACCAATAATTTTGTTCTTGTTTTGGCTGAAATAAAAATAAATGCACGTCTCAGAGTCAGAGTCCCGCTCTAGACGATCATGTGTGACCCACGTTAGAGAAAGAAAGTAACGGTTACCGGTGTTACCTGGTTCAGACGAAGATCTGGCGGGTTTGTCCTCCTTTGCCTGAGATGTTACGTTCGCCCTCCTGACGGCTTCTAGTCTGGTTCTCAGTCTGATTGGCTGTGGATGCAGTTCTGGATCTGGATCTGACAAATGAATCCCTAGATTTTTAATTTACAGGATCTGTATAAGATAATGCAGGTGAGAAATGTCGGGTTCACAGTTGTACCTCTCTTTGCTGCAGGAGCTTTGGCTTTGCTCTTGACGGGCGAGGCTTCTGAGAGGATGAAAAAAACAATTAGTTTCCAATCATCTTTCATGATGATCGACTTCTATGCTCATCAGTGTGCACGTCAGAGTGCACGTGTGCACGTCAGAGTGCACGTCAGAGTGCGTCGTCACCTGTCTTCTCAGAGGCGGGTTTCCTCTTCTGTTGCGCAGCTACAGGCTCTAAAATAATGAGGAGAGAGTTGTGATTAGTGGCCTGAATCATGTGTTTTATTAGGGAAATATTAGCTGCTCCTTCACATGAAGGAAGGGGCGGGGGGGATTAATTTTCATATAACTTAATGTTTTTCATATTTTTCTATGACGCCCTAGGGCCTAATTATGTTTTACCTTTCTTAGCAGCTGCAGCAGGTTTGGTTTTCACGTTTATAGCTGGCTCTGTGAAATCAAATGAAACTAACTTAAAGTTAAAATTAATACAATCCATCTTCACATTATGGTGATAGCCTCTATCAGTAGGGATACTTTCAAAGCTATATTGATATATTTAAAAAATATTGCCTGTCTATTCATTACGTTTGAAACCGATATTTCTGCAGTGTCAGATAAACTAATATTATTAATATTATACTATTTGTAGAATTAGATTTCACTGGTGGATCCATAGGATTGTTTTAAACTTATTTATCCAAACATTTCCGATTACTCTACAGCCAAACTGTACTCTCTACTCTACTCTACAAAAGCCAAAATGTATATATATATATATATATGTATATATATATATATATGTAGATGCGTAATCATTTCCAAAATTATTTTGATGTTTTTATCTCACGCAATGCAGCTTCAATCCATAATATTTGTTATCCTGCTTGCTGCACACAAAGGGAGGCACACGCCTGTATAACCACAATTACACGAAATGTGTTTTTTAAATTGCTTTGGGGCGATAACGTCATAAAATATGACGACAAACTTCCGAGGCTTCATTCAAACAGCTCAAGGAGATTCAGAACATTCCTATCTCAATATTTTAATGTTCATTACCTTTCTTAGCCGCTGCAACAGGTTTGGTTTTCTGTTTGACGGCTGGCTCTGTGAAAACAAAGATATAAAAATTCAAAGATATGACATAAATGAATATAATCTTAAAGCCGTGTTCACATCATGATGATTGTTGTCTATTTGTATGACAAGATTGCATCTTTTTAAGGAGCGTGTTTTCTCTTGTTTTGTTTTGTTTATGTGAAAACTTTACACTCTACCAAAATGTGCATCACCTTTCTTAGCCGCTGCAACAGGTTTGGTTTTCTCTTTCACAGCCGGCTCTGTGAAAACAAATGCAGCTGACTTAAATACATAAAATACAAATTTCACATTATTCATGTGAAGTAGAAAACTTTATGTTCCATCAAAATGTCCGATACCTTTCTTCGCCACTGAAGGACTTTTGGTTTTCTCTTTTCTTTCTGTTGGCTCTACAACAAAAAATAATGACTGAGTACAGTGTGTGTGTGTGTGTGTGTGTGTCGTCTTTTAATTATGATTACATTTTTGGTCTTAAATGACGATACAATCACAACCCTGCTCGTCTTTTTTATTGCATTCATTTTCATTTCTTTATTAAAGTGAAGATTCCTCAAGATAAACAACTTTAATCACCTTTCTTTGCTGCAGCAGCTTTGGTTTTGTCAATCGAAGCAGCCGCATCTAGATTCGGAAACATTTTTGTAGAATTATGTTCATATTTTACTGGAGTGTGTAATTGTGTCTGCGTATTTACAGCAGAGCACAGCTCAAATTGCTGTCTGCATCATTTGTAACAACGTTCATGTGCGCGCCTTTGAATAAAAAAAAAAAGCAAATGACTGCGCCGTAAACATAAATTACCTTTCTTTGTTTTCTCTCTGGCTGCTGCCGGCTCTGAGGGGATAATCGGAGAGGAATGGCCATGCAGAGTTAATTTTCCATAATGAATGCATCCATACAGCACATTGTGCCATTGTACATCACGGTTTAATGCTGCAGCTGCAGTTATTCACTGAGAATCCTCCAGTTTACTGACAAATCTGACACTCGAGACGCACACGGTACCTTTTTCTGAATCAGCAGCCTTGGTTTTCTTCTTTGCGACTGGAAAATATTACATATTGATTATTGTTCCCAGCATTAATTAAGAGAAAATGTATTACTTTTGTGAGTGTAACAACAAATTACCTTTCTTGGGGGAGGCAGCCTTTACTTCTTCCTCAACGGTCTCTGGTTCTTTAAGAGAGAAGACTTTGAATAAGTCATGAAATTGAAGGTTTTGTTATATTATTTAAGATGTATTTTTCCCTAAAAAGCCAAGATTGCATTTAATGTTCCTGCAGTAATATTTTAAATCTGAATCATAGTTCATATTCTGAGGCCAAGCTACTATGGGTTATATAATATGTACCAACATTACTTTATTACAGATTGAATTAACATTTTCAATGTGTGGAATATGTTGATTTTAATTGAAACTCGACATTTACTATTTTTATACCTTGTGCATCCCAGCAGATCAAAAACATAGAAAATGCATACCTCAATTTGCATAAGATTTAAAATGTAATGTTCCTAACCAGCAACACATTCTGACTCTAATATGTAATCAGGACATCAAAGGGAACGGAAAAGAGAAATGTGATGATCGTGATTCTTTTCTGTTCCGACATTTGTTTAGATTTCCTTCCAAAGTGGTTTTCTATAGTGCATTAAAAATCAATCAAAACCAAAATGTGAATTACAAGGAGAGAAACTCTCTGTAAAAAAAATAAACCATGAAGAAGAAAAATACGAGCGATAAGGATAGGTCAGAATTTAAGTGGAAAATAATGAGAAAAATGAAACTTTTTAATCTGGATTTGCTCTGACCTCTGGTGCATAGAAAGGTCATTTTCACCATTTTGCTTTAGGTTGGTGTTGGACATTATGTTCAATACTTAAAAATGTTAATAATGCATAACATTTATAGGAATAAAATCTTCTGTAAGTCGAGTTCTTCTGTGCACAGTTCTACAACTTTACCCGGTCAAATCAGAAAAAGGTTTGCAGTCTGCATTTTAGGTATTTCTGAAACCATTTTTTTTTTTTTAAATGTCTAAATATAAAGTCATTTATATGTCTTTGAGTGACACACACATATGTTTCAGTTCAGCCAGACCGACTGAGAGGTTTGAATCTGAACGTACTGAAGGAGAAGAATAAAGTGAGTCTCGGGTCTGATTGAATCCTCTCACCGTGGACCGGAGCCTCCGCCGGCTGAGCTCCGGCTGCCGGGGTCTGGACCTCCGGCTGACCGGGAGCCTCTTGCTCCGGGGCTTCTGGCTGGACCGGTTCACCGGCCTGAGGATGCATCGCCGGCTGCATCACCGGCTGCATCGCTGGCTGCATCGCCGGATACGGTTGGTACTGTGCGTAGAGCGGCTGCATCATCGGCTGCTGCTGGTAGAGAGGCGGCGGTGGTGGCGCTCCGGGGTGGACGGGGTGAGCGGTCAGAACAGGAGCCGAGGGAGCTGAAGACAAAATGCATTACGTGATCTTATTTTTCAGAAGAAGAGAATGGGAAAAGAATTGTTCTTGTTAATATGACAACAGTGTGAATACCTGACATGGTCGGAGGAGGGTACGGGTTGTCCGTGACGATGTGATGAACTGGAAGATGAATATATATTTTGAAGCGGGTCGTCGCGATAAAAGCAAGATGTTTCCTTGTCCTGTATGATAACGTTGGTACTTACCGTACCAGCCAGGTGGGGCCGGGCAGTAGACCGGTGCAGGTCTGCAAGGGCCAACTGAAACGGACCGAAGAAACTACATGAAGGTTGTTTTGTATACACAAGTCTCGCCCGATTAAAACATGAAAATACATATTAATTAATTAATATTGAAATTAAATGTAGTTCACCTTCTTGTCCAGATTCTGTGACTTCTTCTTGTTTTTTGGTCTCTGTCTCTGTCAAAGAAAAAATAACCAGATGAAAAGAACAACAACTATTGTTTGTATTATCTCCACCAGGAGATTATGTATTCGGTCTTCTGTGTGTGTGCATGCTTGCGTCTGTCCACGGCTAATCTCACATACCGCTGGACCAATCAGCCTAATATGTTTTGTGCTCATGTATAACTGCATGCTCAAGGACCTCTGCATGTATATATATATATATATACATATATATATATGTATATATATATATATATATATATACATGTATGTATGTATGTATACATGTATGTATGTACGTATGTATGTATGCATGCATGTATGTATGTATGCATGTATGTATGTATACATGTATGTATGTACGTATGTATGTATGCATGCATGTATGTATGTATGCATGCATGAATTTATGTATGTACGTATGTATGTACGTATATATATGTATGTATGTACAGATGTACGTATGTATGTTTGTACATATGTATGTATGTATATATGTATGTTTGTACGTATGTACGTACGTATGTATGTATACATGTATGTATAGATGTATGTATGTATATTAGGGGTGCAATAGATCATAGAACTCACGGTTCGGAACGTATCACGGTTTTGAGTCACAGATCAGATCGGCACAAAAAAGGAAGCAAATACAACTTTCAGAGATCCCCGATCACGTTCTCTTTGCTGCCACTACCGATTCCCGATCATTGATGATCCATATCGGCAAATACAGATCGTGTTTGTGGTTTTGTTTTATTGCAGCAGCTGGTTGTAACCACCGACCCAACATCATTCCAACCGCTCTGAGGTCAGCGTAAACCATTACAAATGATAAATGTTATCCTTTTACATTGTTATAGTCACCTATAGTGGTTATTTGCAAAAAAAAAAGATCTTTGAATGAGTAGTTGTTTGTGTTTATGTACAGTTTGTATGTACAAATGGTCGTATGTACCTCCTGAGAGAGCGTGTTTCTTACCTGAATCGAGGGTCTGAGGACTCCCTGAGATCCCTGAGGCTCGTGATTTGCTAGATTGGGCTGATAAATAAAATTTGACTTGACAACAGAAGTCTTGACAAAGTTTATCTCTACAGTTCAATACTTTGTCTGGCTCTTATCACAGAATGAGTGCAACTGTGACTCAATGGTGGTTAATTCTTCCACTTACTTTTTTTGGGAGTCTTGGTCGGAGCCTTCTCCACTTTCCTGGCTTTTTATTGGAATTTAAAAGAGAAAACATCCCATTAACAGAAATTGTGACAGAAAATGTTGCTTGACATGTACATTTAATGTTACAATTAATCACATGATCTTTTCGCAGCTTTCTTTGCATGTTTTATTAGAGTTCTTCAACATTTGAGGAAATGCCCTTAGAGTTATATGAGAAGATTGATACCACTCTTATTTCTGTACGATGGCGGCGCTTAGCTTGGCATAAATCCAGGAAACAGGGGGAAACAGCTAGCCTGGCTCCATCCAGAAGTTACAAGATCCACCTACCAGCACCTCTAAAGCTCACTAATAAGCATGTTATATCTTGTTAGCCTAATATTTAATAGACCAGTGATTTGCCAAAATGTTGACCTATTCCTTTAAACTCAGTGCTAACGTCTTGGGTCCCATAAGAACAGTGTACGCCCGTAGTAAGTGAGAGTACCTCTGAAAGGAGGAGGAAGTCCCCTGATCCTCCTGATTGTTGGCGGCAGAATTGAAATTCTGGGCAGACCTGGATGCAACAACATGCACATGATTAATTTATCACATCACAGTAAGAATAAAGATTACACTTATAGTTTTTAAGACAAAGGTGGTGTAAAGATGGTGCGTTACATCAGCGTTACCTTTCCTTTTGGGCTCATCGGTGGTCTTCTCTTAAAATCAAATAATAAAAAAAAGAATTACAAACGGATACTTAGAAAATTAAAGGATCTTTATACTTCACAATGCTCCATCACAGTTATCACTAGCTTCACTGACATTTTTACAGTAAATTGTAGTAAAATGACAGCTATATACTGTATAGTAAAGTATATCATAAAATGATGGGTACAGCAATTGTGAAATATCACAGTTAACGACTGTGACGTGATAAAAGTGTAATTTAATGTGAAATATTACAGTTAAAGCTCGTGAAATTCTCAGTCCAACCTGCTTCATTAGTTAATATTTATCTTAAATTTAGAGATGTGATTTGCTCAAAAAGCCTAAAACATTTACTTAATTTTCATATATTAGGTTGATTTGTGTTTGGACTGCATCTGGAGTTTTGTGTGGTACCTTTTCTCCTTCTCAGAGCTGAAACTCTCCTCGGAGCGTCTGAAAACACAAACACGAGATCACAGACTTAAAGCTACAAACTGCGGCGATGTGAAATAATCTGCATTCATCATAGATGAAAAATTATGTTTTAATTCTAGCATCACTGGCAGATAGGAAACATAATTTTAACATTGTTTTAGTGCAAGAAGTCAAGATCGTATGATTCTACAGTTTCCCTCCGTGAATCTTAATGCATGGACTTTTAGTTATGCATGTGGTCATTTTTTAATAATGTTCAGCATGCAGTGAAAGTTTAATCTACCTTCTCATTTCGTCTTGACCTCAAGATCAAATCTTTGCTATTCGTCTCACACCGCGAGTCAACAACATGACGAAGGAAGATAAAGGATCGATACATTACTTTTGTGATTTTCAATCAATTGGAGGTTCAGAATAAAACCGATATAATGCAATAAATTAACTTAATAAACCGGTAGACTGACCTAAATAGTAATTTCTGATATATGATATTGTCTCTGTTACATACGGAATTCATTTTGAGGATATAACATTTAAAAAAAAAAAAATTTTAAATCTGTTTTCTTAAGGCTGAATAGCGATGTGCTCAATGTAAAACAAGCATTACTTTTCTTACAGTATTGATCATTGAAATGTATTATCTTTAAATTAAAGGCCTTTAATGACAATATGTTAAGAGAAGACACTACAGGGGAATAGGGTGACAAAAATGGTATCGCCATGAAAACTTCCCCAGTTGATTATTTACGTTAAGACAATTATTTTTTGGAATGAAGTTTTCTGAAATGTTGTGTTTAAATATGCAAATGAGGCATTATCTTATTAAATATGTGCTAATTTGTATACATTTCCAGATTAGAAATCTGAACATTGGATAAAACCAGGTTCACAATTCTTCTTGAGTTTTCACTGAAGGTGTTTAAGATATCTCGCCAACAGCCATTAAAAAAAAGATTTTCTCCATGTTTTTATTAATAAATGTTGTATAAATGAGGCTCTGAATGCTGTGTGAACAAACCCCTCTGTAGAAAGCTCCAGAATCTCTTCCAGAAGTAAAGAGTAAAGTTTGGTGATGTAAGAGCTACTGAAGTGGAGATTTCTGGATCAGAGTCTGAGAACAAACTCATTTATTAAAGAGATGTTTAGTTAAATTACAGACATGAAGAAGACTCTACAGGTGAAGAGGGTCAAAACATTAATGAGTAGATATCAACATGAAACTTCACCAGCTAATTACATTAAGATAATTATTTATTTGTATTACAAGATATTTATGTCTAAATATGCAAATGAGGCATAATCTAATGGTAACTTTAGGAGAAATCTACAGACCCTAACAGACAAAAGTCGTAACATAAACACCTGAATGTGTATTTTGGAGGTTTTTCTTCCACTAGTCTAAAAGAAGACATGTTGACCGGCGCATGGAAAAGATGCTGTGGCCTCAACACAAACTTCACAGCAGCGTCTCAAACCTTTGTTGTCCTCAGTCTTGCTGGCGGACTCTTTGGCCTTTGCAGAGTTCACACAGGGACAAACTGGAACCACAACGCACACGGGTGAAGTGACAGCGGAGGTGAATGTGACATAACAGCTGCGATTGTCTCGGCTCTCTGACCTGCGGGCTTCGTCTTTGGCGCGTCTCCCTCCGGTTCCGCCACGGGTTTGATCACGTCCACCGTGGCCTTCTCCTCCTCCTCCTCCTCCTCCTCGTCGTCGCTGTACTCCTCCTCTTCTTCATCTTCGGGCTCGTCGACGGTTTTCTTCAGTTCGGCCGTCGGCTCCTCGTCCTCCAGCTCGGCATCGTCCTCCCGGAGGGCAGCAGGCCGACCGGTGGCTGAGGGGGAAAGCGGCATCATCAAGACGTGAAGAGCATCCGTACTAACTGCCTTTAATTGAACCAGATTCAAGGATCTTAATCAATTTCTGCATCTCACTACTGTATTTTATTTCTTAAACTGCACTGCAACTTTTATTCTATTTTTTTTAGCTTTTTAATGTTTTACTAACTGTTTTTAACGTTGTTTTTAATGTTTAAATGAATGTTCTTAATTGTTTTTAAATCTTCTTTTCTTTTGCATTATGTTTTGATGCTTAATGGTTTTATGTGAAGCACTTTGAATTGCCTTGTTGTTGAAATGTGCGATACAAATAAACTTGCCTTGCCTTGCTGAACAAGCAGTATGTTTAAAATGCACAAAAAAACAATGAAAAAGATGCAGGAAACATTTTGTGACCGACAAATCAGATAATAATAATAATAATAATAATAATAATAATAATAATATGGTGTAATGGAGATAAGTGTGCCCATGTTTTGATCTTCTTCACATCTTGTCATGCTTTTAATAAATGTATATTTATATCAGAATAAGAAACGGTTTATAACCGAGTATGTTTGCACATTCAAGGTTTTGACTTGGTGTTTGGTGCGTGACAATAAACACAGTGAATATGATGAACAAGCATATGTATGCATATGCAGGATACATAACAGAAGTGTAGTGGAGAAAAAAAAACACCAAATGTAGCATTAAAATGAAGAAAAACATATGAAAAGATTATGTTGGCTTCTTTTTCAGTAAATAAAAAAACATAATTATTTGCACAAATTTGAGGATTGTGGATTTATTCTTGCCCAATAAGCCGTATTGGACTGAAGCTGCAGAATGAAGTAAAGTAAGGAAACCTGAAAAACATTCATTATTTATTAAACATTTAACTTGCTAAATAGGCTAAGTTATGGATAAAATACAGAAAGGCTACAAAACGTCTGATTTCTTTCTTAATAAAACAAGGTTTCATGCATAAAAACAGACCACACATGAATGAAAAAAAGTCTTTTAACACTACTTTACTGCAGCTAAAACGATGGCACTGCCTATGAAACATAACAGTTTCATAAAAAGAGAATGAGTTGTGATCAGATGTGATTCTCACCTGTTGTTTCTGCTTCAGCCTCCTCAGTCTCGCCTTCATCCGCAGCCTGTTTGACGTCCTCGTCTTCATCCTCGTCCTCGTCCTCGTCTGCCTCGGTCTTTACTGCCTCCTCCTGGACAGTGAACGCTGCTGCAGTGGTGGCTACAAATACACAGTGTTATGTAATTAAATACAAATACTGAATACTGTGTGTGTTGTGATGTATACGGGGCAGCGTGCTGGGAAAGGGAAGTCAGGGACCTGGAAGGGTGTCACCTGAAAAATAAAAATAAATAAAAAAAGGCTGAGATTGTATACCACGGTCTGGGTGAATACTCGATGCTGATTGGTTGCAGGGTGTCCGATATTCCTGATAATGGTAGTTACAGTGAAACGGTTCTAAATGAATGTGCTGGTTACAAACAGTTAACTAATAAAAACTAGTCTTGTTCTTAAACATACGGACACATCATATTTACTGTTTGTCAACCGATCAACATTATTGACTTTGAATATTGTTAGCTTAACGTTAGCTTTCTGGCTTTTAGCCGAGCCGACTGGAAATGTCTCCCGTTGCCAGGTAGTATCTAAGGCCCATTCTGGCCCAGTCCTATTGACTGGAGCAGCGAACAGCTTCTCCATTGCATGAGACCCTTATGGGACGGTAATGGTTGTTCCAGGGATTAGCCAGCCCTCAAGCGTTACCCGGGAAACGGAGCTGCGGCTTGTGAAAAAAACCTAAGATTTTGTTTGCCAAACACATGAAAATATAAATCGAAAGTCTTCATTTTATTTTCTTCTCATGTGACCATGTTATAAACGGCATCGTGTCCTTCAAGGTGTCTATAATAAGCAGTTAATGATCTCCTCATTGTCCAATAATTACTGAAAACGGACACTTAATTGGGCATTATCCCTTCATCATTTCAAATTCAGATTAATCCTGAAGCAATATCAATACAATATGCTATAAATTAGAATTAATATTACTACTATCATTATTACTGCTGTTATTGTAAATACATTTTTGCCATTACTTTTTTAAGCCACCGTAAAAATAGAAAAATATGTATCTTATAAAATGTCAATTAAAAAAACATAATAAATATGCAGAAAATAGTACACTA
Source organism: Ophiodon elongatus (assembly GCA_016806645.1). Classification (NCBI taxonomy): domain Eukaryota; kingdom Metazoa; phylum Chordata; class Actinopteri; order Perciformes; family Hexagrammidae; genus Ophiodon; species Ophiodon elongatus. The sequence goes on along the minus strand of JACSYO010002071.1, from coordinate 19,779 downwards.
CTCATCCACGCTCTCCTTTTCCATAGTATATTATTGCTATATTGATATTTAATTAATATTGATGTATTGTCAACTTGGAAGGATATTTCAACTGTTGACATCTTTGTTTGATGTCAATAAAGTTAATTTGAATGGACACCTGCAGTCCTGTGAAATAATAAAGAAATAATAAAGGTAATCAATAGTACTGGACTATACCTGCGAGCAAGACTTCATCAACATCATCTTCATCGTCGTCTTCATCATCATCGTCGTCTTCTTCATCTTCGCTACCTAAGGACTCTGATGTGACTTCATCATAATCATCATCATCGTCATCACCATCTTTTGGAGCGTCGACAAATGTTTCTTTTTCGTCGAACTCAAACGAGCTCGTATCGATATCTTCATCATCTTTATCCTCGTCATCGTCGGTTATGTCGTAGGAGACGTCATCGCTGAAGACGGACTCCTCATCTGTTTGAAGAGCAACGTCGTCGTCCTCATCTTCATCGCCCAGGACTCCGCTGTCTGTACTCTCAAAGGCAGGGAGTTCCCCCTCCTCTTCCTCCTCCTTATCATCACCATCGTCATCGTCGTCATCATGGACGTCTTCTTCAATGACATCATCGGGTTTGACGTCGTCATCGTCGAGGTCAACGGCGACGTCTTTGTCGTGGTCGAAGTCGAGGTCAAAGTCTCTGAGGTCACTGTCTTCCTCGTCCTCTTCATCGTCTGCAAAGTGCTCAGAGGAGGCGACGGAGATGTCCTCGTCTGATTGGTCCAGATCATCATCATCATCATCATCGGCAATTTTGAGGTCCTCGACAAGGTGTTCATCATCATCATCATCATCATCAATGGCATCATCCTCCTCCGCAACAAGTAAAGGAGGAAGACCTTCTTCTTCAGCAAGTTTATGATCTTCATCATCTTCATCATCCTCACTGGCTGCAAGAACAGGAGAAAGATCAAGCTCCAGGTCGTCATCGCTGTCGTCCGCAGCGACGCGGTCGCTATCGGATGTTACGACACCCTCAGCTAATTTGTCGTCTTCATCGTCTTCCTCGTCCCTCTCGTCCTCCTCTTCCTCACTGGAGAGAAGTGCCGATCCACTGACTTCTGAGGTGTCAGTGAATGCATCGTCACTGGTATCGTCTTCATCTTCGTCGTCTTCGTCTTCATCTTTTTCGTCATCTTCGACGGGCAGGGCTACGTCTTCGTCACTGTCTTTGACGTCAACAGGAACGCCGGACTCGGAATCAGGAGACACCGCCGACTCTTCATCCTCGGAAGTGGAGATAGGTTCAGGAGAAACTTCATCATCATCATCATCATCATCATCATCATCCTCAGCCTCAGCGGCTGCAGGTTCAGGCTTCTCAACATCATCTTCATCAGCAGCATCTGTCTTCTCTTCTTCTTCCTCACCCTCATCATCATCATCATCATCATCATCATCATCTTTGTCAGCCTCTTTCACTTTATCGTCATCATCTTCATCAATTTCAGCTGCAGCTGCTTCCGGGTCCATCTCATCTTCCTCGTCTTCATCCTCATCTTGCTCCACTTCAGCAGCTACCTCCAGTTCCTCTTCCTCCTCCTCCTCCTCCTCTGCTGCCTTCACCTCCTCCTCCTCTTCATCAGCAGCGGTTTCAACTCCCTCTTCCTCTCTTGAGCCTTCTACTTCTCCGTCCTCCTCCTCCTCCTCCTCCTCTTCAACTCCTTCTGCCGCTTCCTCCTCCTCCTCCTCCTCCTCCTCCTCCTCTTCCTCCTCCTCAAATTCATCTGCCGCTTCCTCTTCCTCCTCCTCGTCTACAGCTTCAGCTCCCTCCTCTTCTTCTTCTTCTTCTTCCTCCTCTTCCACTCCTTCCTCCTCCTCCTCCTCTCCGTCAGCTTGCTCCTCCTCATAATATTGTTTATACTCGTCATCATACTCCTCTTCATACTCCTCATCATACTCGTCATCATACTCCTCATCATACTCGTCATCATACTCCTCCTCTTCGTCCTCTTCTGCATACTCTTCCTCCTCCTCCTCTTCCTCCCCAGCAGCCTCCACTTTGTCTCCCTCTTCTCCCTCCTCGTCTCCCACCTCTTCTTCTTCCTCCTCCACAACTTCAATCACTGGTGGTTTCGCCTTTGCTTGCATCCCTATAACTGTAGAAACATGTTAATGTTATTCTAATTATTGATGTAATAATGTTTATTTATAAAGTTTAAATAATAAAGCCGTTGCATCTGCGTCACAAATCTCTTTTCGACTACTTTACTTCTGGTTCTGTTATGGAGGAATTTCTGAGACTTGATTGCTCAAAAATAATGTCTATATATAACCACAACTTTAAAAAAAAAGTAACAGTAAGTGATTCATGCTATTGTTAATTTATTTCATATCTAGACTTTACACACCAATGTAAATTCTGTCTATTCAGATCTGGTGAGATGTTGTATATTTAAAGGACGACAGAATCTTTTGAATGAAATAGCAAGGCAGTAAGACACAACAACTTAACTCCGCCTTTGCACTCGCAACAAATTGCCTTGAAGCAAGAGGGGGGCATGAATGAACAACTGAAATCTTACACATCAATATGTAAAGTTCTGAAAACAATTAAATAATGACTACAGAAGTAATAAATATGCATCAGTTGTGGAACAACTAACTAAAAGTGTATCGTGCCGTAATGAGTCAACTTAAAGCTGCAGGAACTGATTTATTTTGGCCACTTCAGTGCAGCAGAACAAGCTGTAAACACAACGTTGACAAATTATATTTTCATAGTGGTTTGTGACATTTTCAGTTTCAGTTACGGAGCGACATGATCATTCATTGTGAATCGTGTTTGTGTCGACCTGATACCTTTCAAATCCAACATTCTCTCTCTTTTAGCTCTGTTTTTGGTCTCCACCAGCTCCTGAGTGAAATATATGTCTCTTTAGCTGCTAAATGCTCAACTATGTCCACCAGCTCGTCTCTAACTGTGTCTGGCGGCTGTTTGCTGCTGAGCAGGTAGTGTACAGTACATTTTTTGAGCTTTTTCATTAAAAACAGAACAGTAAAGTTCGGCCAGCTAAACAATGAGCTGACATTCACTACAAAGCTCAGTAAAACCGAGTGGAGCTGCAGATTTGAAGTAATCTCCAAAGTGTGAAAGGATCCTAACACTTTGAAAAGGAAACTAGCATCCCATCTACCTATCACGGTCAAAGATTGGGAAGTTTCCCTGTTCTTCTATATAGTCTGTAAACAATCACACTCGAGGATTGTTTACAGAGGTGCATACCTTTACTTCGGGAGGGTAGAAATTCTCCTGGAACACAGAAAGATAAATGGAAATCAGAAACTAAACCAAAATACAGATTTAGCAGGATGAAGCATGTTACTGTTTGGATGCTAGTTCACATAAAGTACCGCTTTAGTAGAAGTTTATTAGCTCAGTGGAAGCAGTTAGTGAGAAACATAAAAGCTTCTTATAAGAACGGTTATCAGGGCAGCAGAACAATGAACACATACCTTTTGACTATTGCTAGTATTTTGATGTACTGCCTTCAGTACTGTTACACGGGTGAGGGACGGGATTGATTATGTCCATCTAGAGCTAAGCCACACGTTCATGGGAAAATAATATTCATAAAATACCTTTTGCTTTCTTAATCTTCACCTCCTCCTCCTCCTCCTCCAACCATCTTGAATCTTTGAGATCGTTCATACAACAAGTCAGCTTGAAACATAATAAACAATAAACAAAGTCCCTCAGCCCCACGTTTTATGTATTTCTATGTCTATGAAGGCAGACAAGTCCTGCAGTGGCATCGTTATCCATCTTAAGAATTTTCACCCATGATTTCAGTTTATTAGATAATATTCGCCACCCCTAAGGCCTTTACACATCAGGATTGGGGGAAATGTGAAAATACTGTTTTGTGCAAATTTGCAACTATTGCTGCGTTTTTTTCAATCAAAGTTTGAATATATTTGTGCAGGCATAGGATATGTGTAGGGCTTTTATTGTGAAAGTTAAGAATGTAAAGAGTGGATCTGGTTGAAAGGATTAATAAAGTTTGCTGTATTGGTTCGTAAGACAGAGCCTCCATGTTGCTGTACACTATAGTGAACATTTTTGAATATGTCCCTTCCGCACAACGGAATTGGTTGATGCCTTTATTTTCTTTGCCTTTAGATTATGCATTTGCTAAAAGTACAATATAAAGAACAGCACACGTAATGCAGCTCAAGCATGTACATGGCGTTCACAGCGGCGAGCGAGGCTGCAGCAGAACGATGATTGCAACAGGAAATGCATCAAAAAGTTGCATCAGTACAAACCTTTTTTTCTCACCGCGTTGAGATTTCCTAGAAAAGAGGAGAGGAGTCAAAGCAAGTAAAAAGTCATAATTTGATCGAAAATTGTACAAAACAATGACACATTTTTTGTACAAAAAAAGTACCAAAAATTGACAAAGTAAAAAAAAAACAATTTACAAAGAAATTACAAAAAGTCAACAAAAAAATACAAACATTTAAAAAATATATATATATATATATTACAAAATTAAAACAAATTAAAACAAATACAACAGATTTTACAAAAGAAAATCTAAAATGTGCGGTATTCATGCACTGTTTTGCTTCTCAACCATGTGTACAGCGACCGTACCTTCGTCATCTTCAGGGGCGACGAGGTTGGCGACGAATTTTAACATCACAGTTATCACGTTAGCCGATTCCTCCACGGCATCGTTCACCGCCTTCATGGGGTCTGAGCCGATCTTGCTGAGGCCTCCTGGTGAAGCAGGAACACGAGTACAGTCAGTCAGTCAGTCATGGAAGTTTTTTTTCCTGGTTGATCCCGATCAATCCAAACACATCCAGTTCCAGTAAGAGTTTCTGAACTCTTACTCATACATTTCCTCAATGCAGTCATTCATCTGCATTGAGGAAATGGCAGAAAACATGAGCTCTAGAGCAAAGGGTTAAACTGTGGTGGGGCTACAGGAGATCTGAATTTCAGGAATTGATCAATATTCTATAGGAGCAGGCATCACCCACCTTCCAGTTTAACCACAGCAAAAGGCCTACACTGTACATCGCATATTGCTGTGCAAAAAGCATTTGAAGAAATCCCATTGTCCCTCTTTCATCAAGTTATTACTCTTGGGATTCTAATCAGATTTTTGATTTTGCTTCATATTAGTCTCCCAGTACTTAAATATGAACACAATTCCACAACAGTTTGATGAAGGAGGACCGGTGTTCCCAGTGCAAACGCCTTTGAAACCTGGTTCATTTTCAATCAGGGCAGTTAAATAGTTCTGAATCATTGGAGACACAAGTTGTTGAAAAAAGAGGAAAACTAAATATTGTTCTCCTTATTTAGACATTAAAGAAATGCATATTATCTCTGTCTCCAATGCATTGCTCATTAATCAACCTAAACTTTTCTACACAGAATAGTTTTGCATATTTCAAAGTTTTCCGAGCCCTGACTGCAACCAGATCCACACAGAAAGCCGTCAGGCGAAAATAAACTATATAGAAAAAAAAAATCTAGCAGTCAAATGCAATTTAAAGGCACAGATTTCAGATGAGATTGATTTATTATTTTTGTTTGAGACAAGATATCTTCCAGGACCGCTTTGGTAAATCAAGCTCACCTGAAGCAAATATTCAAAATGTTTTTTTGGTTTGTTTTTCTTAACCTTTTTTTTTTCTTTACACCCAATATAGTCGACATTAAAAAATAAGAAATAAACATGCTAAAGAAATTTAAAAACATGATAAATATTTCTTCTTCACAAAATAAACTACAAACTGTTTATAACATCTTGTATATCTGGAATACTGTCAGCATTTGGAGAGAAATGCAGAAGCTTGAGCTGTACTCTGTGAAGGACCTTCTAACATTGATAGCTAGTATTAGCATTTAATGTGAGATCATTAGTAGTTATTATCAGCGCCTTTAGAAAAAGCTCCTGGTCTGGGGAGGAGGTTAGTAGCAGATAAGGTGCCTTGCCTCTATGGCCTGAATCCTTTAAAACCTTCCTGACGAGAGGAGGTGGGCGATCTGGTTGGATGAGAAACAATAAGCAAAGACATTGAACAGAGTGGTGAAGCAGAAAGAGGAGAGAGGAGGTGTTTCCGTGACGACATGGTGATGATGAAGATGTGCTGACGCCCAGTGACGTCGTTACATGATTTTGAATTCATACTGTCGGAAAGAACAAAAGAGACGTTGATATTTCTATTGATATCAATTGAGTTGTTGTCCTTTGTTTCAAGGTGAAATTGTGAATATGGATGCTATTCTATTAGCCGTATTGTAGTCGAGGGTCTACGTTTTGGCTTTGCTACGTTATTCCAGTTTCTTGCATGACTTTCTACTAGTTTACGGTGAGAATCACGAGTAATTAGTTCGGAAATGAAGGAGGAATAAAGTTAAAAATAAAGACGTTGATGTTAAGGTTAGAAAAATGTAATGGAGGTGAACACAACACAAATTAATGAAGTTTTAATGATGTGAGGAGAAATGGAACCAATGCTTAGTAATGCCACTGTTACATATGACAAGTAACATTATTAGTTTGTATCTACAGGGTAGTTCAATGTGTTAGAGAGTAGTAAAATGAAGAAAGAGAAAGATACAAAAAAACCAACATTTATGATAAGACAAAATATATATATAGCAAATCATAAAACCGTCTCTTTAAATGAAAAGGAGTCTTTCTTGCTTAACAACTGTGGAGGCGTAATAGTCATTAAATGCTGTACTAGAATCCACGTGTAGCTTTGCTGGAAACTTGAAACAATTATTAATAATGTGTTACATTGGTGATCGTATAAACAAAGCACTCAGAAGATGTGCAACATATTGCTTCAATAAATGACGTTTTACAGAACGTAGTTCGGGAACGAAGGCCACGCCCCCGAACTCGGCCAATTACCGAGCCCTCAGTACTTCAGCACAAGGAACCCGTTCACTTCCTCTTCGACTCAGTTCCGACATCCCTCCCTCCCAACCCCGTTCTTGTCTTCCTATTTCTCTCTCTCTCTCTCTCTCTCTCTCTCTCTCTCTCTCTCTCTCTCTCTCTTTCTCTCTCTTCCACAGGACTACAGGAACATCGGGGGAGTCTGCATCACCAGAGCTTCCGAAGAGACGACCTCCACCCTCGTGTCTCCACCCCCACCGTTCCCTCCAGCCACCGGACGGCAGCGGCCTTCATCACACCCCTCCAACCTTCTTTCTACGACCCCCTCTACCCTTCTCGTTCCTTCCCCCCTACATCCCTTCATCCCTCAACCCACATCCCTTCATCCCTTCATCCCTCGACCCACATCCCTTCATCCCTTCATCCCTCAACCCACATCTCCACATCCCTCGACCCTTTTCAGCTTCCTTAACCCAAATTTCTCGTTCTAAACCATACTGTAGCCTGGATGTTAAACTTGACACCCTGTTTTTGTGGCAACAACTGCCCGAAAACCCGTTGGAGTAACGCTAACTGGAGTTTCGAGTTCACCAAATTTCTAACCCTCAAACCCGAGCTAACGGGCAGCCCAGAAGAGAGCCGAGTGCACCAAAGTCAGAATGACTTGGCTGGCCGAGTAAAAGCTGATATAAAAATGTATGTTTATGATATCGACCCGGGAGTTTATACTTTTAACAATCCCCACCTGTTTCTGAGACTGAAGAGCTGAGAGGCCACAATGACCAAAAGTGCAAATGAACCGCGGACTCCTCTCCTTACCTGAAACAGTCTTGTAGTCCATCAGGTCAAACATGATGACAAAAACACAAGACCACGTAATGATTAGAGCCAGAACCAGGATCCAGGCTAGTGGGGAGCTGAAGGTAGAGTTGAGGTTATCGGAAAAGGTCTTCTTGGGCCCTCGGGCAGCCGCCGACCCGGCGTCTACATTCTTGCCGTCGATGACCATGGTGGTGGTGGAGGACGATGACCGCGCTGAGGAGCAAAGACACTGTGATCAGATACAACTCGTAAAATATGACCTTCAGCACAGCAGTTTTTATTTCTTATTCCCTAAATATTCTGACATGCTCAACACACTAATTCTTATTAATATTCCTACATTTTTACAAATTATCACTGGGAGCTGTGTGCCATCGTGTTTACTAGAAGTAGAAAAAGTACTCAGGCCTTGTACTTGAGCACAATTAGCAATACTACAGTGTAGAAAATTATACTTTGTTAAGTACAAGTCCTGCATTTAAGTTTTTCCTTGAGTAAAAACAACAAAAGTGTTCGCAACACAATACATTTAAAATAACGAAAATAAAAGTACTCATTGTGCAGAACGGCCCATTTCAGAATAATATATATTATTGGATTATAAGGATTGATACATTAATGTGTCAATAAGATTACGTATTTTGTGATTATATCTGAATCTTCAAAGTAACAAGAAAATAGAGTTATCAAATAAATGTATTTGAACAATAAGCCCCATCACTTTTCTTTTTATTCCACTGTACTCATATTAATTTCCTAAATTCAGTGCTATCAAATATTCGGCCAGCAGCAGTTGGTTTCAGGAGAACAATCTGCTGCTGGCAGTTTAACTGACATTGTTACATCCACCTGTTTGTCTAATCGGGGACAACGCTAATTCAATTGCTTGTATATTATGAAAGGGGAGGAAGTGTCTGCAAGTGGGACGAGCAGCATTTGTGGTCAAAAGGTCAAATGTTAAATTTCTGACAATGTTCCCAACAGACTCTCCCTGGTCCTGCATGGTCTCGTTGTTATAGCCAAACAGTTTCTGCTTGCTTTAAAATGAGTTATAAAGTTTTATAATAATAATAATAATAATAATAATGGATTAGTTTTCTGAGTTAAACCCAGTCACACTGTGGGAGCTACAGTGCTGTCACTGTGGGTGTGTTAGTGAAGCTCAGGCCACCTGTCCACTCTCTTCAGCTCCCGGGTTGGCAGCGACTGTAGGTTTCTCCATTACTGCTGACTCAAACAGCTCGGCAGCGTTCTCAACACACACAGACACACACACACACACACACACACACACACACACACACACACACACACACACACAGACCTCTCTCTAACCACATTACTCTCCATGACTCCCAGCATGCAGAACCTCCCGGTGGCTGCTGTGGGACGATCGGCGTGTCAGTGGACGTCTGTTACCGGTTTAAGTAAGTGTGAGTTAATGTTGTGTTTTTCAAGGAGATATTTAGAAAGAGTGACATCCTGCTCAAAGACAAACATAAAGAAAAAAAATCCCTGGATATGAATTTCTATTTTTAACCACTTGAACTGTTGTATTTCTGCCTGTCCTTCACAAGAGTTTCACTACTGACCACAATTAAAATTTGGAATAGACAGATAAATTGCGTAAGCCCTGAACATTTATCTAGTGTCACCATCACCGTGACATTTACACCCCGACCAACACTGTTGTCAGGGAACTTGAGACTTAATAAACAAAACAAAAAGAAATCGCTGGATTTTCATGTAATTTCAGTTTTTTTGAGCAGTTCTCATAACAACACAACGAAAAAATACACAAGAATACGTAACATAACATTCCCCATCGCTAATTACTCCCGTCAAAGAAGTTATGTTCGGTTTGTTTATCAGCAGGATTACTGGCCCGATTTTCATGAACCTTGGAGGAAGAGTGTAGCTGTGGCCAAGAAAGAAACCATTACGCCTCAGAGCGGATTGGCTCTGCGTTCTCCATTTGCCCTTCTAGTTTTTAAATGTGATCCGAATTAAAGTAACTGAGTTACTTAAAGTCCCAGTGAAATGGACGTTAGAGCATCTTTATCTTCTGTGCTGTGACACATTCCCCAGTAAAATGGAATATTTGAGTACAGTTACAAGACGGATTTAAATCAAATCCTGCACATTTAATTTAATCTCTATGAACAGATTATGCATTCATATGCAGAATCTGGAAGCAACAAGAGGACAAGATTTAGGTATCAGAAGAGTTCTGGTTCCATTTGTAGTCACAAGAGGCCGAACGCATTGGCCGAAAAGCAATCTGGGAACCCACAGGATATCGTCTGGTTAGGATTTAGCTTTTTGTTCGTTTAAAATTAGCTTGCGAACCGGCTACTTGTGAAAAAATCAGGTCGTACATGTCGTCTCTCAACTCAAAATCCAGTCTCAAAATCTCAAGTTGCAGTTGTGGCCTTCAATTAGTTTAGGGTCTGAGTGGTGGGAGGACTACAAAAGGTGCTTTACGAAGAGCAGACCATTTAATCGGACTGTAAACAATAAGTGATAATTCGGATATAAATGAAACTAGTTGGTACTAGCTTACATAAGCAAACTTCAGGAAGAAAAGATGATTCGATTTTGATAAAAAAATACACAATATGAGCGGGGATGTGATCTAAAAATGGTTAAAAGGGCATTATTCACTTAATCTCAACTTTAAATGTAACTTTATGCTGTGAGTTTTTAAAAAAGACTTATAAGTGTCATGTTTCTCTTACATTCTAACAGTTAGCATGCTAGTTAACCAATGCTAACAAACAAGCAAGCTGACAATACCCATTAACAATGTACCCTTGGCCATCCACTGATATTAACTCATACGCTGGATCAAAATACTACACAAACTATACAAAAATGTATAGAGATTGCAGACCCATTACTTTCGACTTTTGAGGAAGAAGTTAATTGTTAACAATAGTCGCAACTGATTGGAGGCTTCCTCGTTCAATCATGGTATTCATGGTATGGAGAGTAATATCTCACCCGGGACATTTTCAGTAGTTGTTGAGTACAGAGAGTTTTGAGTCCTCACTTCTCTGTTCAGGTTACTGCGCTGAAGTTCATGAAGATCAGCATCAACCATCAGACCCAAACCACAGTTTTTGACTGAGAATGCTGACTGGTCGATTATTCCAAGACTTTGGTCCATGACAACATATCTTGATCAGATTTTCATAAAATGAGTTATAGTCAAGAAATGTTCACTCCTTTCATCAAATGTCAGGTCAAATCATTGCTCCGTGGCCATCTCTTGAATATTGTTGTGGTTTTTATGTTCCTCGTTTTGTCATGTTTGTCTGTATTAACGCAAAAAATAAGCTATTCGATCCCTCTTCTAATGATAGAGCGATAAACTACTGAAACCATGACACCATGATTTCCAATCACCCTTTGACCTTTCCTCAGGTGCCCCCATTAGGCCAAAAAAAAACATGAAATATCAAAATCTTAATGTCCAGATTGTCATAAAATTGACTCGTAGTCACTCGTAGTGAGCACTTTTTGGACGTTATCACTGAGCATTACAACATGAATAATGTGTTAATCTTTCCTTCCCCCCTTCATTTTAATACCTCTATGGCTTGACCAGCCATCCATGTACGATTCCTCCTTTTATAGCTGACCTGTCTCCACACTGGATGACTTTTCTGTTGTTACTTGCACTGGGTATCCATGACAGCTCAGCTCATAACAGTCATTAGGAGCTCGTGGTTGCCTGTGCAGTCAGAATACAGGGGAGTGCAGTCATAACATTTCCTTAATGAGTGCAAAGGGCTGAACGAAGCACAGCCGAGACCTTTACGATCCGGCGGGTTGAGTACGGTGGTGCTGATAATCAGGTTAGGTTTCCATGTCTCCAACTGGCATAAGGGTTGTGCATTTGCTGTAATGTTAGTGTTGACACAGACTGTCCATTTAGACCATTTATAATGCAATAATGAGGAAATGGATTACAGGAAGTGCAGACATCCAATACCTAATATATTGCAAGAGAGAAAAAGAATCACAAAGCCCGGGCCCATTACTTGTAATCTATACAAAAATGTGCAAATATACAAAGTAGTTGGAATTGGGAAAAATGTTAGCTTTCCACATTCTTCCACTAGACTTTTTCTATTTTACAGTCACAAATTTATATTGGATCTGCTCTCTGCCTCACAAACATAAACTCACTTCCCTAAGTATGGACCATTTCCATAGCAGACGCTTTGTAAACCCTCCTGACTGAACTGTCATAACTCCCATGATGACTCTTCAACAAACTTGCTGCCAAAAATTACATGAGCAACTATATGTTCAATACCTTACTGAATAGTCTTCTAAATGGAAATGCATGGTAGTATCAGCGCATTCAATATTTACACAGCAAAATCAAGCCAGAAGATATAATGTGTTTTCTTTCTTGTAGGGAAGCCAAGTGCAATTTTCCAGTAAAATATTATTGTCTGTTATCATGAGACACCAAAATATCAGATTTTGTTATCTTGACTTAATTACCTCAAGACGCCAAATTGTTCTCATATGTTTTTAAGCACAGCATTGTGAGATTCAATAATTTTGTTATTTCTAACAGGATGATGGGATTCCATAATTTACAGTCTGCACGAGTCAGTCCTCACGGCCATGTGAGTGAGGAGATACCCTAGAGAGGAAGACATCAACAATTCTAGAGAATAAAACAATAAGGAGATTAGTCATGAGACAACAATTGGATATCCTGAAATAATGAGATAGTATTTGAGAAAACGGTCTTAAGAAATTAACACAAACACCAGAAAAGCATAATTTATTAGCTTGGAAGTTCATTCTTGGCTCATTCTTCCCACTCACTAACTTTTTCCGGAGCTTTTGGAGTTTGTTTTACATTCTCGTCTGAAACTCCGTCCACAGATGAAAACCTTGAGAGGCGTTTGAAAATTCCACAGAAGAAACTTGAACTTGTGTCATCATTTGTAATCTTGAGTAAACGCAGTGAACACATGTACGTTGTGAACACAATAAATCAGTTCGCTCGAGGATAATCACCATCTCGTTATCTTCTTTAAGAGGCCTGCAGCCACACAGGTGTTATTCTTGTTAATCAGCTCTCTTGCCGGGTTGAAGGTGGGCAGACCAATGCTGAGGTCATCAAACTCCACTTACTCTTCAGTACTTTATGCGTTTCAACCTGAAACATGTCGACTATTGTAAAAAAAAAAAAAAAAAGGCCTATCATAAAGGTGTTCTCTAACAACAAACTGGAGAGTCGTGGGGCTGTAAACAAAGTACAGCCTGCACTGGAGAAAACATGAGAATACATTAAATAAACCAGAATTACTGAAAACCACGGAGCCCCAAAGGTCCAGAAAGGTGATATTCTTTATCTTGTACGGACACGTTATTATCTTGTGGGAACAAGATAATAATATCTTGTGCGCACATGTATTTATTTAGATGGGACTGCGCACATTAATCAATATTTCAGTTTCTACCTCAAATTAAATGTGCGGGAGCTGGGTCCTTAGCCTAAAACTATCAAAGTGAATAAACTGTTCTTTTGTGCTTTTATCATTTTCATGTGCGCTTAAGATACTGAACTTCTTCCCATAAGATGATAACTTGTTCCTACCAGATACTTAACTTACAAGATAATAACTTGTACCCACAAGATGATAACTGTTCCCACATGTCAATAACTTGTTTCTACAATACAATGAACTTTTTCCTTGAGATAATGAACTTGTTCCCACAAGGTTTATAACTTGTTCCCACAAGAATATCACCTTTCTGTACTGTTGGGGCTCTGTAGAAAACACCTCTGTGTGTGTGTGTGTGTGTGTGTGTGTGTGTGTGTGTGTGTGTGTGTGTGTGTGTGTGTGTGTTTACGTGTGCGTGTGTGTGTGCGTGCGTGCGTCATTTTTCACTATTTTTTGAAGTTTTGCAGCCCAGACAGTTGATTGCATACTCCAGACAATCATCATAAGACTAAACGATGATGACAATAACTGTTACTTTGCTTAACAGCTGCTTTCAGACCTTATGTTAATACCCAGTATTTGTCAATTTGACCAATCTGGAAAGAGACATTTCTTCTTCACAGGAGTGATGACATATTTATATGAGCAACATAATGGATTTTATGACCCACAAACTGATTTTCAGGTAAGAAAGTACATTTTTTTTAACAAGATTATCATTTTTTTTGCTGGTGTTTATTGTATAGTAGATGCAAAGCAGTTCCTCCAGTTTAATTTTCATGCCAACTCCAAACCCACATGCTAAAACAGGTAGCTATGTGAAGGTTTATTGGGGCCCACAAGGCCTGCACCCCGGGGGCAGCCATCTGCATTCACAACTGTGACTGCTATCGGACCCTGAGGCCTCTGTGACACATGCACATTCAGAAATGCAGTCCACATTCCCGCAGACACACAGAGAGCAACTATTTTAGTGCTAAATTCAAAGTTTTAGAAGAAGTAAGTTGTCACTTTAAATTGTTCACTTTATTCTAAACCGTTTACTCTTCATCCTTCAATAAAGTGTATCCATGAATTAGATAGTTCCTGACGCTTAAACACAAGGTGTTACTACTACCGTCAGCGGTCTCCCTGACCAATGCACATAAAATAAGTTAAAAAGCACAACTGCATCAGTGGATGGTTGCATGTAAGAAGAAGTAGTGTTGATGCTGTCTGGTCCTACACGGCACTGTCGATGTCACCGGGGTCTTAAAGCTGCATTACAAATAGAAGACAGATACATGATAGCGCCATATTTTTAGATACTTCCAATCATGAAATTCCCTTACACACCAGACAGCACAACAACGGAGGGTGAAACACACAGAGAGCTGAAAGAGCTTAATATACTGTATATACCTTATGTAAGGCAGCCTTTATGTAATAATACTTTACCTTCAACTGTTTCAGTCATAGTTTCACAACAGTAAATCCTTTGTGCAGGTTAAGTCGCCATGAAGACAAGTATTTATGATAGATCCTCAACTCCTCTGCGCGTTTATAATCCCGGTGTTTAGTTCCAATCCAGAAACGTCACGTGAATGGCTGGTGCTGAGGATATGCAACAAAACCCCCCAAAAAACACACACACTGGTAACGCTACACCTCTTTTCCCATTCTCATTTCTCAAATCTGCATTTTCCAAAAGTCAGACGCTTTTCACGGGGTCCGAAAGTGCAAGGTGGTCCAGAGAGCTGCGGATGAGGCCGGGGAGACGGACAGAGACCAAGTTAAGGTGGTCGCTGTCTTTTGCCCTTTGCCTGGTTGGTGCTCTGGTTGTAGAAAGAGCAGCCCCCTTTCCCCTCCCCTACTCCCGCTCTGACAGAATTAGATCGACCACGGGGACTGACGGACGATGGAAGGGACACGGAGACGAGAGGTTGGGAGAGAGAGAGCGTCAAGGAAACTTTATCCCACCAGCCAGTGTTGTCACGTGATTACAGTGTGGACGTTTGTTTCACACTGCTAAATGATCAATCCTATTTGTTTTTATTTTTAATTTTTATTATTAGTCTGAAGAGAAGTCTGAATCTAATTAGGTGCTGTTACGTTCACGCCATGTTTCTGAGCCTCAGGCCCTGAGTTATTCTTAGAGCGGCTCACTGCTCGCTGGTATTCTGCTTTGCCTTTTTAGGCCAGAGGCGTGACCTTAACACCCCCCTACCTCCCCACCCCCACACACACCTCCCTCCACCCCCCCCCACACACACACCTCCCTCCACCCCCCCTCCTCCAGACGCCACCGCTCAGTGCAGAGCTGTCATCAAGTGGAGAGAGAGAAGGAGAGAGAGACAGACAGAGAGAGAGAGAGAGTGAGGGAGAGAGACAGAGAGAGAGGGAGAGACAGACAGAGGGACAGACTGTCATCAAGTGGAGAGAGAGAAAGGGGGGAGAGAGAGAGAGAGAGTGAGCGAGAGAGAGACAGACAGACAGACAGAGTGAGCGAGAGAGAGAGAGAGGGGCAGGGGGAGACCAGTATGGCTGAAGTGGAATTTGAAGAGTCGTCATGACACTACAAGTCAACAGGACTCAGATCAGTAAAAGTGCAAAGTAAACACAAAGTTAGAGTTGCTGTATGCTCGTATAAAGGCTGTATACCACGTATACAGCCTTTATACGTGGTAAACAGCCTTTATACCACGTATACAGCCTTTATACCACGTATACAGCCTTTATACCACGTATACAGCCTTTATACGTGGTATACAGCCTTTATACCACGTATACAGCCTTTATACGCTTACGTATCAGCCTTTATCGTGGTAAACAGCTTTATACCACGTATACAGCCTTTATACCACGTATACAGCCTTTATACCACGTATACAGCCTTTATACGTGGTATACAGCCTTTATACCACGTATACAGCCTTTATACCACGTATACAGCCTTTATACGTGGTATACAGCCTTTATACCACGTATACAGCCTTTATACGTGGTATACAGCCTTTATACGTGGTATACAGCCTTTATACCACGTATACAGCCTTTATACCACGTATACAGCCTTTATACCACGTATACAGCCTTTATACGTGGTATAAAACCTTTATACCACGTATACAGCCTTTATACCACGTATAAAGCCTTTATACGTGGTATAAAGGCTGTATACCACGTATACAGCCTTTATACGTGGTATAAAGGCTGTATACCATGTATACAGCCTTTATACGTGGTATAAAGCCTTATACGGTCCAACAAGCCCTCGGTTTGGAGCGTATAGAGAACCTTCATTCTAAAACTAGAGCAAATGTTCAGCCGTTCAACAGGAAACCTTCCACTGCAATTCTGAGGCGAGAAATGCATCAATACATTTTTCGAACCATGGTTTGTTTTTATACTGCGGCCACATAAACTATCTTAAATATTTGCTCACTATGCCAGAGCTTCAGGAAATCAGTGTTTCCCCAACAGGCCAAAAGATTCAAACATTTTAATGCCAAGAAGGACACCAAATATCCATTGCATTCCACTGTATTTATTCTGCCAGTGAACTGGTGTCTGTGGGTTCACATGCTAACAGCAGGACAGCCGAGGGTGTGTTTTCTAAAAATGGATCGAATTTAAGCCAATGCGAATTTGGAAAAGTGAGAACTATTGAAAGAAACTTTAAAGTGATAAGTTATTGTGTTGTAAAACGTTCTAACATTGCCTATTAGAATACTACATCTCATTTTTGTTTGGACCGCACGGATGGCTTAACCGACTATTATCATTCCCAAAAACAATTCTAAAATGTCTTACTGAGTACCGACACACGTTTACTTTTACTATGTTGTGTTGTGTTCTATACTTAATTCAATCGTATCAGGTTTAAAATTAAAATCAAATCTAAAATTGCATTGCAAAAAGCATTTACATACCAATTATCTGGAACACGAAAGTAACATTTTTGCACACTGAAATCAAAAGATGTGTGAGCCAAAATGGGAACTTAA
The DNA here is from genome assembly GCA_016806645.1 of Ophiodon elongatus. Classification (NCBI taxonomy): domain Eukaryota; kingdom Metazoa; phylum Chordata; class Actinopteri; order Perciformes; family Hexagrammidae; genus Ophiodon; species Ophiodon elongatus. The sequence continues at coordinate 2,585 of JACSYO010002071.1, read as the reverse complement.
ACTTATATTTCTATTAGTTATTATGAGACCTTTACCTCATTGTTTAGAAGAATCCATATCAGAGATGGGGTCAAATGTACAAAGACGATCCACGATAAAATGATAGAATCATTTCATTTTTATTTATTCTTCATGAAGGAACAGCGTATAATCTTGATATCTTCAATAGCACAAAACAGAAGCAATCATTATTTTACAGGGACGTTTTGTTTTTAGTTTAAAACACACAACTCTACGACACACACATTTAAACATGAACATGCAACACAACTATAACCCGTTTTATATTCTAATTAAAGCATTTTTGTCCCTCATCACTTACAGTAAAATCCTTTTAGGAAGGATTTCTTTGAAGCCAGTTTGGACAATTAAACAAATGCAGCCACCAAAAAACATGTCAATGTACATTTGAGTATGACATCACTGTTTTAGGATAAACTTTAGACTTTTCAACTAATGGCAGTTTTGTGTTATAAGTTTGAGGTGAATTTCAATGTAATTTTTCTAACGTTGACTCTTTACTTCCATCTTTTTCTCATCCAGCCACTTGTTTTAATGTGTGTATCTGCAGATCGGTTATTCTTTTTCCCCTGTATTGTGCTTTAGATAAAATATTAGTGATCAAAAGCTTCTATATCATCTATATCAGCCTTCACAACTATGCAACAGTAATACCATTAATAGCATCCTTCTGTTATTAGTGTGGCACAAAATGATGTCCTGCGTGTTAGCGGCGGCCCTCTCAGATCTCAGATCTAGTTCTTGTTCAGAAGGGTGGCGAGCAAAATGATGATGAGCAGCAGCAGACCGAGCAGCAGAATGATGACCAACAATCCTCCTAAAATAAAGAAAAACAATGAGTCATCGGGTATCATTTACACCTCAATATCCAATATCAGTATCGGTGCATCACAATCTCCAGATCAAACACATTTAAATCCATCTCCGGCTCAACCCAGTCATCTTAGCGACTTCTTCAGGGGGGAAACAAATGTGTTTGATCTGCAATCTGAAGTTAACACTTACTTTTGGTGAAGATTATTTTCCAGCCAGGAGCCTGAAAGAAAGAAGGAAACAAAATAATACGAGTAATATTAATTAGTGATAATGAAACTGCATAATTTCAGAGGTGGACCGCAGTAACGATTCCCTCATCTCTATCACAATATCAGCTCACTCTGCATTGATTGTGTGGAGACCTGATTGTATTAGATCAGTAAAAATAGTCGTTACCTTTGGACGACGACATTCAAGGAACGTCTCGACCTCCAACCACGCGTTATCGTTGAGGTGACACGTCAAGAGGTCGCGCTCATGGAACAGACAGTCCACAGTAAGCAAGACATTCGGGTTGTCCACCTGTCTCCTGCTCGGAGCTACAACGTGTTCAGGATCGAAGGTGTGATGCATCACCACCAGAATTGCAGGTTTACTACGACCTGTAAGCACAGAGAACACAACCAAATGAGTCGGAAACAACGTGACACGTAAGAGGGGAGATCTGTTTAGTTTTACTACATCTGGAGCCCAAAGCACGGGGGGGTCACATACAAGTACCGTATAATTAAACAACGTTTCTTGCCATTGTATTCTTAAAACAATGGGATGTTTTTGGCCACTCGGGGGCAGCAGAACAAGCTTAAAACATAAAATGATATAACCACCGTTTAGAGTTGACATGGTGAACAACATTAGCATTCGCTTGGAGACGTGTTTCCGTCCGCCTGATAAATATAAATCAGATGATTCATTTTGGTCGTTTCGTTAAAAGTAGAGGAATTGAAAGTCCAAAAAGAAGCTGTACAAAAAGAAACAAGTTGTTTTTTTGAACCAAAATAAGGAACTTTTCAAGTGATTGGTCAAATTGACTTGAATACATTTGACTAGTCAGTGTGAAACTGGTGAACGAAGGCATTTCCTACCTGGCATGCTCTGCATGCACACGCCGATGTCCGTTCCAACTCGTGAAACGATGGCACAGAAAACCAGGAGGAAGTCACATGCTTCAAGAGACTTCACCTCTTTTTTGCCTTTTCTTTTCATTTTTTTGACAATGTCTTGATGAGCATCGTTAGTTTTTCCCGACACGTGGACAAAGAATTGCTTCCACAACCCTAAAGACAGAGAAGAATGTTTGAGTCATTATTGAGCTTTACATAGTTTCTTAGAGTATCTTGTTTAAAAAAAAAGAGATCTATAACTAGAAAAGGTTTTTAAACATTCCCAAACTTTATCACTTTCATAACCAGCGTAAAACAAGGGATGGGCGATACCAAACGTTTTAAATTTGATATACACTCTAGTGGCACTTAAATGGCTCTTACTTATAGCACTTGGTAGTTTTGCTTTCTGGAGGAAATTGTACTTTCTTGTTTCTTGTTGTTCTGAGTTTGAACTCTCATGGTTGAATCACTTATTGTAAGTCGCTTTGGATAAAAGCGTCTGCTAAATGAAATGTAATGTAATGTGTTGTAGAAAGTCCTATTGTTCTGTGTAGTTGTAATACTTAACGCTTGATTGTTGGCTGTTAGTCTCATGTTTAATCTAAAGACATATCTGGTGTGGTTGATGATGATGATAATAAT